>CM060116.1:32830775-33338275 GCA_030522415.1 Channallabes apus | reverse complement strand
AGAAAAGTTCCAGTCCGGTCTCAGGTGTCCCGCTGTTGGCGTCCCGTTACTCTGACGAAACATAAATCTTTATTCAGGATAAGCAAATTTAGTCCAGTTATATTGCAACGAGCCCGCACGACAATTCGCACCACTGTCTCTACGATAGGACTGACAGACACAGGCAGAATGAGAGAGAGAGTGGGAGAGAGAGAGAGAGAGAGAGAGTGGGAGAGAGAGAGAGAGTGAGAATTTGACTGAGCGAGAGAGGCGGAGAGACGTGGGATACAAAAAGAAAAAAGGAATGGGGGAAAAAATGAAATGCACTTCGGCAAGAATTTGTAGTGCGAAAGATCACCGGCAAACACACATCATCAGAAAGAAAAGTGAGCAGCATCCTGGGTCTCTGTGAAATAAAGAACACAAACTCATTGATAAAAGTAGAAATAGAAATACACTTTAAAATTGGGTGAAAACATGTGGACACAGACCTCGGGAAGCAAGCGATCATATTGTGGTTCGTGTAAAGTCCCAAAAACATACAACGTCCCAGACATTAAATCTTCAGTATAAGACACACACACACACACACACACACAGCTATTTTTATTGTCAATGCAACAATATCTGGGGACAGCCGTAGTGGGTAATCCAATAAGACAATTGATTAGGCTACAATGATTCAATTCAAGCCAATAGCTGTGCACTCGGACCCTTCTTGTCACCTTGTTGGGCCAGAAGGCCTCTTCCCTCTGAACCCCCCACCAACCCCAAACTCCCACCCTTCCTAAAGCCTTTCACTGCTTTATGGGAAAGAGAGAGCACAAGGGGAGAAAGATGGCAATTATCTAATTGGACTATTAACAAACAATTCAGTGAGTGTGTCTGCCCGGGAATAGTGGAAGACCAGGAGGAGGGGTGGGGTGGGGGGGTGGTGGTCAGGGGGGGGCGAGGGGGGGAGAGAGAAGAAGTGGAGCACTAACTTCATTCAGCAAGAGTGTGGAGCAGCCTGTTGAAGAAAAAGAGTGAGGGAAAGATTGTTTAAAGAAGAAGAGCTAAGTGGAGGAGGGGAGGGATTGTTTAAAGAAAAGGTAAGAAGGGGCTAGAAAGGAAGGGAAGGGAAGGGAAGGGAAGGGGGGCTCAGGAGGCTGATTCTCAAGCCCTGTTCAAGTTGAAGCTTGGGAAAAATGCGGGTTTTTCGGTGACAGGGACCAGCTGTGGGCCTTGTTCCTGTGCACCTTGACAAAAACACACAACAGGGGGTGTGACCATATACCGTCGTGACATAATGCTTGAGAATGTGATACAGAACACTACAGAGCAGGGTCATGGAAGGTAGGATTTGGCAATAATAGGTACAGTCTGTACAGTATAATGTGATAAATGATGTCACGATAATGTTTTAGGAGATATCATTAAATAATATAGACAGTTTAAGCGTTCTACATCTTTACAAACGTCCCCTTGGTTTACAGTGTTAGCTCAAAGTTAAGGAAAGTTTTCGGATTCTACATTTAACACATTTTTAAAAAGTTTTTAGGAATATTATTATTATTTTTTTTACAAAAAAAAATATTATTTTAAACAAAATATTGTTCTACACCGCGCTACTAGAGTATCATAACTATCACAACACACACCATGTATTAGCAGAGTATCTGTATGGATTATCAATTAATTGTCACTCTAAGTGCCAGGATTGCCCCCCCCCTCCCCTCATAATCCTGATACAAAATATTAAGAACATGTATTCCAGTACAGTAACCTGGTAATAATAATTAACCAAATGAAAAATAATAAAAACAACGTTTTTTAATAAAATACCTATAATAGTTCACTTTGATGCATTTTAGTACATGCTTTAAATAAATTACAATTGTAAGAAAAAAAATCTTATTTTCTTTTACTTTTTTTGTGTTAGTTTGGTCTTTTAAAATGTAATAATAATAATAATAATAATAATAATAATAATAATAATCATCATCATCATCATCATAATCTTTCATTCATTCATCTTCTATACCGCTTTATCCTGTATTTAGGGTCGCGGGGACCTGGAGCCTATCCCAGGAGACTCAGGGCACGAGGCAGGGTACACCCTGGACAGTGTGCCAATCCATCGCAGAGCACACACACACACACACACACACACACACACACACACACACACACACACACACACACACACACACTATGGTCAATTTGGGAACGGCAATTAGCCTAATCTGCATGTCTTTGGTCTGTGGGAGGAAACCGGAGTACCCGGAGGAAACCCACCAAGCACGGGGAGAACATGCAAACTCCATGCACACAGAGACGGGAATCAAACCTGGCCGGGGAATCGAACCCGGACCCTGGAGGTGCAAGGCGACAGTGCTAACCACTACACCACCGCGCCGCCCATCATAATAATCATAATAATAATAATACAGTAATGTATATTTTTTAAATAAAATGAAAAAATAAATAAAAAGTTGTATTTTTCTTCAGTTCCTTTTATAGTTGGATTTTTGTGTGTCTGCACTTTCTTTAAACAAAATAAATAATAAAAAAACGTAAAATTTAATCTAATAATGATACTGTATATGCAATCCTCCTAACAGTTTCTGCTTGTTAGTTAAAAAAATGATATACCTACAGTAGTCCTTTCTTTTCATCCATCCATCTAGGAACCTCTGTAGTCCAACTAGGGACCGTGGAGGCCAATGGTGACCATCGTATTTCTACATTACATTGTATAACTGCGGTAGGACTCAGATAACCTGAGACACAGTTTTACACTTTACATCTACAATATGTTTCGGTAACTACATCATGATCCTCACTCTCCTGTATTGTTGTGTATGTTGGACAGATATTACATCTCAGTGTGTATATTATAACATTCATACTGTAGAGACATGAACAATCTGACTGGAAATTGCCCTAGGACAGAATGCTTAGGTTTGGCTGTGGGCCAGATTATTCAGTGCTGTTCATTAGAAGAGGGTATGACATGGTTCTGGAGGTGCCACAGGGCCACCACTAATTGCCTACCATTGTACAGGAGTCAGATACTAATCGGTGTTTCCAAACAAAGAACACCTAAATAGCCTACTCATTCCCATGCCAATAATAAGGGAGGAAAGAAGCCTTTGGTTACTTAATCATAACATACTGTTACTGTAGTAAAAACATATGCCCAGTAGTTTATACAAATGATATTAGATCTATAGCTGTTAAGAGCTTAGGGCATCCAGGAATTTCATATCGAAGCAACAGACAATTCCTTCATCTTTGTGATTGTTCTTTTTTAGTAGCTTAGTATTTGTATAAATGCATTGAGGAAACACAAGAGCAGAATTTGCAAATGTGGTCAATCTTACCCCTGAAAATGGGAAATCAAGTTCTTCATATGACCAGTTTGAAAACTGCTCAATTTTTACAGCTTTGAGTAAAACAAAATTTTTTAAAGCAAATCAAGAATTATTTCAATTATTCTCTGATAGAGAATATTTTGTTGATGCTTTTGTGAGTTCAAAGGGTGTTAACGGCATGTTTAGTATCAATAATATGTTGGTTGAGTTTACCTAAAATTATAGCAAATCCATATTTTATTTGTTTTGATTGTGATTTTGTTGGAAGTCCAACGGAAACTAGTGGCAGAAAATGAGATAAAATGAAAAGTGTGTTAGGTTTTGTTGCACCCAAAACTTTTTTTTAATTGCAACGATTATTGAAGAGTATGAGAAACAACTTCAGTTTAGAGCATCATCAGCTTTAAACTCTTTCTTACAGTTTTAAGTTCACTTCGTTACATGATGCCAGCTCCCTATAATAGTATACAGATATGTACCGTGCATCAAGCGACCGCAAGCCTATCAGTCGCCCACTAAGGTTATAATATTATAACAGCAGACGCAAGCAAATGTAACAAACCCAAAAGCATTCTCCACTGGTGTGTGTCTCACATTTCATTTTGTAATGTTATCTAGAGAACCACTCTTTCACAATTTGAGCCTGATAAATTCTGGCATCGTCATTTTGGTATATGGCCGTGGCATCAGGGAAGAAACAATCCATTGATTTGATAACCAGGGCCGCGGTTTCTCGAAAGCTTCTTATCGCTAAGTAGTTCTTAAGTTGTACCTTAACCTCTCTCTTAACGTTATGGCGCATTTCCTGAAACGTTCTTACGCTAAGTATCTCTTAGGTAAGTCACACGTTCGTAAGGTTGGTCTGGACCAACCTTAACATTCTTAGGGTAGTTCCACCTGTAGACACTAGTGGCCGCCACTGAGCAGCAGTCTTTATAAATCAGCGGTGTATGGAAGCTCATTATGGCTCGTTATCAAAGTCGTATTAATGATGGAATATACTGTAGACCTGTTTAAAAATGTTATTTTATTTATTATCAGAACTAATAGAGTGATTTTTAATTAGCTTATTTCATAATGTGACTAACGCATTAAAATTGGCAATCACTATTAATATTAAACAGGTGGCGAACAATTTGGCAGCGATACAGCGTGGTGTTGTGTTAAACTGAAGACGGCGTCATTCGTGGAGCCGTGTGGTTCATGTACATTTTTCCTTTAGGCAAAACTTCAGCCCTTTTCATATTTTGCCTGAGGTGGATATTTAAAAAAAAAAAGGTTTTCATGGCAACAGGTTATGGAGCTTCTTGAGCTGCTCAGACCTGCACTAACCAGGCCAACGCGTCGTACTTACGCTCCACGACCGGATGTCCAGCTGCTCGATGCTTTTTGTTTAAAATATGTTTCATTGATCATTAGCCATCATTCATGACTGGACTTTTCTTTTGACACATTTTATTTTATTTTAAATTAATTTAATTTAATTTATTTAGTTAAATGAGAAAATAAATTTGGTAGTTTCAAATCCCCACATCCATTCATATTTCTGAGTGATTGTAATGCTTTATACCCCTATCTCACCTGCACGGTCTCGCAGTCATCTAACTCGAAGTAGGGTTCATCATGATTCACCCCGAGTTTTTGCGCTGTGATTACGTTTCCATCTTTCCGTGTGAAAAATTAAACATGTTTAATTTTTTTGCGGGTCCTCGCGGAAGCTTCCGGACCTTGCAGAACTTCGCGGAATGTTAAAGGAACATCGCGGCAGCTCATGGTGCCTAACATCGCATCTCACTGTGAGTCAAACCGCATAGGAGAGATAGGGGTATTAGGCACCGTGAGCCGCCTCGAGTGACCGCCGCAAGGCCCGCGAGCTTCCGCATGTTAAACATGTTTAATTTTTTTGCATCTAATCACCGCAACAAAACTCGGGCTGAATCATGATGAACTGCACTTTTGGCCACCGCACGAAACCGCGTGGGTGAGATAGGGGTATTAAACCTCCACTCTGTCATCTCATCGTATTCATTCCATAAGTGCGCTACACAACCCCAACAACTGACATGTTTCACATGGTTTCTGCAGCTGGTGAAGAGTGTTATCAGCTGTTTGTCCATCAACTATGATTGTATACCTGGTTCGTTTCACCGCCACTATAGGTTACATGAAATATTAGCGACAGTTTGGTGATTTAATTTACATATTTGTCTATTATGGCATGTTATTGATAAGTTAACCCATGTTGAAATAAACACTATTAAAATTATTTAGTGCAATGTTTAATTTGCATAGAAAGTGCCGTCTTTCTTAACGCTGTCATGCAAAAAAATTTTTTTTTTTTTTTTACCTTCCTTAGTTAACAACTGTGAGCACCTGTAACCGAGCATAAGCAATTTCCCTTTGGGATTAATAAAGTTCTTTGAATCTTGAATCTTGAATCTTGAAAAAGGAGTCAAAAATCGATTCTTGAGCAACCGATGTCCGCTAATTCAGGACCTTCACTGTAGACAGCGCCGCGTAACGTCAGACGTAAGAGGCAGCGACTTAAGAAGACTCCTAAGAGACAGTTCGAGAAATACACTTAGAAAAGTTACCACTTAACGTAAGATATATCTTAAGAGTCTTCTTAGCACGCGAATAGTGTGCATTATCGAGAAACTGGCCCATGGTCATTCAGTACAACCAGGCCTTCATATTTTGGGACCATAATGCTGCTGAACATAGACTGGACCAATGAAGCAACCCCAGATCATAACCCTGACCCATTGTATGGGGTAAAAACCACATAATTATTTTCCTATGCTCCAAAGTCCAGTCTTTATGATCCCTAACAAATTGAAGCCTTTTTTTCTGATTAGTCTCACTAATAGGTTGTTTTCTTAAGGCTGCACAGCTGTTCTGTCCCACTTGACTTCTCATCATGTGCAAACGTTCTTACATTTGCTATAAAACATTGCTGTGACTTTTGCTCTTTTGATTTCAGTAAGCATTTGAGAAATCTTCTGTCTAGCTCATTTTTCCTTGAAGATGATTTTAATAATGCGTTTTACAGTTCTTGACAGTTTAGTAGTTTCAGCAATCTCCTTAGTTGTTTTCTAAGGATAACAATTTGACTCTTCTAAAACAAAATACAATTTTTGCTATGACCACAGCATACGTCTTCTGACATTGTTTTAGAAATAAGTATTTGCTTACTTAAATCCGGGTGGAATTTTTTTTTGTTAAGTCAGTTAACTAGCTAGAAATAAGAAGATCATTGTATACGAGTTGGTTGTTAGCTGTTTAGTTAGCCAACATGCAAACTACAGTATACAGTAAGTAGTCAGAGACCTAACAATTGTAACTATTGTAACTATTACTAACTATTGTAACCACTTCACCCACATACTGTAACTCATGACAATTTATCAAGTTCTAATAAAACTTGTTCTATAAGTTCTAATAAAAATCACCACTATAACATGAAAATGGCTTGCTTGCTTTTGGAATTTCTTGCTTTACAAAATAACGACTCAACACTTCCTTAACTCTTTTGAGATAGCTCTTTTCCCAGAAATTAGTGTAACATCTAAACCTTTCTAAAAATGAAACTTTTTTTACAATGGCGAAAAGGAGGAAAGTTTCCTGTTTCATTGGTGGCCCAGTTGAATTTTATTTTGAAAGACCAGACCAATCAGTGAGCTGCTATTTACGTAGTGATCCCTGCTCTAGGACATACAGTACATTTTTAAGAATGGAGAAACCCGACTTAAAGTTTTTAAACTATTTACATCTGTGGTTCTCAAGGTGGGATTTGTCAATATCCTATTCCTCTGAAGTTATCAAAGTTGGTATATCTTTAGAAAAAAAGTTTTTGTTCTAAAAAGAGAAAGTTCAACAACAAACAATGACTAAAAAAAAAAAGAAAAATCCATGAAATAATTGTGTTTTTAGATAATATGTCCTAATAAGTATGTTTTTTAGGTAATATGGTCTAATATGTGATTTTTATACAGATTATTTATTTATTAATTATTCATTTAAGTAATGGAAGTCCTGACTGTTAAAGGTTTGGGAACACACGATCTACATGAACTATCAACTGTTTATAACTGAATAACAGGATCGGGGGTACAGTAGCTCAGTGGTTAAGGTGTTGGTCTGTGGCTCAGAAGGTGGTCATGCATTAAAACCCCAGCATCACCAAGTTATTGCTGTTAGGCACTTGAGCAAAGCCCTTAACCCTGAACTGCTCGTGAGATAGTCGTTCTGCATAAGGCTGTCTGCCAAATACTATAAATGTAAATAACACTTATATTTCATTATTGGACTGAGTTTTGAATGAATGAATGAATGAATGAATGAATAATTATCAGCTTTCAACAGATATAGATTGCTTCTCCACTGTATTCCAGCTTCCCTTTTTTCCCTTTACTGTCTGTTTGTTCACTGGTTTAGAGAGGGGTTAATTTCATAAGAGTGGTGAAAACCTGTTGAAAAGTGTGTGATCTTTTTTCCCCCAGCTTTAGACTTTTTTTTAAGCCACAGCTTGTACCTTTATTGGATGACCTGAGAACTCGCAGCATCACAGAGGGGCAAAACCCCATTGAGAGTATTTAACGAAGGCCATTTGAGGAAAGTGACAGACTGCAGCACCACCAAGAGCGAGAGGAAGAACAAGGAGACATATGGAGAAATGAGCAGAAAGGAGTGTGGATATAAAGATAGATGCACCTGTAGAGGAAAATAAGCCGCCATTCTAAAATGTCTGGTTGTCTGGATGATTTTTGGAAACGCACTTTAGTAAATAGATGATGCTAAAGTAAGGATGCCAAGAAGGTTTGCACACCCCAGGACAAAGCATTAGATTTTTACAAATATTTAATTATCAGTGAAGTCCAGTGGCCCAATAGCTTATGTTAATGAATTGAAAGTGGAAATTATATCGGAATCTAAATTATTCTGTATTGACTAGTACAGCATCTCCTTACCCTTATGAACTGCCTTTCATATCATCTAAGCAGCTCATCTACAGTGGAATATTGCTCTAGACATGACCATGAAAAGAAATTGGGTTTATTCTTTTAGTAAATTATTTTCCCTCAAATTTCTCATTTGATTTTATTTGTTGTCTTGTTGCAACATGATTAAAAAAAAGTAATGATCAAAGCCAAGATCACAGAAAGCATGTAGCATGTAATGTCCAGCAGAATGGCATTAAGATGTGGAATAAAATACTCAAATAATAACAACACAATAAACTTCCATTCATTTATAATATGTATATGTTAATGCTGTGACATAAAGGAGCCATTTCTCACAGCACTGGATCACAAACCTGATGTCCAACCAAAATCTAACATATCATACACTCTCACTCACAAACACACACACACACACACACGCTCAATTAAATAAATGTGTTTCTGTATACTCAGTCCTTCCATTACCCATAAAGAAACATGTCTCAGCTTGGCTACTTAATGAAAGGGGAGACAGACAGACGGAGAGTAAAAGAGAATGAGAGAATAAGTGAGCGAGCGAGAAAAGAGAGAGTGACAGTAAGACACAGAGAAGGAGGGGGGTGTAAGATAGATAGATAAAGAGAAAGAGAGCAGGAGGGAGGGATAGAGAGCTCCATCTTGTTCTAATAGCTCATTATTGCTGATTAGGAGGGTCTTTTCTAGATGGCTGCTACCTTTTTTTGCCGCTAATGTTTTTGGCACCTCTTTACCGTCTCACCCACATTAATGGCACAGAGCCTAAAGCATGCTGGCACAACATTACAACACGGCAAACAGGCACAACAAATACGGCTTTAGGATGCACTTTAAGAAACAGCTGTGCGTGTGTGTGTGTGTGTGTGTGTGTGTGTGTGTTATACTAGCAGAAGATGGTTATCAGATCTGAAATAGGCAGAGACGACATCTCTGTTCTGGGATTCCTGTGAAAGTACAACTCACGTCACATTGACAATGAGATTACTCAATATCAATCAGTTTGAAGCAAATCAAGAATCGGATTGTTTAGATTAGTCGGATCGTAACTCCATGAGACGCAAGCTTTAATTTTGGCATATGCGCATTAGCATGTGTAGCCACATATAAATGCAAATTTGCGGAGAGAATGATTGCAGTAGATGGAAAAATATGCTTATGCACTTTTAATAACATGATTGAAAATGAAAGCTAGAAATAACATCTACTGTAGGTATTGGCACACAACAACCCCAGAGAATTCCAGAAAGGTTACACGCAGAGGTTCTAATATTCTAGTTGTATATAATGTATCTGTATATACATCAATTAAGTTCATTTAGTATAAATTGCTGAAACTGTTAATGCTGGTTATGATAGAAAGATATCAACACAATCAGTGCATCGCAGCTTTCTGTTTATGTGGCTTAGGAGGCAAAAAGGTTGTTGATCCAGCCGCCAAATTCTTCAGACCTCAGTCCAATTGAGCATTCATCGGATGTGATAGCCAAGATGGTGCCAGACACCACCGCACACCTTCAGAGGTCTTGGGGAGTCGTAACCTTAAGGGGTCAGAGCTGTTTTGGTGGCACAAGGAGAACCTGCACAACAGTTTGGGTTTCAAGGTTGTAAACTGTGTATATTTACTACTACAGGATGGTATTATTCAGTACTGTACATAATGCAGTTAGCATGAGGATACTGCATTATCATTCCCTCTATCCATCCACCCATCCATCCATCCATTTATCTACACTGTGGTCGTGGTATTTCGGCTGGCAAATTCTTTTAACCCTCTCTGTTTCACGGAGAAGCTTCTCATTTCTTACACATCCATGTTAGCTTGCTCAGCTGAAATTGCATATTTCTAAAGTAGAGGTCAGATCTGTGTTTAATAGTGAAAGTAAGAGCATTTCCACACACACAATGTGACAAGAATTTATGAGATTGGGACTGAACAGCTGTGTGACCACCAGAAAACCACTTGTTAGTCAGACTAATCAGATTCAGTGTGTTAGGGAGCATAAAAAAAGGATTCTTGTTCAAACGAAAAAGGTCACATGGTCCGATGAGTCCGGATTGAAACTATTCCAGAGCGATGGGTGCATCAGGGTAAGAAGGGAAGCGCCATCATGCACAGTGCAGACTGTTCAAGCCTCTAGAGGCAGTGTTATGAGCAGCTGCTCAGGTCTAGGCTCAATGTTATGTGCCAATAAAATGAAAACAGCTAATGAATCACATCTATGCATTTTTCATCCTCCCTGATAGCATGGACATATTACAGAGCTGAGATTACAAAAGAGTGGTTCTGGGAACATAAGGAATTATTTTCACACTTGAACTGACCACCATTAAGTGCCGGAGATGACTTCATGGAGTTGTTCAACTCTCCTGTATTCAATACAAGATCTTAACTATACTATATTAAAACTATACTATACTGCACTATACTATACCACACTATACTATACCACACCACACTATACCACACTATAATATGCTATACCGCAATATACATTACCGCACTATACTATACTATACAGCACTGTACTATACAGCACTATACTATACTATACAGCATTATACTATACTATACCGCACTATATTATACCGCACTATACTATACTATACCATACTATACGATACTGTACCGCACTATATTATACCGCAATATACTATACCGCACTATACTATACTATACTATACTATACTATACTATACTATACTATACTGTACTGCACTCTACTATACTATGCTATACTATACTATCAGTGGTGTCGAAAGTATTCACATTCATTACTTGAGTAGAAGTATAAATACTAGAGTTCAAAAATACTTCTTTAGAAGTTGAAGTATCAACCCAAGCTTTTTACTTAAGTAAAAGTTTAATAGTACTGGTTTCAGAACTACTTAAAGTATAAAAGTAAAAGTACCGTGAGGGGCGACAAAAGCATTAAGGTCTCGCTTTCTGATCATGCAACGGGGGGGGGGGGGGGTGGGGGGGGTGGAGCGGGGGGGATGGCGTTGTGCGCGTTCTGATCATGTGATGAGGGGGGGGGGGGCGTTGTGCGCGTTCTGATCATGTGACGGGGGGGGGCGTTGTGCGCGTTCTTATCATGCGACCGGAGGGGTTGCGCGTTCAGATCATAAAAATAGAGTAACGAGGTTATTTTTAAAAAGTAAGGAGTAGAAAGTACAGATAATTGCTTAAAAATGTAAGGAGTAGAAGTAAAAAGTCGGCTGAAAAATAATTACTCCAGTAAAGTATAGATACCCAAATTTCTACTTAAGTAAGGTAACGAAGTATTTGTACTTCGTTACTTGACACCTCTGTATACTATACTATACTATACTATACTATACTATACTATACCACACTATACTATGCTATACCGCACTATACTATACATTACCGCACTATGGTATACTATATAGCACTGTACTATACCGCACTATACTATACTATACCGCACTATACTATACTATACTATACCGCACTATACTGTACCGCACTATACTATACTACACTATACTATACCACACTATACTATGCTATACCGCACTATACTATACATTACCGCACTATGCTATACTATACAGCACTGTACTATACCGCACAATACTATACTATACCGCACTATACTATACTATACCGCACTATACTATACTATACCACACTATACTATGCTATACCACACTATGCTATACTATACAGCACTGTACTATACCGCACTATACTGTACCGCAGTATACTATACCGCACTATACTATACTATACAGCATTATACTATACTATACAGCATTATACTATACCACGCTATACTACAGTATACTATACCGCACTATGCTATACTATACTATACTATACTATACTATACTATACTATACTATACCGCACTATACTATACTATACTATACTATACTATACTATACTATACTATACCGCACTATACTATACTATACTATACGATACGATACTATACAGCACTATACTATACTATACTATACTATACTATACTATACGATACTATACAGCACTATACTATACTATACTATACTATACTATACTATACTATACTATACTATACTATACTATACCGCACTATACTATACTATACTATACGATACGATACTATACCGCACTATACTATACTATACTATACTATACTATACTATACTATACTATACTATACCGCACTATACTATACTATACTATACTATACTATACTATACTATACGATACTATACCGCACTATACTATACTATACTATACCGCACTATACTATACTATACGATACGATACTATACCGCACTATACTATACTATACTATACTATACTATACTATACTATACTATACGATACGATACTATACCGCACTATACTATACTATACTATACTATACTATACTATACTATACTATACGATACTATACTATACTATACCGCACTTAACTATTTCAGAGACAGGACCCTGAAATGTCCAATTCATTTTACTCTACCAGTTCTGTTTAAAGCCCTTTTAAAATTGTGTGTAAATGCCCTCATTGTTGTTGTCTCGTTATTATTGTTTGCAGAAGCACAATGCTACAACCAATAATAACCAGACAACAACAATGAAGGCATTTGCACATAATGTCAAAAGGGCTTCAATACACAATATGCTATAGAAATATTGAAGTATTTTAATATTTTTCTCAGTGCACTGTGGCTATCTCAGATTCAGACTGAAAAACAGACACAGAGACAAAAAGACATGAAGAAAAGGAGACAGATAAAGAGACTCAGAGACTCACAGAGGGACAACAAGCCACAGACAAAGAGACAGGCAGAAGAAAAGGAGGAAAAGAAACTGACAGATGACAAATATACAGACAAAAAGATGAGATTTGACAGACGATTGAGACAGAAAGATGGAAGACATAGTGAGACAGACAAAAAAAACCCCACAATGACAAGTAGACAGAAAGATAGCAATACAAAAAGACACAGGGGAAGAAAAAATAACAACAGAGAAACAGACAGATAAAAGAAAAAATACAGGCAGACTGAAACACAGAGACAAATAGACAGGCAGGCAGACAAGCAGATAGACAGACTAATGAAATTTACTCATTCAGAGTCTAACTACTACTAATAAAGTGTCACACACACAGAGCAAAAATATCAGTACACAAGCCAGACAAAGTGCAGAAACACATTATAATGCTGACCATACACATTCGGATTCAGTGTGTATGGGGCGTGTGTACAGTATTAGGTGAACGAAAATTGGTGTGTGTGCAAAATAAGAAGCACTAACTATAATTCTGTGAGATTGTTTGTTCTGTCATGAGGAATCAGTGTGAATGATGATCAAGCTGTGAAGTGCTGAAGACAGGAAGTGGACATGAGAAACCAAACACACACTTACAGCTGGTGGTGTAAAGGAAAGTAGCGGATGCTGAGCTGCATTTGTAATCATTGTTGAACTGTTGCAGACTTTCATCCATTTCATTCCAAATGTAATTTTTCCCCCCCTTTTTCCCCACAAGTGGGTCCGACTGGAGATGAGGACACGGCTGCTTTTCTCCAAATCAACTTTTTAGAAATGAATCCCCTCATTTGCGGTACATTTCTGAAATGTGAAAAGGTAAAGACATGGTTGGCCTCGCCAGGAAAAAACGCTCAAGCCTGCATCCACCCGATTCCTGCACCTGAGCTGAATGGCCCATCAAAACAAGAGTGATTCTCACACACCCAACAATGAATGGCAAAATACCGGATTGCCATCTTGCTATGTTGAACATAATGAAATGTTTGTCCTGGTTTTATCATCATGATACTGTGCAACTCCATTTACTGCTCTCTGACAATCTCGGACAGATTGTTTGTGAGTAATAAAAGGATCTCTGACCATTTTCAGATGGAAATGATTTCCTTTTTTGAATAGAGGATACATCGACTGTGTTCCCTCTTGTGCTGACCTTTATGCACACACACACACACACACACACACACACACACACACACACACACACACACACACACACACACACACACACACACACACATGCCCACACACGTATAGGCCTATCGGCAGCCCTTCATTTTCTTGCTGCACACACTCATTGGAAAATCAATACAGACACATCATCTCGCCTCTCCATGGCTCGACACCTTCTGCTACTCACAACAGAGGACCAAATACCTGCAGGAGGAGTGTCGGTGCTCCCCAAATGTGGTACCGTAACCCTCATGGGTGCGTGTGCACAGTACATGTGGCTTTTGAGATTTGCTTTCGGAAAAGTCGTTGCAGGATTGACCTTAAATGCATCTTTTATTATAAGGAGCATCTTGAGTACTGAGATGGATGAAGTCAAGGTCACAGCTTTACACACTTTAATACAGAATGATGGTAATAAATAAATAAATAAATAAATGCATAAATAAATAAATAAATAAATAGCATTGATGTATTAAAAAAAGAACAATTTAGTTTAGTCATTAGGACTGCATTTACATGTATAGCATTGAGCATGTGGCCTTATGTAGTTTTTGTATGAAGTCTTCATCCAATATCAATCCATATCAAAACAGTACTAATGTGATGCTTTATTAACAAAACACTTCTACATTCTTTAAAGAAAAATAAGTGATTATCATTGTGAAGTTTTTGTGGACTAATAAAAAAATAAACAATAAAACAAGGGAAAACAATATATAATAAATGCAGTTGATGCAGTAGATAATAAAATATTATGCATTTGCATGCTAATTATTATTATGCTGTACAATGGAAACAATCAAAGCAAACAAACAAATAAACAAATAAATTTTTTGTTTGAACTAAAGAAAACACTTCCTTCACAGTGCCTTGACAATTCCACACTCAGTTCTACAGTGACGTGCTCAGCTTGTCCAAGTGTTGTGTTTTGAAGCTTATGTACCAGCGCCATCATGTGGTCATACATGAACATGACATCTTGCTTTGGATGAGCTGGGGTTGAGGTTTAACTGAAAAAAATCCTCACTATATATATATATATAGTTATTTACAGTTTAAAAATAATCATTCATTCATTCATCTTCTATACCGCTTTATCCTGTATTTAGGGTCGTGGGGACCTGGAGCCTATCCCAGGAGACTCAGGGCACGAGACACGGTACACCCTGGACAGCGTGCTATTAAATAATCAGCTAATAAAAAAAAAATTCAATAAATAATCAGGTGCCTATATTTTAGACTATTTGTTACAAACACTGGGTCGCGTGAACACAGTTGGGTCGGAATGGTCGCGACTCATGTCTGCAGTACACCTTTCGGTCACACGAGGGAGCTAGTTAGTTTCCCACCTCTGCCACAATTCCGCCTGCAATTAAAGTAAAGGAAATAAAACTAGTCAAATATTCCATAAACAATATGGCTGCCTGCTTCTGACTGTTCTGATAATAATAATAATAATAATTATTATTATCTAATATACACTCAGTAATTCAGGGTGTACGTCATGCCCTAAGTCTCCTGGGATAGGCTCCAGGCCCCCCGTGACCCCAACCCTAACCCCAACCATAACCCCAACCTTAACCCAAACCCTAAGCCAAAATGACATACCAGCATACAATTTCCAACCAGAGACAATTACATACTGGATCAAGTTTACATCATCATCCCAGGAGTGTATAAAGCTGTCCCATCTCCACATCTTGGATTACCTTCACCTCTCATCTGTAGAACAAAAACCAACTGTTAAAACTGTGAGGAGTGAATAGTGTACCTGTTGAGATCACAAAACTCCGGACTTCTGGTAGTTCCCAGAATTTCAAAATCTACAAAAGGGGGTAGGGCTTTTTCATATTTAGCTCCAAAGCTTTGGAATAGCCTTCCAGACAGTGTTCGGGGAGCAGACACGGTTTCTCAGTTCAAAAGTAGACTCAAGACGCATCTTTTTAATCTGGCATACACGTAACTCATCCCATAATCTCATACTCCAGTACACCTATACCGAATGGCAACTACGCTAATTCTCCCCATCTGTTCTGTATTTCTCTACCCATCCCGAGGCATCGGGAGATTTTGCCAGCTTCAGTAGACAAAGGCCGACCCTGCGAGGTTCCTGAGGCATCCAGAGAAGGACCAGCTCCAGCTGGATTCAGCTTTATGATGGTTGGAGCTACACATGCTGCTCCTGTGCTTCCAGTGATCCAGACCTCATCTGCCCTCTGCACCTACTGACTCGTCCCTATGCTGAACTGGTCTTCATGTCAATTTAAATAATTTCTGTCATATTGAATTTTCACCTGCACAACACACAAGATGTTATATCATTTCTATCTGTTATCGCCCAAATGAGGATGGGTTCCCTGTTGAGTCTGGTTCCTCTCAAGGTTTCTTCCTAATGCCATCTCAGGGAGTTTTTCCTTGCCACCGTCGCCGTCACCCTTGGCTTGCTCATCAGAGACATTTCATTCATTCGTCTCATTATTATCTGCACATTTTTCTCACACATCCACACTTCCAATTATTTTCTTTTCTATAATTATTATTATTATTTGTTTTTATTTATTTTCTATTATAATTTTATTTATTTATTTATTATTTTATATATAATTATTTTATATATAATATATATATATATATATATATATATATTTTTTTTTTTTTTTTTTTTTTTTTTTTGCTAAATTTCTTTAATTTTTGTGAAGCTGCTTTGAGACAATGACCATTGTTAAAAGCGCTATATAAATAAAATTGAATTGAATTGAATTGAATTGTTGAAAATACAGACTGGGAGATGTTTGCTAGCTCAGATCTGGAGGAATATACAGTAGTTAATCTGTTTTGGCCTACATGGCCAAATACATGATAATAATGTATTAACCACCAAGACCAACAAGGTGTTCCCAAACAAAAAACCATGACAGGGATGTGTGTTCTGTGCTTAGGGCGAGGAATGCTGCCCACAGGTCAGGGGACAGGCTGGCTTACAGTAATGCCCGGACTGAAAAAAGGCATTAAAGAAGCCAAGCACAGATATCAGCAGCACATAGAGGGCCACTTCAAAAAGAACAACCCCAGCAGCATGTGGAGAGGCATTAAAGCTCTAATGGACTATAAGAAGAGCACCTCACCGACCAGCCATGACACCACGCTTCCTGACAACCCTGAACCACCTGCTTCCGGCTTCGTTCGAACATTCCTGCTTACTACTGCTCTGCGCTTTGCTCTCTATATCCGTATGTTTCTCTTTCTCTAAGATTTTTACTTTAGCAGATCAGCACAGTGCTCAAAAAAATTTTTTTTTTGGCACGAACATTAAACTAAAAACTTTTTAGGATTGAACGAAAAGGGGACATTTTCCTCCCGCTGCCAGCAGCTTACATTCCAGAGATGGGAAAACACAGCTGCCTACATTCAAACAGACGAGAGAAAAAAATGCCTTTTGTGGAATCTACTTGCTGCATGACCTGCCACACACTTCTACAAAGGATTGCATTTCTTGAAACAAAGTTACAGTACTTGATGGACTTCCAAAACAGGCAGAACATTCAGCAGATTGTCAGCATGGCAATCTTCAGCATACAGCAAGTCTCGTGAATCTAGCAAATCTCAACATTTTATAACAAGTGTAGAGGAACATGCCAAAACTGATCGACAGATTAATTGATGGTACAAACAGGGAGCAAGACCCAAAGACACTCAAGACATCAGATTGTCACAAGTATCTCATATTACTGCAAAAGCATCCTTCCCCAGATATGGCTGTGACAAACACTGGTATTTTGCCACCGCCCCGTTCATGTTGAGAACAGATTAAAAGCACTGATGAATGTGGGTGAGGAATCCCCAAATGTGAATGAAGATGGATTGGATCAGCCAGCAGCTAATGCCGCCACCAACAGGCGCTCATTGTCGAGCAGACAGCGGCATTCAGCTCAGAGCAAAACCGAGGTCAGGCCTCTGATAATCGGGGACTCCACTATCAGAAACATCAGCAGCAGGACAACAACTTCATGCTGTTTTCCTCAAGCAACTGTCTCTGATGTGAACAGGGAACTTTGGAACATTCTTATTAAGCACAAGACTGCAAATCGAATCATCAGCCATATGGGGAAGAATGACATTCGGAAAGAGCATTCGGAACTCCATAAGAAGGATCTCAATGAACTCTGAAACACTTCAAAGACTTGAAGTTCAGTCGTTCATCAGTGGACCAGTCCTAGCACGGGGAACTAACATGTTCTCAAGGTTGCTTGGGCTGAACACATGGCTACAAAGAACTTGCAGTTTAAAAGGAGTCAACTTCATCGACAACTTCAATCTTTTCTGTTTAAACTGGATGGACTCCACCCAAACAAATTTGGTGAAAGGGTGCTAAAGCGTTCTATTTCTCCCTCCATCATCCTTCAGCAGAATGTGCCAATTCTCTCAACCTGAATGGCTCATGCACACCTTGACAAAGTTTGAGTGACCACAAACAGCTTTCGAGTCCTCATGTGGTTAAAAAATCCTACAAGGACATTGATAACACTGCAGCCAAAACAAGCACTGCTCATGGACATCCCAGCTCAGTCCTGCTCACAGAGCTCGTCACAGACAGACTGTGACATACTACAACAGCTCCAAGATAACTTTCTGGAAAACAGCCAGGGAATTCAGGAAAATTCACTACAGCCACCAGAAACACTAGAATCAGAGCCCATCTCACCAGACACATCACTCTCTCCAGCATCTCCACTTCTAAGCTTCTCACAGAAAATGGAGGAACTGGTGTATACTGGGACCAAACTCTCCAACTCTTTTATTGCAAGCCCCCAGATGCCAAGTAAAAAACAGCGAGGTCCACCACCACCAAGGCCTGTGGCCCCAGCTCGCCCTCCCCCTCCTGTGAGAGCTCTCCGACCGCTGCCACAGTGCCAGGGATCAAACCGTCCTCCTCCAAACAGCTCTCAGTGATGTGTGTCCGGTCCTCGCTATGATAGCAATAACATTAATGTTATTATGAATAACATAATAAATGTTTACAGAACAAGCGGGAACCCAGTGTGCCTGTAACTTCCTCTATCTCTGTTTTAAGTCTAAGGCCTTCTCAAGCCGTACAGCTGACTCATCAAATCTGCGACCTATTATGCATCAAACTAAAAAAGAAATCAGGCTGCACGGTGGTGTAGTGGTTAATTCAATTCAATTCAATTCAATTCAATTTTATTTATATAGCGCTTTTAACAATGGTCATTGTCTCAAAGCAGCTTCACAAAAATTAAAGAAATTTAACAAAAAAAAAAAAAAAAATATATATATATATATATATATAATATATATATATATATATATATATATATATATATATATATATAGAATAATTATATATAAAATAATAAATAAATTAAATTATAATAGAAAATAAATAAATAAAAACAAATAATAATAATAATTATAGAAAAGAAAATAATTGGAAGTGTGGATGTGTGAGAAAAATGTGCAGATAATAATGAGACGAATGAATGAAATTTCTCTGATGAGCAAGCCAAGGGTGACGGCGACGGTGGCAAGGAAAAACTCCCTGAGATGGCATTAGGAAGAAACCTTGAGAGGAACCAGACTCAACAGGGAACCCATCCTCATTTGGGCGATAACAGATAGAAATGATATAACATCTTGTGTGTTGTGCAGGTGAAAATTCAATATGACAGAAATTATTTAAATTTGTCATGAGGACCAGTTCAGCATAGGGACGAGTCAGTAGGTGCAGAGGGCAGATGAGGTCTGGATCACTGGAAGCACAGGAGCAGCATGTGTAGCTCCAACCATCATAAAGCTGAATCCAGTTGGAGCTGGTCCTTCTCTGGATGCCTCAGGAACCTCGCAGGGTCGGCCTTTGTCTACTGAAGCTGGCAAAATCTCCCGATGCCTCGGGATGGGTAGAGAAATACAGAACAGATGGGGAGAATTAGCGTAGTTGCCATTCGGTATAGGTGTACTGGAGTATGAGTACTGGGATGAGTTGTGTGTATGCCAGATTAAAAAGATGCGTCTTGAGTCTACTTTTGAACTGAGAAACCGTGTCTGCTCCCCGAACACTGTCTGGAAGGCTATTCCAAAGCTTTGGAGCTAAATATGAAAAAGCCCTACCCCCTTTTGTAGATTTTGAAATTCTGGGAACTACCAGAAGTCCGGAGTTTTGTGATCTTAAGGCGCGTGGTGGATTGTAGCGTATCAGAAGACTGGTTAGGTATGTGGGAGCTAAACCATTTAAGGCCTTGTATGTAAGTAATACTATTTTGTAATTTATTCTAAACTGAACAGGTAGCCAGTGCAGGGATGATAATATTGGGGTTATATGATCATATTTTCTGGATCTAGTGAGAACCCTGGCAGCTGCATTTTGGATTAACTGAAGCTTGTTTATTGAGGATGCAGGACAACCACCTAGTAATGCATTACAATAGTCCAGTCTGGAGGTCATGAATGCATGAACTAGTTTTTCTGCATCAGATACGGATAAGATGTTCCTAAGTTTAGCAATATTTCGAAGATGGAAAAAGGCTGTTTTTGTGATATTTGAAATGTGATTTTCAAAAGACAAGTTACTGTCTAATATTACTCCCAGATCTTTTACTGCTGAGCTGGTAATAACAGTACATCCTTCTAAGCGCAAGCTGAATTGTGAAAGCTGTTGTGTGCTGGTTTTTGGGCCAATAAGTAATATCTCTGTCTTATCTGAATTTAATAAAAGAAAGTTATTGGTCATCCAATCTTTTATGTCCTGGACACACTCAGTTAATCTAGACAACTTAGGTATTTCGTCTGGTTTAGTTGAGATATATAATTGGGTATCATCAGCATAACAATGGAAACTAATCCCATGTCTTCTAATGATGTTACCCAAGGGAAGCATGTATATTCAGAACAACAGAGGTCCTAAAACTGACCCTTGTGGGACCCCATATTTCACTGGCATTATACCAGACGGTTCTCCATTTAGATCTACAAAATGGTAGCGATCAGACAGGTAAGATCTAAACCATTTTAGTGCCTGTCCCTGAATACCTATATAATTTTGTAAGCGATCTATGAGAATATTATGATCTATAGTGTCGAATGCAGCACTAAGATCGAGCAGGACTAGCAATGAGATGCAGCCTTGGTCTGAAGCTAAAAACAAGTCATTTGTAATCTTAACTAGAGCAGTTTCTGTGCTATGATGGGGCCTGAAACCTGACTGAAATTCTTCAAGGATGTTGTTATCCTGCAAGAATGTGCAAATTTGAGCTGATACTACTTTTTCTAGTATTTTTGATATGAACGGGAGGTTTGAGATCGGTCTGTAATTTTTTATTTCATTCGCGTCCAAATTAGATTTTTTAAGAAGCGGCTTAATAACTGCTAACTTGAAAGGTTTAGGGACGTGACCTAGATGTAATGAAGAATTAATAATGTTTAGGAGTGGCTCTCCAACCGTAAGCATCACTTCTTTTAAAAATCTGGTTGGGATTGGGTCTAACAGGCACGTTGTTGATTTAGCCGAGGTGATAAGTTTATACAGCTCTTCCTGTCCTATACCTGTAAAGCAGTGAAAATCTAAATGTGAAGCTATAGGCTGAACTGGATCGTGAGATACTATTAGAGGTTGAACCTCCGTTATTTTCTTCCTGATATTATTGATTTTTTCATTAAAGAAAACCATAAAGTCTTCACTTCTAAACTGTGATGGGATACTCTCTGCGGGCATCTTAGGTTTTGTTAGGCGAGCCACTGTACTAAATAAGAACCTGGGATTGTTTTGGTTTCTTGCTATCAGTTGGCTAAGATGCTCGGTCCTAGCAGTTTTTAGAGCCTGTCTATAGCTGCACATACTGTCTTTATACGCAATTCGAAAAACTTCTAATTTAGTTTTCCTCCATTTTCGCTCGAGGTTACGGGTTGCTCTCTTTAGGGCGCGAGTATGACTGTTGTACCACGGTGCAAATGTTTTATCTCTGACTTTTTTTAATCTGATGGGAGCAACAGTGTCTAATGTACTGGTAAAAATAGTGCCCATGCTGCTAGTCACTTCATCTAGATCATCTGCATTTAGGGTTAGCACTGTCGCCTTGCACGTCCAGGGTCCAGGGTTCGATTCCCGTGTTTCTCTGTGTGCATGGAGTTTGCATGTTCTCCCCGTGCTTGGTGGGTTTCCTCCGGGTACTCCGGTTTCCTCCCACAGTCCAAAGACCTGCAGGTTAGGCTAATTGGCGTTCCTAAATTGCCCGTAGTGTGTGATTGGGTGTGTGAGTGTGTGTATGTGTGTGTGCGTGTGAGTGTGTGTATGTGTGTGTGCCCTGCGATGGATTGGCACCCTGTCCAGGGTGTACCCCGCCTGGTGCCCGAAGTCTCCTGGGATAGGCTCCAGGTCCCCCGCGACCCTGAACACAGGATTAATCGGTATAGAAGATGAATGAATGAATAAAAAAGAAATCATTTTTAATCAATGATTTGATCACCAAAAACAAATTGGATTTTATGTTTTTAAATGAAACTTGGCTAGAAGATAGCTGCAGTGCAAAAGTCCTTAATGAAACAGCCCCTCCTAACTTTACGTTCATGAGTGTCTGCAGAACTGTTAGGAGAGATGGAGGTGTAGCTGCTATATTTAAAGATGGTTATCAATGCAAGCAAGTGTCATTCGGTCAGTATTTGTCTTTTGAATATCTAGGAATTTGCTCCACATATTTTGTTCATCATTATTTACAGACATCCAAAATACTCTCCATACTTTATTGAAGTGTTCACAGAACTGCCATCAATGATTTGCTCAGAGTTTGACTGTGTTGCTATAACAGGGGACTTTAATATTCATATTGATAATGCAGAGATCAATACTACAAAAGAAATGTTAAGTGTTCTAAACACTTTTGACCTGATTCAGCATGTGCACGGGCCCACACATAATCGTGGACACACTCTAGACTTACTCATCAGTAAGGGCCTAAACATCTCATCCATTCTTATTAAGGATGTAGCACTATCTGATCACTTCTATATTTTCTTTGATATATTGATCTCTGTTACCACTGAATCTAGAAAATTCACTATAAATTAATTAATCTATAAAGACAGCCTTCATGCTTTCATGAACGTCTGCACCTGCTGACTCATCCCTATGCTGAACTGGACTTCATGTTAATTTAAAGAACTTCTGTTATATTGCACTTTCACAACACACATGATGTTATATAATTTCTATCTGTTATCACCCAAATGAGGATGGGTTCCCTGATTGAGTCTGGTTCCGCTTAAGGTTTCTTCCTATTACCATCACCATTAGGAGTTTTTCCTTGCCACTGTCGCCGTCACCTTGGCTTGTTCATCAGAGACATTTCATGCATCATTCATTCATTCATCTCATTATTATCTAGACACATTTTTAAACACATACACGCAAAAAAAAAATATTTTTTTTCTTTCATTTTTGTGAAGCTGCTTTGAGACAATGACCATTGTTAAGAGTGCTATATAAATAAAATTGAATTGAATTGATTGATGAGTAAAGTGTCTGGTGCATGTTTCTTAGCGCTACTGGTCTCTGAGAGCTACCAAACGAATTGTATCACTTGTATCAGTTGTTTTATCACTACAAGGCTTTATTCAATTGAAGTACTGCTGACAAGCCGTATCTCCCCCCCTTCATACTTCTTATATGAGGTCACAATAGGGGGAAATGTCTTGCTAAAAGCACAAAAAGCAAAACAAAGCAAAATATTTGGTATGGTAACCACTACACCACCGCGCCGCCAGATATTTAGTTTTATTCATTGATTTTATTATTTGGAAATCTCAGAATGTATACATTATTTTATCATTTTGTCTTGCTGCTTACATAATTTCTAAATAAATAAATAAATAAATAAATTGGACATTACGAGTGGTTAGCACTGTCGCCTTGCACCTCCAGGGTCCAGGTTCAATCCCTGGCCAAGTTCAATTCCCATCTCTGTGTGCATGGAGTTTGCATGTTCTCCCCGTGCTTGGTGGGTTTCCCCCGGGTACTCCGGTTTCCTACCACAGTCCAAAAATATGCAGGTTAGGCTAATTGCCGTACCCAAAATTGCCTGTAGTGTGTGAATGAGTGTGTGTATGTGTGTGTGTGTGTGCCGTGCGATGGATTGGCACCCTGTCCAGAGTGTACCCTGCCTTGTGCCCTAAGCCTCCTGGGATAGGCTTCAGGTCCCCACGACCCTGAATACATGAAAAAAGCGGTATAGAAGATGAGTGGACATTACGATTAAACAGTTACTTAGTACTTGAGCAGTCTTTTGAGTAATACTTTTTTACTCTTACTTGAATAATATTCTGGATGACTACTTTTAACTTCTAATTGAGTAATATTATTTTGAAGTATAGTTACTCTTGAGTACAATTTTTACTCTATTCATTTGTCGATTACAGAGTGGTGTGAGTTTACCCCATTCGAGGTGGGGTTCTCCAAATATGGAGCTCTTGTTCCTGCAGACAGTTTTGGGAGTGAGTTCTACCTGGGTCATGTACTGTAGTTAAGAAGCTACCAGAAATACGCATCTCCTTCCTCCTGGGTCGATGCTGAATTGGTTATAGATTTTCTCTGTGTCGTAAACTCTATTAGCCATGTTATGTTGTACAGTACTGTTTATATATCTATATTTGTAATACTTTACATTATATCTTCTTCTAATACTATTACTTTAAGCCTTTTAATATAACTACATTAACTGCTTCTTACGTATATCACTACTACAACTACTATTCAATTCAATGTAATTAAATGTAATTTGTATAGCACTTTTAACATTTGTCATTGTCGCAAAGCAGCTTTACGACAATCATAAGAATTATGGAAGTTTGTCTGAAATGTGAATGTGTATGATTCAAAATGATAAGGCTGTCCCTGATGAGCAAGCCGAGGACGACAGCGACAGTGGCAAGGAAAAACTCCATGAGATAGCAATAGTAAGAAACGTTGTGAGGACCAGACTCAACAAGGAACCCATCCTCATTTGGGTGATAACAGATAGCAGGGATTGTTCTGCAGTCATACTGTGTGTTAGGAAGCTCGAAGTTTAGTATAACAGGAGATGTGTTTAAGTTTATATGGAGTTCAATTCGTTACTGGAGGCTCAGGTAGACTGTAGGAAAACTCAAGTCCCGAACAATCGAGTGACTGCAGTCACAAGTCCCCTGAGAACAGCTGTCAGCAATACCCAAGTCCAGGACCGTTTTCATGGAAAGGTGAAACTGTCCCCAGTCACTACACGCATCCCAGACCGACCACATGGGGCATCCATGCGACGAGATCTCCAACCAGAAGTGGGACACCAGGACGAGTCAGACAGATGCAAAGAAGGTCTGGATCTCAGGGAAAGAGAGAGAGGGTTGGAGAGAGAGAGAGAGGGAGGGAGGGAGAGCCAGAAGAGAAGGAGAGATGGCAGTTAGGTATGGTCACAATCAAACAATGTACAGTATAGTGTGCATGTATACTGTATGTAGTGCAGAGTGCAAGCAGGGACTCCGGCAGGACTAACTATGACAGCATAACTAAAAGGGAGAGCCAGAAGGAAACACAAACATGAGGGGGAACTGAGATGTAAAGCGACCAATCACTTCACTGTCAACAAACCTGAGTGATCAATGAGAGTGAGGAAGACAGCATCTAAACATACCAGTTCACCGTAATACTCTACGTCCATGAGTCCCCTAGATCTGCTCCTTTACCTAAGACAAATCTATTTATAAAAATGCTTGGCTAAATAAATAGGTTTTTAGCCTAGACTTAAACACTGAGACTGTGTCTGAGTCACAAACATTAATTGGAAGACTACTACAACTAATAATAATAATAAAGAACATTTATTTACATGCATACTGTACCAGTGAACATATACAGTACAATCCGTACTTCAAACTAGAACCTGCATTAAAAAATAGTAATAATAAATAAATAATTAGTAAATAATAATACATTTCTACTACAAAAAAATGCTCTAAACATTCTGTGGCCTGTTCATCCATAACCGGACAAACTAACAAAAAAACTCTTCATATTAAATTTACGGTCATTTACACATCTTTAGAGACTGAAAGATGAGATTATTACGGTTCAAGTCAATTCAGTAAAGCAACCAAGTTGCTCACTGTTACACTTTAAGAAAGAATCTGTCTTGGGTGCAATAAATGCGAGAAATCAAAATCTACAACATCTGCAAGTTGAAATAATTCCATATGAGGCCTATCGACATTCAATCACCGTTACACTCCCTGGTTAAAAGGGTCAAATTATTGGTCTGCATAAAGGAAAACAACTAGAGAGATTTGCTGAAATTACTGGATGACGGATGAAGTTATATTGTGAAATACAGCACATGGCTGTGAGGGTTGCCCACTAGAGGGCAGTGTTTTAATTTGTAGTTTTTGTTGTAGACCCAGTTTCCCAGAAGGCACCTCGGTCAGCTGACGCAGATGCCCAGCTGAACCGAGGATGCAATTAGTATAAGCATAAATACCTGTTTGTTCTGGGAAGCTGGGTCAAGCATTGATTTCTGTTATGTGGGTTTTGTTTTGTTCTTTTCTGTTTTAGTTTAAACAGTATGGTTGGCCTTTTGGTTTCAGGAGCACTTTAAGTTTGTATTTGCTTTGATTTAGTTTATGTCTCTTTGTCTCTGTGTCTCCTAGCAGGATTAGCCTCTAGGAGAATTAGCCTTTTGTGTTTACCCTTTTGTGTAAGTAACCCCCATTGCATGTTTAGCTAGTAGTCTGTTTAAATACTAATGAGGGTGATACTAACATGTTTAGATCTTAGTCTGTCTAGTCTTTGAGTCTGTCTAGTCTCCTTGTCTGCTTAGCTCTTAGTCTGTTTAGGTACTAACATCTTTAGCCACTAACCTTTAGAGTTCTTAGTCTGTTTCATACCTAGTCTGCTGTGTACCTTGTCTGTTCATTCCCTTGTGTCTCAGGCTACTGGCCTGTGTAGCCATTAGTCTGATTAGCTATGAGCTAGCTTAGCAGCTAATGTGCAGCTCAGCCAGTAGACCTAGCCAAGCCTGTCTTGTGTTTGTTTATCCCTTGCATGTATAGTCCCATGTGTTTAGTCCTCTAGGCTGTTTAGTATGTCTTGTCTCGTCCTGTTTGTGTCCCCATGTCTGTATTGTATGAGTTGTGTAATCCCTAGTTTTATGTCTAAGTGTTTGAGTTCTGTTTCGTATGCTCCATGTTTTTAGCCAACCTCCTTAGTTCATGTTCATGTTTGCTTTTTGTTTGTTTGATTATTATTAAAGACTCTTTGCGTTTCACTGCATCCCCTCTGCATCTATGCCTCAACACCCAGCCCACAGTCCAACACCATAGCAGAACGTGACAGAATGCTCGACCATACAAGAGGCATAGCAGAGGGGCCCCCCCCGGGAGAAAATTTTGGGGGAGGGCTGGGACTATAACACCTGGGCAAGCTGACCAGGAATAATCAGCTTGCCCCACGTCAAAACAGGGGACTGAACTGGAGGTGAGGGGGCCTCAGTGGAGGCTCCAGTTTTGCCAGCGGGCCTCAGTGGAGGCTCCAGTTTTGCCAGCGGGCCTCAGTGGAGGCTCCAGTTTTGCCAGCGGGCCTCAGTGGAGGCTCCAGTTTTGCCAGCGGGCCTCAGTGGAGGCTCCAGTTTTGCCAGCGGGCCTCAGTGGAGGCTCCAGTTCTCCAGCGGGCCTCAGTGGAGGCTCCAGTTCTCCAGCGGGCCTCAGTGGAGGCTCCGGTTCTCCAGCGCGCCTCACGGGGGGCTCCGGTTCTCCGGCGCGCCTCACGGGAGGCTCCAGTTCTCCAGCGCGCCTCACGGGAGGCTCCAGTTCTCCAGCGCGCCTCACGGGAGGCTCCAGTTCTCCAGCGCGCCTCACGGGAGGCTCCAGTTCTCCAGCGCGCCTCACGGGAGGCTCCAGTTCTCCAGTGCGCCTCAGGGGAGGCTTCAGTTCCGCCAGCGCGCCGCAGGGGCGTCTTCATGTCCCCAGAGCCCAGCCAGGACCTCGCCAGGGAAAACCCTCACCACGCTCTCTAGCTTCGTTCACAGCGGTGACAGCGACCCTCCACCGCCAGACTTCGAGAGCGTGCTTCCATCGCCACCCGGTGTCAAAGGAGGCCAGAGTACTGCAGAGGCCGCCCGGCGTGAGGACAACACAGTGCTGCATCGGCCGCCCGACTTGGAGGGCGATTCAGTGCTGCAGCCATCGCTCCACCGGCAAGAGCGACACAGCACTGCCTCCAACGCCCGGCCTACACCAGCGATCCGGCACTGCCTCCGCCGCCCGGCCTACGGCATCAGCCCAGTGCTGCCTCCGCCACCCGATGACGTCTTGAGCTCACCGCCGCTCAGCCCCGAGGACGAGCCATTGCTGCCTCCGCCACCCAGCCTCGGGTGCAGGCCGCTGCTGCACCAGGTGCCTGGCTTCGGCGGCAATTCAAGCTCGCCCACCCTCCCACCCACCTTGGGGAGCCTGCTCGTCGGCGTCGCAGTCGGGTGGAATGACCCGGGACATGGGGAAGGGTACCCCGGACCTCCGTTAGCGCTCCGGAGGAGCGTTTTTAAGGGGGGGGTACTGTGAGGGTTGCCCACTAGAGGGCAGTGTTTTAATTTGTAGTTTTTGTTGTAGACCCAGTTTCCCAGAAGGCACCTCGGTCAGCTGACGCAGATGCCCAGCTGAACCGAGGATGCAATTAGTATAAGCATAAATACCTGTTTGTTCTGGGAAGCTGGGTCAAGCATTGATTTCTGTTATGTGGGTTTTGTTTTGTTCTTTTCTGTTTTAGTTTAAACAGTATGGTTGGCCTTTTGGTTTCAGGAGCACTTTAAGTTTGTATTTGCTTTGATTTAGTTTATGTCTCTTTGTCTCTGTGTCTCCTAGCAGGATTAGCCTCTAGGAGAATTAGCCTTTTGTGTTTACCCTTTTGTGTAAGTAACCCCCATTGCATGTTTAGCTAGTAGTCTGTTTAAATACTAATGAGGGTGATACTAACATGTTTAGATCTTAGTCTGTCTAGTCTTTGAGTCTGTCTAGTCTCCTTGTCTGCTTAGCTCTTAGTCTGTTTAGGTACTAACATCTTTAGCCACTAACCTTTAGAGTTCTTAGTCTGTTTCATACCTAGTCTGCTGTGTACCTTGTCTGTTCATTCCCTTGTGTCTCAGGCTACTGGCCTGTGTAGCCATTAGTCTGATTAGCTATGAGCTAGCTTAGCAGCTAATGTGCAGCTCAGCCAGTAGACCTAGCCAAGCCTGTCTTGTGTTTGTTTATCCCTTGCATGTATAGTCCCATGTGTTTAGTCCTCTAGGCTGTTTAGTATGTCTTGTCTCGTCCTGTTTGTGTCCCCATGTCTGTATTGTATGAGTTGTGTAATCCCTAGTTTTATGTCTAAGTGTTTGAGTTCTGTTTCGTATGCTCCATGTTTTTAGCCAACCTCCTTAGTTCATGTTCATGTTTGCTTTTTGTTTGTTTGATTATTATTAAAGACTCTTTGCGTTTCACTGCATCCCCTCTGCATCTATGCCTCAACACCCAGCCCACAGTCCAACACCATAGCAGAACGTGACAGAATGCTCGACCATACAAGAGGCATAGCAGAGGGGCCCCCCCCGGGAGAAAATTTTGGGGGAGGGCTGGGACTATAACACCTGGGCAAGCTGACCAGGAATAATCAGCTTGCCCCACGTCAAAACAGGGGACTGAACTGGAGGTGAGGGGGCCTCAGTGGAGGCTCCAGTTTTGCCAGCGGGCCTCAGTGGAGGCTCCAGTTTTGCCAGCGGGCCTCAGTGGAGGCTCCAGTTTTGCCAGCGGGCCTCAGTGGAGGCTCCAGTTTTGCCAGCGGGCCTCAGTGGAGGCTCCAGTTCTCCAGCGGGCCTCAGTGGAGGCTCCGGTTCTCCAGCGCGCCTCACGGGGGGCTCCGGTTCTCCGGCGCGCCTCACGGGAGGCTCCAGTTCTCCAGCGCGCCTCACGGGAGGCTCCAGTTCTCCAGCGCGCCTCACGGGAGGCTCCAGTTCTCCAGCGCGCCTCACGGGAGGCTCCAGTTCTCCAGCGCGCCTCACGGGAGGCTCCAGTTCTCCAGCGCGCCTCACGGGAGGCTCCAGTTCTCCAGTGCGCCTCAGGGGAGGCTTCAGTTCCGCCAGCGCGCCGCAGGGGCGTCTTCATGTCCCCAGAGCCCAGCCAGGACCTCGCCAGGGAAAACCCTCACCACGCTCTCTAGCTTCGTTCACAGCGGTGACAGCGACCCTCCACCGCCAGACTTCGAGAGCGTGCTTCCATCGCCACCCGGTGTCAAAGGAGGCCAGAGTACTGCAGAGGCCGCCCGGCGTGAGGACAACACAGTGCTGCATCGGCCGCCCGACTTGGAGGGCGATTCAGTGCTGCAGCCATCGCTCCACCGGCAAGAGCGACACAGCACTGCCTCCAACGCCCGGCCTACACCAGCGATCCGGCACTGCCTCCGCCGCCCGGCCTACGGCATCAGCCCAGTGCTGCCTCCGCCACCCGATGACGTCTTGAGCTCACCGCCGCTCAGCCCCGAGGACGAGCCATTGCTGCCTCCGCCACCCAGCCTCGGGTGCAGGCCGCTGCTGCACCAGGTGCCTGGCTTCGGCGGCAATTCAAGCTCGCCCACCCTCCCACCCACCTTGGGGAGCCTGCTCGTCGGCGTCGCAGTCGGGTGGAATGACCCGGGACATGGGGAAGGGTACCCCGGACCTCCGTTAGCGCTCCGGAGGAGCGTTTTTAAGGGGGGGGTACTGTGAGGGTTGCCCACTAGAGGGCAGTGTTTTAATTTGTAGTTTTTGTTGTAGACCCAGTTTCCCAGAAGGCACCTCGGTCAGCTGACGCAGATGCCCAGCTGAACCGAGGATGCAATTAGTATAAGCATAAATACCTGTTTGTTCTGGGAAGCTGGGTCAAGCATTGATTTCTGTTATGTGGGTTTTGTTTTGTTCTTTTCTGTTTTAGTTTAAACAGTATGGTTGGCCTTTTGGTTTCAGGAGCACTAAGTTTGTATTTGCTTTGATTTAGTTTATGTCTCTTTGTCTCTGTGTCTCCTAGCAGGATTAGCCTCTAGGAGAATTAGCCTTTTGTGTTTACCCTTTTGTGTAAGTAACCCCCATTGCATGTTTAGCTAGTAGTCTGTTTAAATACTAATGAGGGTGATACTAACATGTTTAGATCTTAGTCTGTCTAGTCTTTGAGTCTGTCTAGTCTCCTTGTCTGCTTAGCTCTTAGTCTGTTTAGGTACTAACATCTTTAGCCACTAACCTTTAGAGTTCTTAGTCTGTTTCATACCTAGTCTGCTGTGTACCTTGTCTGTTCATTCCCTTGTGTCTCAGGCTACTGGCCTGTGTAGCCATTAGTCTGATTAGCTATGAGCTAGCTTAGCAGCTAATGTGCAGCTCAGCCAGTAGACCTAGCCAAGCCTGTCTTGTGTTTGTTTATCCCTTGCATGTATAGTCCCATGTGTTTAGTCCTCTAGGCTGTTTAGTATGTCTTGTCTCGTCCTGTTTGTGTCCCCATGTCTGTATTGTATATGAGTTGTGTAATCCCTAGTTTTATGTCTAAGTGTTTGAGTTCTGTTTCGTATGCTCCATGTTTTTAGCCAACCTCCTTAGTTCATGTTCATGTTTGCTTTTTGTTTGTTTGATTATTATTAAAGACTCTTTGCGTTTCACTGCATCCCCTCTGCATCTATGCCTCAACACCCAGCCCACAGTCCAACACCATAGCAGAACGTGACAATGGCATAAGGGGGAACTGCACAATATTAGGCAGGTGGGTTTAATCTTATGGCAATATATATATACAGTATACAGTATATTGAACACACATAAACTTAAAACCATTAGGTCTAGGTTTTAGGTTCTTGTCCTGCCACATAAGCAGTATCTTATAAAGAAATAAATGCATAAACAATATTTACAAATAGCTGTAAATTTGACAGCAGTTAAATATCAGTTTACTTGCAATATTGTGGCAATAATAATACTCATCTATTATTCATTCATTCATTCATTCATTTTCTATACCGCTTAATCCTGTTTTCAGGGTCGCGGGGGACCTGGAGCCTATACCAGGAGACTTCGGGCACTAGGCGGGGTACACCCTGGACAGGGTGCCAATCCATTGCAGGGCACACACACATACACACACTCACACACCCAATCACACACTATGGGCAATTTAGGAACGCCAATTAGCCTAACCTGCATATCTTTGGACTGCGGGAGGAAACCGGAGTACCCGGAGGAAACCCACCAAGCACGGGGAGAACATGCAAACTCCATGCACACAGAGACGGGAATCGATCCTGGCCGGGGAATTGAACCCAGACCCTGGAGGTGCAAGGTGACAGTGCTAACCACTACACCACCGCGCCGCCCTCATCTATTAATATTATTATTATTATTATTATTCATTCATTCATTTTCTATACCGCTTAATCCTGTGTTCAGGGTTGCGGCGACCTGGAGCCTATCCCAGGAGACTTCGGGCACACCTTGGACAGGGTGCCAATCCATCGCAGGGCACACACACAATTATTATTATTATTATTATTATTATTATTATTATTATCTAGTGTCACGTTATTTTGACTGCAGAGTTAAATTCGTGTGTATAAATCTACTTGTCTTTGGTATTTGGTAAATTGATTCTGAGCTTTGGCTATATGAACGTCCATTTTGTCATACTAATAAAGCACCATTCCAATCTTTGATTCTCTCTGTCTCTGTCTCTCTCTCTCTCTGTGCATGCGCTGGGTGTGAGGACAATGTGCTGTAATGATCAGATTATTTACTAAATGAGACTACTGGTTTCATTTTGGGGAGTGGCTTCAGTACATGATGAAGTGATTCTCGTTAAAGACCTGGATCACATCAAGTTAGAGTTATTCTCTTCTTATTTAGGCTTTCCTTGGCAGATTATTTAGGCTACCATTTTTCCATAACCCAAGGGATATTCTGCAACTGTTATAAATGAAGGTACTCTTTTTATTTAACCATAGTAATGTTGCTATTCTTAATAAAATATTGACAATAATGTAAAAAAAAAAAAAAAAAATTTTAGATTTGTAGATTTAAATTTCAGTTTCCATAGTAAGTGCTACAGTATATCCTGATGGCACAGGTGAGTAAGAAAGAAACAGAAAGAGAATGTACATTTGTGGTTTCAAATGGACTGAACTTTGATATTTGTGGAATATGAGGGGAAAACATTATGAAACATGTTTATCAAAACTGTTTAGACACACACCTACTTTTTAGGCTGGTCAACACATCTATAGAAAATGTATGGAAATGAATATATTTGCACCACTTTTATTTAAAAAAATAAATAAACATGAGCTCAATTTTCTTTTAACTGGGTCGTTGTGGTCAGACTGAGAGACACAAAGTTCTTAACAGGCAGATGGTATAAGAAAATGTTTTAAGACAATTAGTAAAACAAAATGGATAGTGAACATGTGCTTAAATTAGGAAGATTAGGGAAAAGATAGGAGGGGTGGGATAAAATTGAGTAATTTCCTGACTATAATTAGGTATAGTATTTATTTAAGGTATTTTAAAGCGCTGTAGTTCGTCAATGTTGTTGAATACTAATACTCTTAATGCCATTCCCCAAGGAATCTGGTTTATGTTTATTTAGACCTTGAAAAGAACTTGTTGCAAATAACGAAGGTTTGTTGTTTTCTTAACCGACCATCATCTGGATTCATGCTTGCCAACCTTGAAACCTAGAAAATAGGGAGGATTTTAAACCCCTTTTTAGGGGTCTACCCAGTGAAAAAGATAAAGGCGTTATTTCCAACATTTCAGTGATTCATCATAATTATAGTCACGGTGTTTTACAAAAAGATTCAGGATTCATTCATTTTCTTCTTGCTTAACCTACTAATTTGTGTGTTACAGAAGGAACTGGCACCATACTGGAACCTTTCTGTCACAGTGCTACGAGGAAAGTTCGAGCATACTTATGACTACCGTATGTCCCCTATTTAGTGGGAGAAAATATAAACAGCTTGTTAAAAGGACAAAAAGCAGGGATTGTTTTTCTTTCTCTTTTAATTTGTAGTAAAGGACGTATACGGTAACATGAAATATACCATGAAAACTTGAGTTTCAATGTCTTGAGCTTATACAGTATATACAGTATGTAAACATTTGACCACATCTATAACACTGATTTTTAGAATGTTGCATGATTAAATGTAGTGTAAGATTTTATACGTTTTGTCCAATTAAGCAGCATATATTCCTACAGTTTCAGACCCTGACCTCTATGTGACCCTGCGCCTGCCCACTGCCTCAGCTTGTACTCTGAAAACCAAGACGATCATTAACTGCAAAGTACCTGAGTGGAACGAGACCTTCCACTTCCATGTCTCCAGCCTCGTTAAGGTGAGTCAGCAGGCCCTGTGAAGTTGCTGAGGTTGGCTAAACTTAATGTCAATATTCAGGTACTCCTGGTCCTCCATCCTCTACCACAGTGCTGTTGAATTCTGAGAAAATACTGTTAAAAAAACATTTGGATAAAGTCCCTGTGTCTCAGTGCTTTATAACCGTTATAGGGAAAGCTGTAACAAAATCTTCAGAGCAGCTTCTTCCCTTTGCATATGACAGTTTTTGAGTTATATAACAAGCTCTTATTACTGTATCTTCAATAAAAGGAAAGAGAGTCTGGTGAAGGAAAGTCTGTTCATAGCTGCTGTAACTAATTAGAGGAATAGAGGACTATGTAGAGGAAATAACTTGTTTTTAAGACATTTACAATCATTAATAAATTAAAATTTAATTCCCGTCTCTGTGTGCATGGAGTTTGCATGTTCTCCCCGTGCTTGGTGGGTTTCCTCCGGGTACTCCGGTTTCCTCCCACAGTCCAAAGATATGCAGGTTAGGCTAATTGGCGTTCCTAAATTGGCCGTAGTGTGTGAATGGATGGGTGAATGTGTGTGTGTGTGTGCCCTGCGATGGATTGGCACCCTGTCCAGGGTGTACCCTGCCTTGTGCCCGAAAGCCTCCTGGGATAGGCTCCAGGCCCCCCGCGACCCTGATCACAGGATAAAGCGGTATAGAAGATGAATGAAAAAAAAATAAAAAACTTATTCTTCATGTACACATTAATCCCAGGCTTAGGGTTTTAATATAATATAAAGCTTCTAATATAAAACCCTAAATCCTTATAAATAGCTTATGAATGTCATAACATTACTGTCGTACTTGAAGATTTGCGGTGAAGGGCAGATACATAAGGGATGGTTGTGAATACTTTCTACTTTATGTACACAATTCTGTTACCTATGATGCACACAAACCTACCTACTGATATATTCATTTATTCTTTGTATTAAATCCTAATTAAGTACTATACATAAAGAATATAAAACGTTTAGATACACTGTGAACAAGTAGCCTTTTGTTCTCTCTGACAGAATGTTTTGGAGATAAAATTGTATGATAGTGACCTAGTGCTGGACGACAAATGTTCCATCATTCTGTTTGACATCAGCACCCTTAAACTGAATCAGAATGAGACCAAGGAGTTCATCACGGATGACAAGGTAAACTCATTTACAAGGTCAAGAAGGAGCAGGTAATACAACTGTAATAAAAAAAAAAGCTAAATAAAGATATAGTACCCAGCAATTATACGTTAAAGTTGATGCTTCAATAAAACAAACAAACAAAAATCTGTGGAATAATTAAAAGTTAAAAGTTGTAATAATTAAATAACAGCAAGATGTTTAAGATTTGTTTAATTGTGTTTACTGTAAGTGTTATTTATATTATACATTTAAATACTTTTGTAAGTCCCTTGCTGCCCAAGTTTAGACATTGCAGTGGACTGGTTTCTAATGCCACATCCACAGTGTTAAAATCAATTAAAAAGTGGATGTGAACAATGTGAAGATAATTTCATAAAGATGAAACTAATAAATGATTTTTGGATTTAATTTCAAGTTGCTGGACAAGCTCTGGGTGGAATTTGACATGACAGAGAGGTAACAGCTATAGTAACACAAACATTTTTGTAAATAAAAAAATTTAACAGGTGGCGTTGTACATTTTTCACAATGTGCTTATGAGCACAATTAAATTTCATGCAAATGAAGGCGAGAGTGCATCTAGTAGATCAATAAACATGTAGGCTAGCAGCAATTATGGTAATATTTTAAATATATTTACACTTAAGTTCAATTTTCACTAATATACAAAAAATAAGTCGATTACAGATTTTCAGCAAACTTCTGTTGGTTTCCTCTATAATAAAACATTTGATTCAGTTACATATGAGTTAAGTTGGACTCAAATAAACTCTAAAAATGTTTAATCAACACTTGAGATTGTACTGTGTAAAAATCTGTCCAATCTGTATAGTGTATTGGTGCCAGAGATGGAGAAAGAGATTTGAAAAAATTAAATTTTCTTGTGATGCCACACCCATCTCTGGCTGAGAGTCAAAGTGGCAAAATTGGTCATGCTCCCTGGGTGTAAAAGTTATTGTCATTCACAGTGGCACAAGTCAATTATTTGCATTTACAAAATCATATATGTGGAAAAGGGTTGATATCACTCTCTTCCATGTGTGTGTTATGGAGCGATGTGACATGAGTACCAGTTTGAAATGATGAAAGGATGTTGATTGTGTTGATTGTTGAGTGCAAATGAGAGGAAAACCATTGGTCCATTGGTTCAGTGCTCAACGTCAGAACAAGAAGCGCATGTTTGCTACATAATACTCGGTACTCGTAAACCAAGACTTGTTCGTTTTTCAAGTCAAAATTTATTACAAAATTTTGCTTGTTTTGTGGAACGCTCGCAAACCGTGTTACTCGTATTCTACTTACTATTTTTCAGTAGTTATACTCTTATATCTTTTATACTTCTATATCTATATTATTTTCACAGTTTGCATTTTCATTTTGTCAGTTATGTTCCTGTGCAATTAAAATGTCTAATTGTATTTTATTTCATTTCATTACTTTATTTCTTTATTTCTTATTATCCTATCTATAGTTTAATTGTATTTTCTTATGTATATTTTATTTCTAATATAATTCTATTTTTCTGAGTATTTTGAACAGTCACATATGCACTTCATTGTGTGTCATACTGTGTTTGGTTGTGTATGTGTCAATTTTTTATTTTATTTAACTTAATTTGTTAACCTTTATATACTGTACATTTGCTTGTGTTACAGTCCTGAAGCTCATGCTCAGTACCTCTCTAATGGAGTACTATTGGTAAGAAATTTAGTTTTTCGTAATAAACAAATTGAAATGATCATGTAATGATAATTATGTGACTTAAGTTTATTTCTTGCTTACTTTATTTATTCAAGTTGATCAATCCAGCAGATGAAGAAAGCAATAAAACATGCTAGGGTGCATTGTTTTAGGAAAAACATGTTATGGTAATGAAGTACAAGTGCAGGTGACCACAAACCACAGTTCGGAAACAATATTCTAATAATCCTTATGAGAGACCAGCCAATCCACAAGCAGCACATCAGAGACTGGGCTAAGGCAAGGGTAGGAATAGGAATAGGATCAAAGTTAAAAACCTGGAATTTTTTTTTACAAGTGGCTTGGTGAGTGCAAAATAATGCAACACTTTGCAAAGAGATAAAGAAATCAGATGGCTATACAGATGCAGATGGCATACACAGAATAATCAATGGGAAAACTAAAAACACCTGTCACTTATTAAAACACATGAAATAGTGTCGTGGAAAAATCAATTCAGAACCAAGGAGACATCAATTATGAGTAAAATAGACAACATTTATTTAAGACTTTGCAGAAGGGTCCTGTAGATCAATACTGTATATACATTTAGATTCAGGCATTTGTCAGATGCTCTTACCCAGAGTGACTTACAGTCACAAGTGACTTACAGTCTAGATGCATGTCTTCCATGATCGAGAGATGGTGGAGCAGTGCTGCAGGATTGGAGGGTGTGTGGTGCAGGGTGGGGTGTGTGATAAGGTAAGAGCTTTGAGATAAGGCGGTACTGGAATCCAGAGGACAAATGGTGCACAGAGGCAGACCTGCAAGTGGAGAGAAATGGGTGGATTTCTCTGATGTTATCAACAAGAGCAAGTAAGGTTAGCAATTAGGTTTGTTCCGATTCCGATACTGGTATCGGAAATGCTGCCGATACCACAAAAAAAGCTGGCATCGGAATCGGCGAGTACTTGAGTCCACGTACCAGTCCGATACCATTTTCCTAAACATAACCTATTTATGCCCACTAGCTTTGCTAGCTTAGCTTACTTACAGAGTGTCACGCCTGTGATGGGCGTGCGCCCAAATTAATATCGCTCCTCGCTCACTAGTTAGGCGGCCTCCCCCCTCTTTAGGTATGTGAAGGAGCAGGGCCGCAGAATCAGGCAACGGCCCATGAGCTATCGCCGCTAATGATCCCGGAGCTATAAAACACAGCGGGGAGTGTAGCTCGGGGTCTGACTGTTGGGAAGCTGGACTTTGCGACGTGGTGGATTTTATGAGAGACAGTGGCACAAGAGCGGGGCGATGTGATGCACCGGTATCGGGAGGGAAAAAATGGTATCGTAACATCGCTATTAGCAATGAATGAGGAAAATAATGTGGACAGTGATTAAAGGGATATTGAAAAATCCTGACAGGGGATTAATCACCTGGTAAGAACAGCAGTTAAGTTTTACTGAGATATAGTTTCAGCTGACAAGCTGACAACCAGTGTAAAGTGTTTGCTAGACATGCTGAGATCCCCCACTTGGAAACCTAAGTGTCTGAGGGAGGAAAGAAGTGAATGAGTTGAATGTCATCCGCAAAAAATGGTATTTTCATACAGCTGTGTGAGGATATGACCTCAACAAGAGATCAGGTATAAAGGGTGAACTTTAAAGGACCAAGTACTGAGCCATGTGGGAAACTGGTGGAGAGTCTGCATGGAGCGGATGTGGATCACCTCAAACAACCAATCTTATACAGTAGATTGTAGGCAGAGAATTTGCTATGTGTGCACACGCATTTGTTTGTATGCGGGCAGCTGGGGATATCTGTCTCTCCTAATCTGACTTGCTGCTATATCAACAGGTTTCAGTTAACCGCAGCCCAAACATTTTTATTCCATTTACTCTTGATGCTACAACATTAAAAGAACAGGACTTTCTGTACTCTAACTCTACCCATATCATCTGCCTACTGTAAATATGAACAATATGCTAACCTACATAAAAACTATGATAGGAAATGTTCTTCACTCTAAGAGCATGATGACCTCATGTACAGATGTCGCCATTAAAAACCTGCGTTTCGAGAAAAGGGATCCCGTGACTTGCCGCGGCTTTGCGCGGCTGCGTGCGGGAAGCTGTGAACATGCCCTTCATTACCTGTAGGGGGCAGTCGTGTTTCAGTCTGAAGTATTGTGTGTCTACTGAAGCCGAAAATGTGTGCTAATTAAACTGCGCATGCGTGTTTGGAGTCGCTGTGCCCGCGCTGTGTATCAGTCGGTTGGGAATCATCACGACATCTGTACAGTAGTTAAATACATCATCAGATCATATGATTAAGTTTTTCCCTTTCAGTAGAAAGACCTGGGTGGAAAAAGGACAAGAAATACACATCACAGTCAAAAACGTTAAAGTTACAGGTTTACCACAACCTTACAAAGCACTGACACTAGAGATTCTATCTAAAAATGCACATATTAAAAACTATATTGTGCATATCCAACAAACAGTACCCATGGAAATTGCTACATGCAGCTTTTTTGTTCTAACAGTGTACTGTATGTACTGTAAGTTAATAATTAATGCATTTCTATAGCACATAGTATATACAAAACATTTGACAGCAAAACAAGATAAATGTAATTTACAGACGTTTATTCATTTTGACAGATTGTTTTTTTTTCTAACAAACAAGTTTTGAATTTCCATGTTTTAAACAAACCATGACATTTGGCAGACACATTTTAGACCAAAAGCTGACACGTACTGAAAAATCAGTTGAATCGATTCTTTCTGTCATGTGATCAGTGAAGCAGACCGACAAGATGTGCAAGGAAGTGGTTGCCATCATCAACTACTGTAAATATGTTTAGTGGATTTTTGAACAATGTTGAAGCAGAGAAAAAGGATTTTTACAATCTATTACTGGCACATGTTACGACATCATCAATGGAGCACAAGTATACTTTGCTTATGTCTGCAATAGGTTCTATGACAAAAGACATGTGATCTTAGATTTTGTACGAACATCATATTACATACCCAACAAAGCTGTGCGGGATACGAAACTGTACAGTAGTTTTCCCATAGTGTAAGTAAATTTGTAGTGCGATATTTTAGCAACTCAACCAATGTATTATCCATACTATTGGTATTGATTGTATATTTAAACGTAACTGCAGGCTGTATGCAAAATTATAAGAGATGGAGAAAAATCTTTGACAAAATACTTTGGCATTTGTGTTTGTGACTTAAACAAAACATGTTCAAAATATTCTCTATCAGTTTGCGAGTTTCAATTTGCAGGATTATCAAGTTGCTTGATATGTTTCTCATTTTATCTAAAACTGAATAATATGGCGGCAGCACGGTGGTGTAGTGATTAGCACTGTCGCCTTGCACCTCCAGGGTCTGGGTTCGATTCCCCGGCCAGGCTCGATTCCCGTCTCTGTGTGCATGGAGTTTGCATGTTGTCCCCGTGCTTGGTGGGTTTCCTCCGGGTACTCCTGTTTCCTCCCACAGTCCAAAGATATGCAGATTAGGCTAATTGGCGTTCCTAAATTGCCCGTAGTGTGTGATTGGGTGTGTGAGTGTGTGTATGTGTGTGTGCCCTGCGATGGATTGGCACCCTGTCCAGGGTGTACCCCGCCTAGTGCCCGAAGTCTCCTGGGATAGGCTCCAGGTCCCCCGCGACCCTGAACACAGGATTAAGCGGTATAGAAAATGAATGAATGAATGAATAATATGGACAGCTCAAATATTTTGTGATTTTAGGCTGCACCTTTGTCTACTGTCGAGGTGAAGTTGGACAACCTCCCTGCCAATGGTAAGGAAATAGAACAGGTCACAGTTTAAACATTTGGTCTAGTATGCATATAGCATTCAGTAGCATTAACTTGTATCATGATTGCTCCTATTAGTTAAACAGAACATGCTGTTAAAGTTGCATGGAGCACATAATGAAGTTCAAACGATCCCAACATCGGAGGGAAGCGGACCCATACAGGATATTTGCTACTACATCAATAAAAACCTGGCAACCCAGATTGAACTCTTGATGGTACAGTTTGTGTTACATCACCACGTTTTATTTACGTATACAGTAATATGTAAAAAGCATACATTGCACTTAAGAAGGCTTAGAATATTTTCTTATCAATTAAGCACTAAGAACCGAGTGCTAAAAGTTACAGTATGATTTTTGTATTTGGGTATTTAATGAATCTTCTGTACTATGTTTTTACATTTTTTGTTGCTTACCTGTTTTGTATGATCTGTTTTGGATGATAAGGGGAAAGCTAATGAAATCCCACCAGCAGTTCCTGTAACCAAGTTTGGACCCACAAGTGAATTTACACTTGTTCTTCCTGTGGCAGAGGTAATTGTTACCATTTACATTAGACACGTCAATCTTTATACTGTATATCTCAATCTATCTCTATCGCTTCATGCTCATATCCTAAATCTAAACAAAATCTAAAAAACAGAAACCATACAATAACTTTACCATTTTCTGTGCCAGTTCAAAATTGTGCATATTTCCTCATCACCTACAGTATGCAATGCTCCATCACAGGTTCCCAATCCTAGTTCTGCAGGACCCCCTGCCCTGCAGGTTTTAGTCTTTTTCCTGATCTACAGTAGCACACCCATTTCAATATGGAAAATGTCCATAACAAGGATTAGGAACATGTGTTCTATATGATAAAATTACATTGCACTACAAATTTAGTATTTATGTTTTTCATGTTTATTGAAGTTGAACTTAAATTTATAAATGTAATTATTAAAACCATAATAAATTTACTATGTATATGGTGAACTATAGTACATACAATACTATAGAATGTAGCCAAGAATACAGTAGCATAATAAAACCATGTTTTATAGTGTGGTATATGTACTATATCAGCAAATAAGCAGAAATTATGTCAAAGTAATATAGTACTATATACTGTATTCTGTATCAATTGCAAAATTTCTTTTGGGAAGCTTTAAAAACTGTAGAAAACCTTTAAATCGATATTTATATTAACTATTCATATTAAAGCATCCATATCTCTGGAGAGGAGTCTACCTAACGGACATTAATTCCTCCCCTCCTCTATGGAAGTTAGTTCCTGTTGCCTCAAAAGGCCAAAAACATATTAACGGATGCATCTCACCCTGGCCACCCTTTGTTTGAGCTGCTGCCATCAGACAGGAGATATAGGACCACAAGGGCAAGGACAAATAGATTAAAAAACAATTTTTTTTTATCACAATTCTGTTGCTGCTTTGAATACCGCTGGAACAAACTAGAATGTGTGATATGTTAGTGGAATAGTAGCAGGATGATTGTGTGTGTATGATTACTGGCCTTTAACACGATAATCCTGGACATCGTTTCCTCTAAACTCCTACAGCTTACTGTACTTCCTGCCATTTGTCAGTGGACCACCAGCTTCCTGACAGGCAGGAAACAGCAGGTGAGACTGTGAGTTGTTACTTCTAGCGCATAGTCAGCACCGGTGCTCCACAAAGATGTGTCCTCTCCCCTCTGCTATTCTTCCTATATACTAAAGATTGCATGTCCAAGGACCCAGCTGTTAAACTCCTAAAATTTGCAGATGACACTACACTCATTGGACTCATCCAAGATGGTGGCAAATCTGCATTTCAGCAGGAGGTAGAACACCTACTGTAATGCTCTGGTGTGGGCAGAACAACCTGGAGCTGATCACACTCATCACACAACTGTGGAGATGACAGTAGACTTTAGACTTCAGTAGACTTGAGTCTTTCAGGTTTTTGGGAACTACCATTTCCCATGACCTAAAAATGGCATGACCATTGTGAAATTCGCAGAGGACACAGTGGTGGTTGGTCAGATCCAGAACAACGATGAGACAGCTTACTTGAAGTAGACAGCAGCACTATCCTCTAGGTGTAAGAACAACCACTTAAATGTCTCAAAGACCATGGAGATGGTCACTGTCTCCTTAGTCTATTTTTATTTTTTACATACTTTAAAAAAACATCTAAGTCTGGAGTTTGTTGCATTGCATTTCACTACTCTTGTACTTGTTTAACCATGTATGTGACAAATAAAATTTCTGAATCTTGAATCTTGAAATGGGAGCTCAACATCAACCCAGCAGAAAAAGTACTTCCTGCACCAACTACGGAAGTATGGTCTGCCACAGAAGCTGCTGAAACAGATTTAGAGTCATTGAGTCTGTTCTGCGCTTGTCATGCACACTCAATCTGCGCCCGGCACTAGGACCCGGAAGTAAGGCGGGCGCCAAACCAGGAAGTATAAAAGAGGTAAACAAACGATGGCTTACCGCTCAGTCATTGAGTTCGGCCCATGTCGGTTTCGGTTGTCGTTTCAGCAAACCGTGAGTACTCACCAGTTGGTTCCGTTGTCTTTTGCTATTGTGTGTGTATCTATAGGACGCGGGTTAAATTTGTGTTTTTCCCTTGCTCCGTTTTTGTGAGAGTCCTTAGACTAAATCGCGTGGCTATCCTGCCTACTCGCTTCTTTCCGCGTTTGGGTTTATCCTCCACGCTACATTGGGCTAACCGCTAAAGCTACGTCTTCTGGTCACCTCAGGTTAGTCCACCTTGACAGAATGACTGAGCCTTCCGCGGTGAACTCAGCGGATTATGCGAGTCTTTGCGACGTTGTGGATCAGCATGCCGCGCTTATCAATCAGCTAACCGGGGATCTCGCTTCTCTCCGCCGCGAGGTCGCTGAGCTCCGGCGATAGAATGCGGATCTCCGCGCGGCTGTTGATGGCGTCACTGCTCGATCGCATGCCGCGGAGGCCGCGGCGCCGCATCATCACCCCTCCCCCCCCCCTTCTGATGTTTTTCTTTCTCTACCAGAGAAGTGGAACGGCACGGATGGGAAGTGCAGTGTGTTTCTGACAGCTCTCGATCTGGTGTTTGAGTTCAATGCCACCAAGTACTCCACCGATCGCCTCCGCATTACTCGTCTCGTTGCTTAAAGGGCAGGCAGCTGAGTGGGCCACGGCAGTTCTCCAAGCAGATACGGACACCGCCCACTCATACAATGATTTCACCCACCAACTCCGACTCACCTTCGAACACCCAGCGGGCGAGGTGGAGACCGACACCAGACTTTACCACCTGAGGCAGGGAGGATCTCCCATGAGCCGCTATACAGCGGAGTTTCGTACCCTCGCCGTACAGACCACATGGGGCGATGCAGCGCTCCGGACGTCCTACTACGAGGGCCTGGCGTTGCGAATTAAGGATGAACTAGCCGGGCGAGAGCTTCCCGCGACCTTGGAAGGCCTGATCCAACTCGCTCTCCGGATCGATCAGCGTCTTCTCTCTCGCCCGAGGCCAGCCCCTCGCACCCTGCCGCCTGCACCCACCTTCACCGTCACCACCCCACGACCCGCAGACTCTGTCATCTACTCCACTTCCGGACATGTCGGTTCTCCACCTCCTGCCGTGGTTGACACAGGAGCCGGGGAACCCATGCAATTAGGACGCGCCTCCTTGACCGCTGCAGAACGGGAGAGACGCTTCCGCGAAGGACTCTGCGCCTATTGCGGGTCAGCCACACATCACCGGGCAGCCTGTCCTATCCAACCGGGAAACGCACAGGCCCGGTGAGAAGGGAGAGAAACTCGCCGGGTCACCTCCGTCTCTCCGCCATCACCACCAACTCCTCCCGTCTCACGGTTCAGGTACACCTCCAGGTTGGCCACAAACGAGTCAGAAGTGCTGCGTTCATCGACTCCGGGGCAGCAGGTAACTTCATTGACTCCTCATACGCCAAAAGAATGGGGGTAAAACTCGAGGCGTTATCCCAGCCCGTTCGTATCACATCTGTCGACGGTTGCCCCCTATCCACCAGCCCAATCAGCACCCAAACCGAACCCCTCACTATCTCCATCGACCAGCACCATGAACAACTAAGATTTTTTGTACTGAAGTATTATGTTTGCGTGCTAGGTTTATAGTTATGATCACTGTGGGGCATCGGTTAGAATGCACAAGTCTTGATTCTCCTTAAATCTCTCTCTTTATTCCAAAATTTCTCATGTTAATCAACAGGTGGACAGATATGTGTGGTTCTACATAAGGAAATAAAATAAGATACCATATAAGTCACTTGAACAGTAACAGGAACGAACATAGTTACTAAGTACTTTCATAAACCAAACTATAAATTTCTAGATACTGAACAACAGATATAATGCAAACACCAATTCTAGCATTAGCTATCATGCATCATTGCTAACAACAAACAGTAGGTGATTAGATTCAAAGTAAAGTCCTATCCTCCCAACATATGTAGAAATAAATGTAATACTACTCACAATATTTGCACGCACAAATCCACCAAACATGATTAACTGCATGAACAAACATTTAAAGAGCTGGTTTCCTTCTACCCGTCGCTACACCAAACAAACAACTTCCGTGTTAGAACACGATAGAATGTCAGGAAAACACCTAAAAAAGGTCCATTGGCGCCCCCTACTGGATTGACCCACAATTCCTTTACAACAGCCGCCCCCAAATTTGGTCCTCAAATTTGCATTTACTAGGATGGACCTTTCTTTTCGTCGTCTGAAATAGCAGGGAGGCGGATTAGACGGCTGACAGGTCTGATGTAGGTCCGGTCGTTCACCTTAACTTCTGCTGCACGTATTCGACCATCAGCTCCAGGGAACACCTTGCTTATCTGCCCGATTGGCCATAGTGCTCTGGGCAATTGAGGATCCACTATGAGTACTACTGTATTCAGTTGTAATGGATCTGTGTCAGTTCGCCATTTCTCACGGATTTGCATAGCAGGCAGGTAGGTCTTTATGAACTGTGTCCAGAATCTGTCTGCAAGGACTTGGCAAGCTCTCCAGCGCCTCCGACTGAGGAGATTGGAGTCATGGTAAAGGGTTTGTGGCAGGGAAGGGTCCAGCCGCCCCATCAAAAGAAGATTTGGGGTAATTGGATCTGGGTCAGCCAGGTCAGAGGAGACATAGCCTAAGGGCTTGGAATTTAGGATTCCCTCGATTTCAATAAGAATGGTGTTGAGCATCTCCTCAGTCACAGTCTGGGCATTGAGAGTGGCATTTAAAGCTGTCTTTATAGAACGAATTTCCCTTTCCCAGGTACCTCCAAAATGCGGTGCATTGGGAGGATTAAAGATAAACTTAATCTGATGCTCTGCAAGGTGAGTTCGCAATGCGGGCTGCATAGCTTTAAAGGAGTCATGGAGTTCTCGCTCACCTCCTTTGAAATTTGTTTCTTGGTCTGATAGTAACTCAGCAGGCTTGCCCCTGCGAGAAATGAACTGCCGCAGGGCCATTAGAAAGGAGTTGGTATCTAGACTGGACAAGATATCGATATGTACGGCTCTTGTCGTTAAGCATTTAAATAGGATCCCCCATCTCTTTTCATTGCGGCGACCTATCTTAACTAAGAAGGGCCCAAAACAGTCCACTCCCGTCGAGAAGAATGCAGGACACTGCAAACGGAGACGGGCGGGAGGTAGATCTGACATCCGAGGGAGGACTGGGTGAGCTCTCCATCTCTGACATTCTAAACAGGCACGTTGCTCTTTCCGAACAGCTTCCCGCCCCCGAAGTATCCAGTACTTGCGACGTAGCTCCCCAAAAAGTCTCTCAGAACCTGGGTGGTTTAGGTTACTGTCTACATGCCGAATGAGCATTCTGGTCACGGGGTGCTTCGGATCCAGAACAATTGGGTGAACTATTTCTGAATCTAGCTGGTTGCACCTACGTAGTCTACCTCCAACACGAATGATGTATACCTCTTTGTCCAGTTCAGGGGCCAGCAGTGCCAGGCGGCTTAATGGTGGTACTGGTTTAGGCAGGAAAGGGGTTTACGTAGTTCCTCTGCTTCCACTTTCCTGGGAATTGATGGGGTATTCGGCCAGTGCTCAGAAGATTGTTGTAGAAATGACGGTCCTTTGCTCCATCGATTTTTACCTGCCAGCTCCAGCAGGGTCTTTCCCCTTGTGATGTCGTCAGCTGGGTTGTTCAAAGAGTCAACGTAACGCCAGTCTTTGTTATTAGTTAGCTCCTGTATTTCGGCAACTCTTGTCCCCACAAATACCTTAAAGCGGCAGGAATCTGACTGGATCCAGTGTAGGGTCGTAGTTGAGTCTGGGTAACACGGTCGATGCTTATAGTAAGTTCCTTCTGCAGTAGCTGAGCGAGTTGGGCACCAGTGAGGGCGGCACACAGCTCCAGCCGGGGCATTGAAAGCTGCTTCTTGGGCGCTACTCGTGATCGAGCTGTGATGAATGCCACCTCAACTTGACCTTCTGGATTCTCAGTACGGAGATATCCGACACACCCGTAGGCCCGTTCTGATGCGTCACAGAATATGTGGACCTCTTTGTTGCAGCTAGGGTGATCTAGGTTAATGCTGACATAACATCGGGGCAAACTGATTTTCTCCAAATGCCGAAGTTCGCTTTCCCATGCCTTCCAAGCTTCAAGAATATCACTAGGGAGTAGTGGATCATCCCATTCTCTCTTATTATTCCACAACAGCTGAACGAGAATTTTGGCCCTGGTTATGAAGGGGGTGAGGAATCCAAGAGGGTCATATTGGCTGGCTAGCACTCTATAGATGTTTCTCATGGTTGGAGGGCTTGCTTCTTGCAGATGGGCCTTGTATGTCAGTGTGTCTGATTTACATCTCCAGCGTAGTCCCAGAGCAGGTTCCTGTGGGTCCATTTGACATTGGTTGAGCCACTGATCACTATCTTGTGACAGCATGTCAGGGGGAAGGTGTCTTATGACATCTGGGATATTGCTTGCCCATTGCCTTAGTTCAAATCCTCCACTAGCCAGCAGTCCTATCAGCTTGTTGACCAATGCTTTGGCTGTGTCTGTGGAAGAGAAGCTCTGGAGCCAGTTATCCACATAAAAGTGTCTTTCGACGGCATCCCGTATGTTCTCTTCTTCTGGATTGTGGTCAGTGACGTGTCGTTGAAGTGCGTATGTTGCACAGCATGGGGAGCACGTTGTCCCAAAGGGCAAGACTTGCCATTCATACACGCTAGGCGGTGCGTCTCTCTGCAGATCACGCCACAGGAAACGTAAAAGTGGCCTGTCCTCCGGAAGTAGCCTCACCTGATGAAACATGCCTTTGATGTCACTGCTGACAGCTGTGGAATGTTCTCTAAATCGCAGAAGAACACCGAGCAGGGAGGAGCTCAAATTGGGACCAGGCAGGAGCAGTTCATTCAGATTGTTCCCTGTATAGGTGAAGGAACAATTGAACACAATCCTGTTTTTCCCATTGTGGGTCACCATATGATGCGGGATAAACCAGGACTCGTTAGATGATTCCCATACCTCTTGACTCACCTTTATGGCATACCCTGCCTGTTCAAGTTTCTGGATTTCAGAGTTGTATGCTGTGGCACGAACTGGATCACGGAGAAGGCGCTTCTCTGTACTCCTTAAGTTAGCAAGGACTGCAGTTGGTGCGGCCAACAAGGCGGGCATAGATTGCACTCTTAGTAAGGGTGTGGCATACCTGTGAACCCCATTTATATTGACCCGAACTGTCTTTGTCTGCAAAAGTTCCATTGCACTCTGATCCTGTCGGGACCTGCTAACTAGTTTCTCGTTTTTATATGGCAGGACATCAAGCTGCCAAAGTCTTTCTACATGTTGATGCAATTCGGCTGATGGGGGGAGAGCGTTGCAATGAACAGGCATGACTGGGTTCCATCTCGCTGTGGTAAGCATTTAGCCGGGCCTTGAAGTGTCCAGCCAAGTCTTGTCTTAACTGCTACAGGACCCTCCCGTGGTCCTAATATTACAGGCTGGGTTGGAGTTATTAAGTGAGGAAAGTCTGATCCAATGAGAAGAAGAGGTTGGGCACATTTGATTTCTGGCAAGGGCAATTTCCTCAAATACCTGTACTTGCGCTGCAGTCGCTCCACTGGGTATGTGTGTTCTGCTAGACCCAGCTGCGCTGCAGTGAAGGCTCCTCCGATCTTATAAACTCTCTCAGGGTGGCTGGCTGGTGAGATCGTGAAGGACACAGAAGAACCTTGTATCACTCGTAAGTCTTGCCGCACCGTTCTCAGTGTCAGGCTTTCTTTGGGACCCTGGAGATTTAACCTCAGTGCTGCCTCCTGTAGGAGAATAGTTCAATTCAATTCAATTCAATTCAATTCAATTTCAATTCAATTCAGTTTTATTTGTATAGCGCTTTTAACAATTGACATTGTCTCAAAACAGCTTTACACAATCAAAAGAATTATTTAAGTTTGTATGGAATGTGAATGTGTATGAATCAAAATGTTCAGATAGTCCCTGGTGAGCAAGCCCGAGGGCGACAGTGGCAAGGAAAAACTCCCTGAGATGGTAATAGGAAGAAACCTTGAGAGGAACCAGACTCGACAGGGAACCCATCCTCATCTGGGTGAAACAGATAGCAGGAAATGATCTGCATTTATACTGTGTTAAGTGTTAGGTTCAGCTATAATAGTTGATGTTAATTCATGTTATAATAGTTGATGTAAAATGGAGTCCAGTAATTATTCGAGACTCAGATAGACTTGTAGAAAGTTCCAGTCCTGAACTATCGAATTGTCAAGTCCTCAGAGAAACAGCTGACAACACCAGTCGAGGCCAGAACCATCTTCTAAGTAGATAGAATCATCCCCAGACACCAGGCACATCCTAAAGAGACACACGGGGCATCCATGCGATGAGACCTCCAACCAGAAACCGGGCACCAGGATGGACCAGACAGGTCCGGAGGGCAGAGGGAGTCTGGATCACTGGCAGCTCAGGAACCACATGTGTAGCTCGACAGAGAGAGAAAGAGTGAAAGGGGGAGACAGGGGGAGAGAGGAAAGAGAAAGAGGGGGAGGAAGAGAAGAGGAGGAGAGATTGCAATTAGGTATGGTCACAGTCACAATGTCTAATGTGAATGTATATTTACTGTAGAGTGCAAGCAGGGACTCTGGCAGGACTAACTATGACAGCATAACTAAGGGGAGAGCCAGAAGGAAACACAAACATGAGGGCTTCCTGAGATGTAAAGCAAACAATCACCTCACCGTCAACAAACCTGAGTGATCAAATGAGACTGAGGAAGACAGCATCTAAAACATACTAGTTCACCATAATACTCTACGTCCATGAGTCCCCCAGATCTGCTCCTTTACCTTATGGCAAATCTATTTATAAAAATGCTTGGCTAAATAAATAGGTTTTTAGCCTAGACTTAAACACTGAGACTGTGTCTGAGTCCCGAACACTATTTGGAAGACTATTCCATAATTTTGGGGCTTTGTAATAAAAAGCTCTGCCCCCAGCTGTAGTTTTCATAATACGCGGTACTGATAAGCAGCCTGCATCCTTTGACCGAAGTAGGCGTGGCGGATCGTAAGACACTAGCAGTTCGCTCAGATACTGCGGGGCGAGACCATTTAATGCTTTATATGTCAAGAGTAGTATTTTAAAATCAATGCGAAATTTCACAGGGAGCCAATGCAGTGAAGATAGGATAGGGGTGATGTGCTCATATCTTCTGGTTCTAGTGAGGACTCTCGCTGCTGCATTCTGGACTAGCTGAAGCTTGTTTATGCACCTAACTGAACAACCAGACAGTAAGGCATTACAATAGTCCAACCTAGAAGTGATAAAAGCATGAACTAGTTTTTCTGCATCGTTTAGCGACAATATATTTCTTATTTTGGCGATATTTCTGAGGTGAAAGAATGCTATCCTGGTGATATTATCTACATGAGCTTCAAATGAAAGGCTGGAATCTATAATCACGCCGAGGTCTTTTACTGTTGCACTTGACGGAACAGAAAGGCCATCTAAAGTTACGGTGTGATCTAAGATTTTACTTCTAGCTGTATGCGGTCCTATGACTAGAACTTCTGTCTTATCCGGATTAAGCAGAAGGAAGTTAATTAGCATCCAATTTCTTATGTCCTGCACACATTGCTCAACTTTAGTAAGATGGTTTTTCTCATCAGGTTTTGTTGAGACGTATAGCTGTGTGTCGTCAGCATAACAATGAAAACTAATACCATGCTTACGGATTATGTTGCCCAGAGGAAGCATGTAAAGGGAAAAATAGTCCACTCTGATCCATCATCGAGGATAGCATAAGTTTCCAGGGTATGATTGCCATTCCGCAGGAGAACCTTACTGACCTTGAGGAGCACTTGGCTGCATCCAGCCTTTCTGTCCAGGTAAAGGATGTCAGTAGAGGAATTCACCAGTCCACAAAGTGTTTCTGAACTGGCTTTCTTGCCCTTTGATGACTCTTCTGTCCTGGTGTTAACATCATGGAGCGCATTCAGGTGCTTGCCTTTACATGTACTGCAGCCCTCTCTCATACGACATTGTGCAGCTTGGTGGGTGCGGCCACATCTCCAACAGCGACCATTGTTTATCACCCACTGTTTCTGTTGCAGTTTATTGAGATGGGAGAAGTTAGAGCAATCGTTGAGATTGTGCAAGTTATTACAGCAGTAAGGGCAGTACAGTCTGGGCTTCTCAGACGACTGGGGATGGGCCGCCACAGTACAGGGTGCCGCAGGTGTAGTTTGTGTAGAGCCCATGAGCACAGCCATTGGCCTGTTTCTTCCTTTTCCCTCCCCTTTGCGATCACGTTGCCTTATAGCTACATCTTTATGGGTCTCTATCTGATCAAGCACATCACCCCCTTCCTGGATCTGTAGCTCATATTCTAACCACTCTGCAAAGTCCAAAAGCGAGGGCACTCTTCTCTTTAGTGGGTGGAGATACCGCCTAAAGTTAGCTCTGAGATCCTGGGGTAATTTACTGCTTAATCTGGCCACATGCGATCCGCACTGAAGTTCAATGAGTCCCTCCTGTTTCAGCTGTTCTAGCATCCCCACCAGAGCTCTGACTCTCAGCGCGAATTTCCGGAATCCCATGGAATCTCCTGGACGGATAGGGGGTCCGTCCATCAACTCTCCAATTCTCCGCAAAGCCAGTTGGTGAGGTTGACCATACTGCTGAATAAGGGATTGCATTGTGTCTGAGTAGGGGTATGGAGAGTTACTGTAGGAGTCAGCGATTAAGAGGGCTTCTTCAAATTTGAGGTGATCCAGCAAGATTTGGTATTTGAACCTCTCCGTTGCATCCGTGGGAAGAATATTTTCCAAGGATATTCGTAATCTTGCAAACTCTCTGGGGTTGTCACACGTAAAGTCTGGGATGGACGGCTTGGGACCCCTATATGATCTCTCCTGGCTATGCGGTTGTGCACAAGTGGGACTATAGTCCCTCGGAGGTGGCAATGGAGGTGCAGCAGTATTAGCGAATTCAGACCCAGAGTCTGACTGTTGATAATTGCTATATTGCTGTTGATAGTCTGGCGTAGACGGAGACGATGGCCGATTCAGTTCTAGTTTAAGGATGCGTTCCTTTAGCTCCTCTAAAACACCTACATATGATCCTCTGATCAGGATTGGGCTGTCCTGCTCTTTCATCTGATGTCACAGGTGGAGGGGGTGGCGGCCAGTCTTCATCCTCTACTGCAATGGCTAATCGATGAGCGGGCTGAGGCAGGGGACCAGCTACAGTTAGCTGCTTCGTTTGGTCAATGGGAGAGTAGTTTGGTGCTAATGGCACAGGATGATGAGATAAGAAGGCATAATTCCTGTCCATTTGCCGTTGCATGTCCAATACAGTATGCTGTAGCCTCCGGTTATCCTCCTGCAGCTGTTGAAGTACTTCTAACATAGGCGATGTAGGCTGGTATGATGTTGGTGTGCTCTCATAAAGGGGAACAGGAGCGGTGGCAGAGGGCATTCCTTCTGTGCCTTCTATGCTCCAGTTGTGTGGGATGGAGTGCAGGGGGAGAGGCGTCATCTCGACGAGTTTTTCTCTCTGTCTCCTGCTATCTCCAATTCCCACAACATGCTGTCTCGGCTCGTCAAATGCTACTGGACGTGGGAGATCAACTTCATATTCCTTTAACCAGAACGGAGGGTTCCTTTGTCGGCGAGGACGAACATGGTCTGGTCTGAAATCTCCATCTAATGGGGCATGAGCCATCTTCATCCACAGTAATCACCTAAATCCGGCTCGAAGGACCAATTTGTACTGAAGTATTATGTTTGCGTGCTAGGTTTATAGTTATGATCACTGTGGGGCATCGGTTAGAATGCACAAGTCTTGATTCTCCTTAAATCTCTCTCTTTATTCCAGCATTTCTCATGTTAATCAACAGGTGGACAGATGTGTGGTTCTACATAAGGAAATAAAATAAGATACCATATAAGTCACTTGAACAGTAACAGGAACGAAAATAGTTACTAAGTACTTTCATAAACCAAACTATAAATTTCTAGATACTGAACAACAGATATAATGCAAACACCAATTCTAGCATTAGCTATCATGCATCATTGCTAACAACAAACAGTAGGTGATTAGATTCAAAGTAAAGTCCTATCCTCCCAACATATGTAGAAATAAATGTAATACTACTCACAATATTTGCATGCACAAATCCACCAAACATGATTAACTGCATGAACAAACATTTAAAGAGCTGGTTTCCTTCTACCCGTCGCTACACCAAACAAACAACTTCCGTGTTAGAACACGATAGAATGTCAGGAAAACACCTAAAAAAGGTCCATTGGCGCCCCCTACTGGACTGACCCACAATTCCTTTAAAACATTTTTCGTCACCCCCATCTCGTCACCTCCCATCATCCTTGGCCATCCCTGGCTGCTCCAACACGACCCTCTAATCTCCTGGACCCAAAATCGGATCCTCCAGTGGGGCGCGACCAGCAACGAACTATGCCTACGGGCAGCGGCTGGGACGTGCTCTAGGGAGTCCGAGGCCCCCGACGTCGACACCAACGCTGTCCCCGAGCCATATCGGGACCTGGCGGAGGTCTTCTGTATACGACGAGCCACCCATCTTCCTCCTCATCGTCCCTACGACCTCGCCATTGACCTCCAACCTGGTATGGTCCCACCCCGCGGCCAACTCTATTCGCTCACCTCCACCGAGACTAAGGTGATGGAGGAATACGTGACCAACGCCCTGCGCCAAGGCACCATCAGACCATCCTCCTCACCTGCCGCCACGGGGTTCTTCTTCGTGAAGAAAAAAAGCGGTGAACTTCGCCCCTGTGTCGACTATCGGGGGATCAACAACATCACCGTCAAAAACTGACATCCCCTGCCTCTTACCAACTCAGCCCTGGACGCTCTCTCTGGCGCCACCATCTTTACGAAGTTGGACCTCTGGAGCACCTACAACTTGGTGCGCATCAGAGAGGGCGATGAGTGGAAGACGGCCTTCATTACACCCACCGGACATTACGAAACTCTCGTCATGCCGTTCGGGCTGTGCCATGCCCCCGCCGCATTTCAACATCTGATCAACGATGTCCTTCGTGACATGCTCGGCCGGTGGGCATTCGATTATCTGGATGATATTTTAATCTATTCACGTACTATGGAAGAACACACCCAGCACGTCAGAGCGGTTCTCAAGAGATTACTCGCCCACCAACTGTACTGTAAGTTGGAAAAGTGCGCTTTTCACGAGCGCTCCACCACGTTCCTGGGTTTTGTCATCTCACCCCAGGGTGTGGCCATGGACCCGCAGAAGCTAGAGGTTGTGCGTCATTGGCCCCTACCCAAGACCCGCAAGCAGCTTCAACGGTTTCTCGGGTTTGCGAACTTCTATCGTCGCTTTATCCGGGGCTACAATACAGTTGCCACCCCCCTAACCGCTCTGACCCGTCCTTCACCCCTTCCGTTTCACCTCAACCCGGCCGCTATATCTGCCTTCCGGTCACTGTGTCACCGTTTCACCCCTGCACCGATTCTCCACCATCCAGATGCCAGTAAATCATTTGTTGTAGAGGTGGATGCTTCAGATGTGGGCGCTGGGGCTATCCTCTCCCAACGAGGTCCAGATCAAAAGCTACACCCATGTAGCTTCTTCTCCAGAAAATTTAATCCCACTCAGCAGCGATACGGGGTAGGGGGCCGCGAACTGCTGGCCATAAAGTGGGCTCTGGAGGAATGGCGTCACTGGCTCCAGGGCGTCAGAGAGCCATTCATAATCTGGACTGACCATCAAAACCTCATCACCATTAAAACAATCAGACAGTTAAACCCACGACAGGCGCGGTGGGCTCTCTTTTTCGAAAGCTACAACTTTCACCTCTCATACCGCCCGGGGTCTAAGAACACCAAAGCAGACGCCCTCTCACGACAGCTAGAGGTGGACCTCCCCCGGGCGGACCCCGCGTCGGTCCTTCCATCCTCCAGGATCATCGCCCCCCTCCAACTGGACCTGGAAACGAGAGTCCGCCAGGCACAAGGTACAGAGACCGAACCGGCAGGTGGGCCACCTGGACGACTCTTCGTGCCCAAGGTGATAGGACCAGAGGTCCTCCAATGGGGACACTCATCACCCATCTCAGGACATCCGGGCACCCGACGATCCGTCCAATTTCTTCAGCGCGATTTCTGGTGGCCATCCATGACGAGGGACGTCCGAGAGTTCGTTCAGGCATGCCCCGTGTGCGCCAGGGCCAAAAGCTCCAACCAACCAACCCCAGGAGAACTCCAACCACTCCCAGTTCCTCGATGGCCCTGGACGCACATCGCCGTCGACTTCATCACGGGCCTGCCGGCCTCCGAAGGCAAGGACACCATCCTCACAATCGTGGATCGGTTCTCTAAAACTGTGCATCTGGTGGCTCTCGCCGGACTCCCGTCAGCTAAGGAGACAGCAGAGTTGATATTAGAGCACGTAGTCCGTCTGCATGGGTTCCCCAAGGACATCGTCTCGGACAGAGGGCCCCAGTTCACAGCCCGGTTCTGGAAGGCCTTCTGCCGTCTGATCGACTCCACCTGCAGTCTGTCCTCCGGATACCACCCACAGACTAACGGTCAGACGGAGCGGACCAACCAACAACTGGAGCGCTATCTGAGATGTTTCGTGGCAGACCGTCAGCGCTCCTGGGCCCGCTACCTCATCTGTGCTGAGTTGTCACATAACCTTCACATCTCCTCAGCCACCAACCTAAGCCCATTTGAGGTATGTCACAGTTTCCAACCTTCCGTGTTCAACCACCCAGAACCGGAGGTTGATGTACCGTCGGCCCAACAGTTGGTCCGCAGATGTCGGCGGCTCTGGATCACGACCAACCGGGCCATTCAATGTGCCAACACCCGCTACACTCACCAACACCGCCGTCGACATCCCCCGGGACGACTGTACCATGTAGGTGACAAGGTATGGCTTTCCTCGAAAAACCTCCACCTTCACACCGAGTCAAAAAAGCTCTCCCCCAGGTTCATCGGACCATACCGCATCACCCACAGAATCAATCCTGTCACCTACCGGCTCCAGCTGCCTGCGACGCTCCGGATCCACCCAGTATTTCACCTATCCCAGTTCAAGCCCTTCATCACCTCGCCCATGATTCCACCCACCCCCCCAGCTCCTCCTCCCTGGATCATCGACGGCGGTCCCGCCTACACTGTGCGCCGAATCCTCGACTCGCGCCCTCTGGGCAAAGGTACGCAATACCTGGTGGACTGGGAGGGCTATGGCCCCGAGGAGCGATCTTGGATCCCGGCCCGGTTCATTCTCGACCCAGAGCTAATTCGGGACTACCGTCACAGGGTATCCTCCGCCCCAGGACCGTCAGGAGCCAGTCCTGGACAGGGGGGTACTGTCATACACACTCAATCTGCGCCCGGCACTAGGACCCGGAAGTAAGACGGGCGCAAAACCAGGAAGTATAAAAGAGGTAAACAAACGATGGCTTACCGCTCAGTCATTGAGTTCGGCCCATGTCAGTTCCAGTCGTTGTTTCAGCAAACCGTGAGTACTCACCAGTTGGTTCCGTTGTCTTTTGCTATTGTGTGTGTATCTATAGGACACGGGTTAAATTTGTGTTTTTCCCTTGCTCCGTTTTTGTGAGAGTCCTTAGACTAAATCGCGTGGCTATCCTGCCTACTCGCTTCTTTTCCGCGTTTGGGTTTATCCTCCACGCTACATTGGGCTAACCGCTAAAGCTACGTCTTCTGGTCACCTCAGGTTAGTCCACCTTGACAGCGCTCATCCATCACTGTCTGGTTTGGAGCAGCCACAAAACAGGACAGCAACAGACTGCAGAATACAGTACAGTAACTGCAGAAGAAGAAAAAAACAAACAATGAAGCTCTCCTGCCCCCTATCCATGACTTGTACTCTACAACACCCAGGAAACAGGCAGGAAAATGTTGTACAGACCCCTCACACCCAGGACACAAGCATTTTCACTTCTGAAATCTTCTGACAGGCGCTACAGAACTCTGCACACCAGGGGGTAGGGGCAGTCTTTGTTTTTGTGGCTACTGTTTTGGGATGATGTCAGCACTTAGCACATTGTTTTTTGGTTTGCACTAAGATCACTTAATTTTGTTGTACATGTGTAATATCAATAAAGATTCTATTATATTCTGTTCTATTCTGAAAGTAACCAAAGCCAAAACCAACTAAAGTAAAGTTTTTTCGCTTACTGTACATGAAATAATCTGACAAAAACTGATGATGCATGAAATTTCATTCTCAAAAAGATCCAGATTATACCATTGTTACCATTCCACACAGCTGAATGTAGTGCTGTAATGCATTTCTTATACCATGTGCCTTTTGAATGCATGATCACGTACTAAAAAAAGTTTGTTTTTCTTCACAGGAAATGGTAAATTTACATTTGAACACAGTGGACAGGTACTGTTTAAAATTATAATTATTATTATAAACACATCTGCGAAGTTTGTCAGTGAGACATCATGATGACATGAAGTTATTTTTATTCCTTTAGGAAATTTCAGTACTTATATGACAGGCTTCATCAGGTTTACAGAATGGTGGAAAATAAACATTAAGTGATTAAATAACAAGTAATGTTCCACCATTTACTAGAACTGATGAAGGCCCCTGATGATAATAATGGAAAATTTATTTTCTGCAAGAGAATACTGTATGCGTGAATATTTGACTTAATGCAGAAAATTTTGTTTTTAATATCTTATAATGTAAAATTGTGATTATAATCTGGTATGTGTACTGTATGTGTGTATTGTTCTTTATGTAGCCCTGAGAAGGACATGAAGGTGCGCCTGGATTTTGACATTCCAGCAGAGGAAAAGGCGTTTCTGGTGAAGAGGAGTGAGGTGGTATCTCGTGCACTGCAGACATTTTTAAACCTTAAAACTCCCCCAAATCCCTCCAAGGTATGACTCTGTCTACAACTGTATAATTTAACATTCTTACAGGGTTCCTCACGGTTTCTCATACAAAACTAATGAAGTTAAATAGGGCAATGAGACCTGTGTCATGAGGAAGAATGTCATGTGTGCAAACAGTACATACTAACCATAAAAAGGTGTGTGTGTGTGTGTGTGTGTGTTTAGGTGCCGGTTGTGGCTGTGGTGTGTTCAGGAGGCGGCTCCAGGGCCATGACAGGCACATACGGCTCTTTAAAAGGACTGCAGAGCCTCGGCCTGCTCGATGTCATCACCTACATCACCACTGTCTCTGGCTCCACCTGGTGGGTGTGTGTAAAATAGTAGCATAGGAATTTTATGCAGTGAAAAAAGAATACTTTTTGCATATTTCATTCATTCATTCATTTTCTATACCGCTTAATCCTGTGTTCAGGGTCGCGGGGGACCTGGAGCCTATCCCAGGAGACTTTGGGCACTAGGCGGGGTACACCCTGGACAGGGTGCCAATCCATCGCAGGGCACACACACACACACACACTCAATCACACACTACGGTCAATTTGGGAACACCAATTAGCCTAACCTGCATATCTTTGGACTGTGGGAGGAAACCGGAGTACCCGGAGGAAACCCACCAAGCACGGGGAGAACATGCAAACTCCATGCACACAGAGACGGGAATCGAGCCTGGCCGGGGAATCGAACCCGGACCCTGGAGGTGTGAGGCGACAGTGCTAACCACTACACCACCGCGCTGCCCTTTTTGCATATTTGTCACACCTAAATGATTGGGATAATCAAAAACTGTTTAATACTACACAAAGATAAATCAAGTAAATACAAAATGCAGTTTTTAAATGATGATTTAATTTATTTAGGGGAAAAGAGCTGTCTAAGCTGAGTTGAGTCTATTTGAAAAAGTTTAACTTCCCCAAACCTCAATCGTTAAATTTAAATTGTCTCTGATTTCTGTCAGACCGGTTAAATCAAGAAATCACTTAAATCCATGTCAAGTACTTTTACATCATGTAGTGATCTAAAGGAACAGACGAGAAATAAAGTAATTGACAAGAATCAGAACAAGATCTAAAGCGCTGCAGGCCTCACTTGTTCATGATTCAACAATAAGAAAGAGACTGGGCAAAAATGGCATCAATGGTCGTGTTCCAAGGACAAAGCTACTGCTGACCAAAAATAACAATTTGCCAAAACACATCTTGATCATTCCCAAGACTTTTGGGCAAATATTCTGTGAAATGATGAGAAAACAGTTTAACTTTTTGAATGATGTGTGTTCTGTTACATCTTTCGTAAAAAAAAAAAAAAAAAAAAAGATGGAACCTTGAATTGTGTGCTCTACCAGAAAATCCTGAGGGAGAATGTCCGACCATCAGTTCGTGACCTCAAGCATAAGAGCATTTGGGTTATGCAGTGGGATAATGATCCCAAACGCTCCAGCAAGTCCATTTCTGAATGACTCAAATTCAAAACCATTAAATTAAAAACGTTTGATTTTTCAAATGCCTAGTCAAAATTTGGACTTAAATACAATTGAGATCCTTAAACAGGACGTTCCTGCTCAATAACCCTCTAATGTGGCTGAATTGAAACTATTCAAATAGTTAAGAGCCTTCCACTGGATTATTACCGCAGTCATTAATATGGTTGACAACAAATTTAACCCCAATTGATTCAGTGAGCAGCTTCTTATTTCTTAAACAACTATGTCAGAAGACACATCCTGTGATATTGGCAAAGATTTTATTTTGTTTCAGAAGCATCAAGGTATTGTCCTGCAATAAAGCAAAGAAAACAACTAAGGAGATTGCTGAAACTACTGAAATTGGGTTGATAATGGTAAAGCACTCAATGGATTGGGACTAAACAGCTGTGTAGCATTAAGAAAATCACAAATAAAAAAAAGGCTTCAATTTGCTAGGGAGCACAAATAATGGACTGTGGAGCAATGGAAAAAGTGGTCTTGTGGTCTGATGAGTTCAGATTTACCCTGATCCAGAGTGATGAATGCACAGTAACAAGAGAGGTGGATGAAGTTCTGCATCCATCATGCCTAGTGCCTAGTAAAGTACATGGATATTATGCATCTGAACTGATTGAGTTTGTGTTCCATATCTTTATGCGTGCAAAATATTATTTCTTTTCTTTTTTTTAATTAAGGACCACTTCAAGCCTCTACTCAGACCCATTTTGGTCAAAAGGAGGCCTGGACAAAGCAATAGCATCTGCACAGAAGGAGCTGTCTAAGAGCACAGCGAGTCTGTTCTTTCCTGCACAGCTGTATTATTATCACTCCGAGCTGCAGAAAAGGGAGAAAGAAGGCTACTCAGTCTCACTCATCGATACCTGGGGACTCATTATAGAACAGCTTGTCTTCGGGAAGGTCTGCTTTTATACAGTTTATTCCGCAGAACTGTTGTTCCCTTTCAAAGCTAACTCGATGCTGCGTTGGAAACGCTATGGGAAACATGTCGGCGGCTGTGAAGCATGTGTGTGCAAACACGCCAAATTTTGGCTTATATAACCTCGGTCAGGTGACGTCATCTGATTAGACTCAGCTGCAGGTTATAAATATCGGTTAGCCGGCGACGACCTCAGATTCATTGTCTTCACGATACTGTGAACGCAACGTGTGCAATCACAAAGAAAAAAAAAAAAAAAAAAAAAACGACATTTAAAACAAATATCTTTAAAAAATTAAAATTATCACTGAGATAATGGCGGAGTTTAGCGCTGTATGTCCGTGTGAGAACTCTCTCTCCGAAGGCGACACGCACACTCTTTGTTTTAAATGTTTGGGTGAGAGCCACGCTCTCGATGGATTTAAAGGAGAGTGTGAGCATTGTGACAATCTCCCGGTAAAAATGCTCCGCGCGCGCCTCGCGTTCTTCAGGGAACCACGCGCCGCGCTGCATTCCTGGGGATCACAGGTTGATCTGGCCGAGGTACGAGGGACGGAGCCTCTCCTTTTTCTCGACTCCTCCCCCGATCACGTAGTCTCTCCCTCCACTTCACGAGCGCATTCCTGTGCTTCTCGTGAGTCGATGGAAGAGACCCTGTCCCTTGCTTCTGTAGAAATGGCAGCAGCCACCTCAGAACGACCCTCTAGTAATGACAGAAAATATGAAAGGTTGCTGGAAGTCATAACGCGTGCAGTCGAACGGCTTCACATTGACTGGCCACAGGAGCAAGCTCTCACCACACACTCAAAATTAGACAACAGATTTCTGTCGGGTGGCCAGGAGAGGGCGCCAAAACGCCGCTCTCTCCCATTTTTTGATGATCTCCATAGTGAACTATCCCGTTCATGGGATAAACCTTTTTCATCCCGTATTTTTGTACCACCAACCTCGTTCTTTTCCAACATTATTAATGCTAAGACACGGGGCTATGTGATGATGCCACAGGTTGAGGAGACGCTAGCTAGCTATCTCACTCCTGGAACATCATCATTTAAGAAGCCAACCCTCCCCTCCAAGCCATGTAGAATTTCTTCTAACCTGGTAGGGAAGGCGTTTCAAGCAGCAGGTCAGGCTGGCGCTTCCTTGCACACCATGGCGGTTTTGCAAGCGTACCAGGCTGATCTGCTGAATGATTTGAGCACGAGCGGCACTGTGGATCAAGAAGCATTCACAGAGTTACGCCGGGCTACTGATCTGTCCCTGCGTGCGACTAAACAAACAGCCCGTGCTATCGGCCGTTCTATGGCATCCTTAGTGTGTGCAGAAAGACATCTATGGCTTAATCTGACGGGCATCAAGGATAAGGATCGATCATTCCTCCTTGATGTCCCTGTCTCACCATCAGGCCTATTTGGCGACGCCGTTAATTCCGTTGCCACCAAGTTTCGAGATGCCAATGTCTATAAACAGGCTTTTGGGAAATTCCTCCCCCGCCGTACTCAGGAGCCGAGGCCGTCGGCCACCCAGCCTCGACCAAAGCTGAGTCTCGCAGAAAGGCGAGAGGCGCAGAAGGAGAGCGTCAGTAGCCGCGCACCCCCCCGTAAGGACTGGGGTACGGCTCACCGCCCCTCACAGATCGCCTCTAAAAACTCAGACCGCCGCGCCGTCTTCTTCTCTAAGAAGAGGCCCTGAAGGATTGTGGGGTCTTCCCCGGGGGAGAGCACGTAATTTTCTTCTTTAAGAACATGCGCCCCCCCCCGGGCAAACCACGGGACCGATGTTTAGTTCCGCCACCTTTGGTGTTTCGGACGACGCCGGTCCTCAACGACATCTTAGCTCATTCGGATAAATTCCTGCTGTATTCCAGGATGCCGAACAGCTAACATGATCCCCCATGACTCATCAAATGATGAGTGAGAGCATTACATCACTCTCCGTGTGTTCAGGATGGCGTGGTCTCCACTTCCATGAAACCGGAAAGTGTGCATCTCCTGACATAGGCTGCTGGAGGAACGGGGCCATAGAACATGTTCCCCTAACGGATAGTGATTCAGGTATTGCTTAGTTCCTATAGGAACAGTGGGGCTGCGTCCAATTTTTCAGATTTTGTGGTTTTTACCAACATCTAAATAAATAAATACAGTTTCAAAATTGACTGTCAAAGTGATTGTTCTCAAATCCTACCAAGTGATTGATTTGTGACAATTGATTGAAGGACGCTTATTTTCATATTGCCACAACACAGGGAAGGACCTGAGGTTCACTTCGGGAGCGAAGCTTTCCAGTATCAGATTCTTCCATTTCTACCTAGCTCTCTACATGAATGTATTGAATTACAGTACATATATGACTGGCTGGCCCAGTCTCAGTAGCTAGCGCTTCGACATCAGCATGTCGTCCTAGCTCATTTTTCGTTCTAAGATAGGGGAGTTCAATCTAGGGCCAATCCCCAACAAGGGTTACGCACCAGGTGCTTCGTACCCTCCCTTCAGACCCCGGTTTCTACTTTGGGTCCCACTCTAAGTTCATTTTGTCGTCACAGATGCTAACGACATTTCCCTTACGGGCTAAGATGCGGTTTTGGATGACCATCCAGCCCCACGGAGCTGGAAAGGCTTTCATCTCGTACGGCACATCAATTGCCTCGAAATGATGGCCCTATTTCTGGCCCTGAAGCACTTCCTCCAGCAATTGAAAGGCTACCATGCCCTAGTGTGGATGTGCAACACTATTGCAGCCACATATTATCGCCAGGGAAGACTGTGCTCGCGCCACTAAACAGCTAGCGCACCAGATTCCTCTCCCTCAGAGCGATTTACATTTCAGGGCATATAAATAAGGAGCATCTGTACTGTCCAGTCAAGCTCTGACACACGGGGATTGGAAACCCCACCCCGAAGTAGTCAGTCAATCTGGGAGAGATTTCAGCTAGCAGAGGTGGACCTCTTTACCTCGAAAGACCAGAAAAAAATGTCCCCTTTGCTGCTCTCTGACTTTTCCAGCCCCACCCCTGGGTCTGGACACCTTGGCCCTTGTGCCCAGGTTACGTCTCTATACATTTTTCCTGATAACGCTGCTTCCGGGAGTCTAAGTCAAGCTGGTCTTCCAGTCAGCGTAATTAAGACTATTCTAGGGCTCCCTCTCCTAGAAGAGCTTATGCCCTCAGAAATGAATGTATGTGAAAGATTCGTACATACGAAGTGTTTCAGCCCATATACTGTAGCTTGAAGCCTCTGTCCTCCGCCTGTTACAGCTTCGGAGCAGGTAAGACTTCATCTACAGTGTCCAGTATGTGCCCTTTGGGTGAAAGAGCCTATGTGCCTCACAGTACCACGTCACCTCTAGCGGGTAGACTCAGTTCACTGCTGAAGTGTTCAGTGCTGGAACTGCTGCTGCTGCTGCTGAAAAAAAAAAAAAAAAAAAAAAAAAAGTTTGTCCTCAAGCTTGCCCTAGTACTCTCAGGACGTACTTAATTGCATTCTCACTCAACTATCGTCTGACATTGTTTTTGAAACATCCTGTCCTCCGCCATTACAGCTTCAGAACAGAAGAGATTTCACTGACTATGTCCAGTACACGCTCTTCAGATTTACGTCCACCACATCAGCTGGTAGCGTAAACCAGAGCAGTTTTTACATGTTTGGAACCGCAACCTGCGATGCCTCAGCCACTATACTGGATGAGAGTGCTATTGCCCCCTCCCATGGGACACATGAGCTCAATTCACCTCTAGGAATCAGGGCTCATTCAACCAAGGGGATCGCCCCATATATTGCACTAGCAAGGGGTATCCCTCCTACAGCAAGTGTGTGCTAAGCAGGTTGACTCAGTCCTCTGCTGAATTGCTCCAGTGCTGGAGTTTCTCTAAGAAGAATTGTCTTCAGGCTTGTGCCTAGTACCCTCAGAACGTACGCATTCGCTATCTCAGTCTGCCACGTTCTGATTGAAGCCACTAGAGTCAGCACCTGACAGGCCTCTGACCCTTAGGATGGTTTTTCTTATGGCCGTTTCCTCTCCCAAGAGGATCGGAGATCTGCGTACTTGTCAGTCTCCCCATCTTGCCTGGACCTGCCCCTGGGCAGTCAGGCAATTCTGCATCATCACCTGCTTTGCCCAGTATGTGCCCTTCAGACCTACGTCCACCGAACCAGCCAGTGGCGAAGGTCAGGGCAACTTTCTGTGTGCTATGGAGGCCGCAACCGGGGGCGGGGTGCGTCCGCAACTACACATACTTTGTCACTGGATGATAGATGCTACTGCCCGCTCCTATGAGGCGCATGATCTCACTTTGCCTCTGGGAGTCAGGGCCCTTTCAACCAGAGGGGTCACCTCATCTATTGCTCCTGCAAGAGGTATTCCCTGCAGCAAGTGTGTGATGCGGCAGGTTTTTTCCTCCCCGCACACATTTGCAAAATTTATAGTCTGGATGTCCACGTAGCTCCCAGACATAGTTCTGAGACTCCGCGGCCTTGTTCACACATGCTACACAACCTTGGGGTCCAGACACCTGCAGTGCGGCGGCGTTGGTATTCTCGTTCCCATAGCGTTTCCAACGCAGCATCGAGTTAGCTTTGAAAGGGAACGTCTCGGTTACTTTGCTGTAACCCTGTTCCCTGAAAAGCGGGAACGAGATGCTGCGTCGCAATGCCGCACTGCCACGTGACCGGACGTCCGTTCAGACAAATGATTCTGAGGTCGTCGCCGGCTAACCGATATTTATAACCTGCAGCTGAGTCTAATCAGATGACGTCACCTGACCGAGGTTATATAAGCCAAAATTTGGCGTGTTTGTACACACATGCTTCACAGCCACCGACATGTTTCCCATAGTGTTTCCAACGCAGCATCTCGTTCCCGCTTTTCAGGGAACAGGGTTACAGCAAAGTAACCGAGACGATTTCACAGCAGCTTCAGTTAATCAGAGGATTATACAGTACACAGGCTTGTTCTAAATATTGTTTCTAGAGTAATGGCTAATTCACATGGACTTATAGATATTTAGACACTACACATAGAGCGATTACAAGTCATGTGTAACTTTTGATAGTAAATAATATTTTTGCTTCAGAAACAAACAGGTACACTGTCTGACCAAAAGATGTCAGTGTTTGAGGGGCAGAATCCGCTCCCAATCTACACAGCTGTGAACATGAAGAAGGGAGCCCATGGAGGCTTATTGCCTGGTAAAGACTGCACATTAACTCTGTCACTTTTACAGTAGTTTTAGATCTGAACTTTTGTGTCATTTGCTACAGCCTTTTATTCAATTTATTTTGTCGATTACAGAGTGGTGTGAGTTTACCCCATTCGAGGTGGGGTTCTCCAAATATGGAGCTTTCATTCCTGCAGAAAGTTTTGGAAGTGAGTTCTACCTGGGTCATGTAGTTAAGAAGCTGCCAGAGACGCGCATCTCCTCCCTTCTGGGTCAGTGCTGAATTAGTTATAGGTCTTCTCTGTCATAAACTCCATTAGCCATGTTACTTGTTATACTGTCTAACACTAATCGAACTGCATGTGTATAGGTATATGGAGCAGTGCTTTTTCTGCTAACCTGATGCAGCTCTGGACAGCTTTTTCTGGTGTAATACCTTCCTGGGCTTCCTGGCTGGTAGACAAAGTTGACATACTTGGTACTACACCTTAGTTCCAGACTTGTTTGTATTATATTGTTCGTCGCCCTCTGCATTCTCATCGAGAACTATCTAATCATTTTGATTCATACATATTTTTCACATGTCATACAAATTTCCATAATATTCCTTTGATTGTGTAAAGCTGCTTTGCGACAATGACAATTGTTAAAAGTGCTATACAAATAAAAATTTTAAAGAAAAAGTATTTTTGAACAGTTGAATAAAACAGAGGCGTGATTCAGCGATGAATGATTCTGACCTCTACCATAGTCATATACAATCAGTGCTATAAACTGCGAACAAAGATAAGTTTTTTGGTATTTGCCCTTTATATACCACTACCTTCAATTTGAAGTGAAACACTCAACATGTTAGTGAAGACAAGATGTTCAGCTTTAATTCAAGGGGTTTGACATGCTTTGCCAGCTCTTTACTGCCCTGCATTTAGCTGATGCTTGTTTGTGGGTCTTTTTGCCTTTAGGTTTGTCTTCAGTGAAACCCATGCATTATTGGGTTGAGGGCAGGTGATTGACATGGCCAATAAAGAATATCCCATTTAGTTCAAGTTCAAAGGCTTTTATTGTCATTTCAACCATATACAGTTAGTACACAGTGAAATGAAACAACGTTCCTCCAGGACCAAGGTGCTACATAAATTTCAACATAAATTAACAGAAACACTAAACTAGCTAACTAAAGAGGCCTAGTTAGCTGGCTATCAGAGACAAGACAGATAGACCTAACATAAATTACAACATAAATTTACAAAAACTAACTAGCTAAGTAAGACATGTGCAAACAAGAGCAACAACAAAGTGACAATGCAACGAACACGACATAACATAACAGAATACTATGGTGTTGAGTAGTGAAAAACTGTAAACATTCCTTAACATAGCAACAAGAATTGAGGAATTAGTGCAAAAAGTAGTCCAGTAATGATTTGTGTGCAAAAGAGATAAACAGTGAAGCATTTACAGGCTGGTGTGTATGATAGTTTGGTAGTGTAGGTCAGTGTGTCTGCGCTTGTGTTGATTTGTCAGTCCAGTCCCAATATTTCGAGGTAGTTGAGTTAAGCTGAGTGTGTTGTGTTTGTGTGTGTGTTTGTGTTTGTGTGTGCGTGTGTGTGTGTTTATCAGTCCATTTCCTTTTTGTTGAGGAGACGGATGGCTTGTGGAAAAAAGCTGTTGCACAGTCTGGATGTGTGTGCCCGAATGCTTCGGTACCTTTTTCCAGATGGCAGGAGTGTGAAGAGTGTGTGAGAGGGGTGGCTTTATGGATGCAGCGTGTGGTGTAAATGTCTTCAATAGAGGGGAGAGAGACCCCGATGATCTTCTCTGCTGTTTCACTATCCGCTGTAGGGTCTTGCGGTCCGATATGGCACAATTCCCAATCCAGACAGTGATGCAGACGCTCAGGATGCTCTCGATAGTTCCTCTATAGAAGGTGGTAAGGATCGGTGGTGGAAGCTGGGCCTTCCTCAGTCTTCTCAGAAAGACGAGACGTTGTTGGGCTTTCTTGTGTAAGGAGCTGGTATTGAGGGACCAGCTGAGGTCCTTCTCCAGGTGGACGCCCAGGAATTTGGTGCTTTCGACGATCTCCACAGAGGAGCCGTCGATGCTCAGCGGAGAATGGTCGCCTCGTGTCCTCCTAAAGTCAACAACCATCTCCTTTGTCTTGTCAACATTCAGAGACAGGTTGTTGTCTTTACACCAGTCCGTTAGCCTCTGCACTTCATCTCTGTACGCTGACTCGTCGTTCTTGCTAATGAGACCCACCACGGTCGTGTCATCAGCGAACTTAATGATGTGATTCGAACTGTGTGTTGCTACACAGTCGTGAGTCAGCAGTGTGAACAGCAGGGGACTGAGCACACAGACTTGTGGGGCCCCAGTTCTCAGTGTGGTGGTGCTGGAGGTGAAGTTCCCGATCTGTACTGACTGAGGCCTTCCAGTCAGAAAGTCCAGGATCCAGTTGCAGAGGCAGGTGTTCAGGCCCAACTGGCTCAGCTTCCTGATCAGTTGTTGGGGGATGATAGTGTTGAATGCTGAGCTGAAATCTATGTACAGCATTCGAACGTATGTGTCCTTCTTGTCCAAGTGTGTGAGGGCCAGTGGTGTCAAAAGTATTCACATTCATTACTTGAGTAGAAGTATAGATACTAGGGTTCAAAAATACTTCTTTAGAAGTTGAAGTATCAACCCAAGCTTTTTACTTAAGTAAAAGTTTAAAAGTACTGGTTTCAAAACTACTTAAAGTATAAAAGTAAAAGTACCGTGAGGGGCGACAAAAGCATTAAGGTCTCGCTTTCTGATCATGCGCCGGGGGGGGGAGCGACAGGGGGCGCGTTGTGCGCGTTCTTTTTATGCGACCGGGGGGGGGGGTTGCGCGTTCTGAACATAAAAATAGAGTAACGAGGCTATTTTTAAAATGTAAGGAGTAGAAAGTACAGATAATTGCTTAAAAATGTAAGGAGTAGAAGTAAAAAGTCGGCTGAAAAATTATTACTCCAGTAAAGTATAGATACCCAAAATGTCTACTTAAGTAAGGTATCGAAGTATTTGTACTTCGTTACTTGACACCTCTGGTGAGGGCAAGATGGAGTGTAGTGGAGATGGCGTCATCCGTTGAGCGGTTAGGACGGTACGCAAATTGCAGTGGGTCCAGTGAGGGGGGCAGCAGGGTCTTGATGTGTCTCATGACGAGCCGCTCGAAGCACTTCATGATGGTTGGTGTAAGTGCAACGGGACGGTAGTCATTGAGACAGGACACAGTAGACTTCTTGGGCACGGGGACGATGGTGGTGGCCTTGAAGCACATCGGAACGACGGCGCTGCTCAGAGAGATGTTGAAGATGTTGGTGAGAACATCTGTCAGCTGTTCAGCACATTCTCTGAGCACTCTGCCTGGGATGTTGTCTGGTCCAGCAGCTTTATGTAGGTTGACTCTGCGTAGAGTTTTCCTCACCTCAGCTGTAATGAGACACAGCACCTGGTCGTTCGGAGGAGGGGTGGTCTTCCTCGCCGCCACGTTGTTCTGCCTGTCGAACCGAGCGTAGAAGTTGTTCAGCGCATCTGGGAGGGAGCCGTTACCGTCACAGGCAGGTGATGTCGTCCTGTAGTTAGTGATGGCTTGTAAGCCCTGCCACATGCGCCGTGTGTTGCCGCTGTCCGTGAATTGGTGGTTGTGGATTCTCTGGGCATATGCGCGCTTCGCCTCTCTGATGTCCCGAGAAAGTTCGGCCCTTGATCTTCTAAGCGCCACCTTGTCTCCCGTTTTGAAGGCAGAGTCTCGAGTCCTCAGAAGTGCACACACTTCCACAGTAATCCACGGTTTCTGGTTGGGTCGTGAGATTTCTTTCTCCATTCTTTCTCCATTCTTTAATTTTGGTTGCATCAGTCCAACAATCTAAAGTCTAATTTGGCCTTTGTGTTCTTGACTATCAGTGGTTTGCACCTTGTTGTGATTAATCTGTATTTACTTCATAAAGCTGTCTCTTGACTGTAGACCTTGACAATGACATGTCTACCTCCTTAAGAATGTTCTTGACTTGGCAAGATGTTGTGAAAGGGCTGTTTTTCACCATGGACACAGTTCTGGGGTCCATCCACTTTAGTTGTCTTACGTAGTTTTCCAGGTTTTTTTTTCTTTTGCTGAAACAGTTAATTCCTTCTTTTAAGGAATCTTCCAAACTGTTGTATTGGCCACTCCCAGTTTTGCCTATTTTGCTGATGGGTTTATTCAGTTTTCAGCCTAATGATGGCCTTCTTACCTTGCATAGAAACCCGATGTTGAGAATTTGAGTGAACAGCGACCAAATGAAAATTTACCAGCACCACCTCCAGGTCTTTAATCTGCTTGATGAGCCATATGTTTCAGCTATTTGTTTCATTATTTCTGACCCCCCAAAAATGTGTGCATGCATGAAAATAGCTTAATGCCAAAAGTGAGAACCAAATTGTATGTCAACCCAGTTTTTTGTTTTTTTGTATAGGCTACAATATCAGCTCATGCATGTGCTTAGCCCAATACCCACACACAAATATTATTTTGGACTTGAAAATAACCCTGTAATTATCTATCTGCTAGGAGAGTAGACATTGATTATTTTCTCTGTCCTGTAGAGACAGATAATAAATCTCCGACATTGGATACTGTGCGGATCAGTCCAGAGGCTTCAGTGCTGAACAGCTTTCTGAATTATCGCCCCATTGTCAGCAGTGTGTATAACTTCCTGAAAGGATTCTCCCTCCACAACTTGTACAGAAAATGCCCAAGATTCAACACCACTAATGGTCAGAATTTTTTTTTTACTTGAATAATTTACAATTTCATTATTATGCCTCTATATTGTATAAGTGTGATTCTGTGCTTCACATCTACTTGAAATACATTTGATATTTTTTCCTTCTCTTCGAATGAATGCTCTTTAGAGTCACACCCAGATGCATATCCAAACAAGCTCACCCCTGTGGACTCCACTCTAGGTTTGGTGGATTCTGCATTTGCCATTGCCATAGGATTCCCTCCTGTGCTACGGCCCAACAGACATGCTGATGTCATTCTGTGCCTTGATTATAGCTGGGATGGGGATTCTTTAATGGTGAGATAAGGGGAGAAAAGTTAGACTATGTGGGGTATTCTTTGGGGTAATAGTTTATTTTACAAAAAAAATAATGCACAGTAAAGTTTAAGTGCGTTTATCATACTGTACTGTATATCAGATGCAGTGTTGGGTGTAATGCATTACAAAGTAACGTGTTAGAGTACTTGGATTATTTTTTTTATGTAACGAGTACAGTATTCTAACACATTAGGTCTGCCATTTAAGTACTCAGCTATTTAGTAATTTTTTTAAAAAATGTAATGCATTATTCAGATAATTTCTGTAATCCATGAGCCAGATAGCAGTCATTCCCAATCCGTTAGTGTGTGTGTAAGTCATCCTACAAGACCCCAGTAACTTTAAAAAGTAACATCCCCTAACACTTATCAGATGCTATGAATTTAATAATTCATCAATGTCTTTGTTATCTGGAAGAAAAGAAAGAAGTGATAAATGTAGGCTGGTGTGTATTTGTATAGCTCTACTTGTGGTTGTACATCAATCATCTTAAATGTTATACGCAACTAATGCTAAATATTAAGAAACACATTATCGTAAGTTCTGAATGTGTATGTATTGTACAACAGACCCTGAAGGAGACTCAGCAATACTGCAGTGACCACAAGTTACCATTCCCAAACATAGATATCACAAAGTACAAATCTGAGCCAGCCAGGGAAGTGTATGTGTTTGAAGATGAAAAGAACCCTGATGCTCCTATCGTGATCTGTTTTCCACTGGCCAACATCTCCTTCAAAAAGTATAAAGCACCAGGTAAAGAATAAATTCATCAAAAGTCTTTGGCCACTTGAGTTTTGATGTGATGTAATAGTTTCCTGGGTCCTCATCCAGACTGTGATTGACAAGACAATTAGAGGATAGAATTTAAGTGTAGCTTCTTATGCTTTTATAATTAAGAAACATCTTAAACATTATTGCTGGTAGATCACACTCCTTACTGTACGTGTGTCACTGCAGGAGTAAAGAGAGGAGACGATGAGCTAAATGAAGGAAATATTGATGTGAGCTCCAGCAACTCTCCATACAAAACCATCAACCTTACATTTAAATCAGAAGACTTCGGAAGACTGGTGGACCTCACCTCCTACAACATTGTGAACAACATGAAAGTCATCAGAAAGATACTGAAAAAAGCTCTAAACAATAAAATGGCTTCAAAAAACTGCATACTAGCATAACCAATGGGATAAGAAATTAATGAAATCACATTACAGTGGTTGTCTTATGTATTTTGGTCAAGTCAGTTGAGAAGAAAACATGTGTTTAAAAACCAGAGCAATAAAATTATCTTAAGATTCTTTTTCTACAGTTGAAGTAGTCATATACTTCACAATTATAATAAACTACTTTATAATAAACATAAATGTACAGCATGATAGAGGGGTACATAATTTTCCTTTGCTTGTGTAAAGCTGCTTGGCCACAATAACCATTGTTACAAGCACTATACAAATAAATTTGAATTAAAATACATTGTACTGTGTATGAGGGATTTATATGGAATATAGATTGGTTAAGATTTTGAGATGGTTAAATCTGTAATGAGATAAATGCCAAGGTAAAATATTAAAATGACTGGTTTTGGGTTAAGAATTGTTCAATGAATTATGAAAACCTGGAAGGATTCTGCTGATCTGTCAACTTTAGAGAAGAAATATGGGTGTAAAAAAAATTGAAATCAGAAAAAGGTTTGATAGGGAGCATTAAGATTGGAGCAATTGAAAACAGTCATGTGTTCTGATAAGTCAAGACTGCCCTATTAGGCTTTATTGCCCTATTATGTGACAATAAAATTTCAGCCAATGACCTGAATGTATTAAATGACCAGGTTATTCCCTCAATGTTTTTTCTTTCTTTCCTGATGGCACAGCTACATTCCATGGCTCAAACAATGAAACAGTTGTTTTGGAAGTTTGAGCAACATTTTCACACAGAAACTGGCCACCACATACTGTATATTTTAAAGAAATGCAATATGATCATTAGATTTTCATTAGATTACAAACTGTATGGTACACATGTTCATGAACATTTTGTCTGTGTTGCAAGGAACCAGGAAAAAAGGAGTTGAGCAGAAGGGGGGCAGGGTGTTGAGATTAAAAGTTCATGATGAGACTTATCAATAAAATGAAATAAACTCAACCGACATCAAATCCTCCTGTTTCCTTCCCTGAAACATGATAGTGTTTTACTGGTGTGGAAACGAAGATGACAGAAGATACTCATGTAGCTTTTGAAAACACTTACTGGCCTTTATTGAATCCACCATGAAGAACTCCATCAGAGGACCAGCAGTTGCTGAAGACCTTGGGGGTATGCAAGCTGGGGAAACGGTTTACCTTCACAATGATGGGCCTGCGAGATGACTCCACATCTTCGAGCATGCAGCAAATATGCAGGGAAGGTCCAAGGCTCAATAGACATTGGCACAGATTACAAATAAAGAATTATCTGATGAGGCCCAGCATGACCCAGCAGGTGGGAGACAATGTGCTGGAGTACCCTGACCACAAAATTCAATTTTGCAGTGAGTGTGGTGTACACTAGGACCAGTACAGGGTGATGGAGTTTAAAGCCTGGGAGCATTTTCAGGCCTAGTGCATCACAATGGACAGTATGTGACACATATCGGATATGTTCTATGTCTGTGTAAACAGGAAAAAAACGCATTCATTCATTTTAAACCCATGGTTGTTTTGCGAACTTTGTATATATCGCAGAGCTCGTATCTAGCATATTTCCCCTTCGTCCCTCTTGGCTAGTGTGTAGCGCTCTCTTTAAGTATGCGCGATGTTTCAGATGGTATGGCAAGTGTAAACACTTGAATCGGATATGAGTCATAGTTAAAAGTATGGCTACGTTTACACTGCCAGGCCTCCTTCATATGTGGAAATAAATCGGATATAAATCAGATATGTGCTAATGTGATTGTCGTGTAAACAGACAGATCGGATTTCCTGAGTCATTGTGTTCTGTACGTCATTAAAACTGCGACTTCTTCGCTGTTTAATCATGTAATGTTATTCTCCGGTGGAAGCGCGTGTGGATTGATAACATCGCAGGTGACATGGAAAAGGAAAAGAACAACGCCCCCCCCCCCTCCAACACGCACATGCCTTGTGTTAATGCTTATTTGGGCTAAATAACATTAAATCAGTATTTGATGAATAAAGCATATGCGCAGGCTGCAGTTATGCCATTTTTTTTCTCCTCCTCCGTTTTAAAACAATGGTGCGCGAACTTTGCATATATAGTAGAGATAGCGTTAAGCATATTTCACCTTCATCTTTCTTGGCTAGTGTGTAGCGCAAGAACCTCCCTTTAAGTATGCGCAATGTTTCAGATGGTATGGTGAGTGTAAACATGTGAATCGGATATGAGTCATAGTTAAAAGAACGTGTAAACAGACGGTCAAAAAAAATCAGATATAGGCAACAAATCGGAATTAGGCATTGAGTCCTGCAGTGTAAACGTAGCTGTAATACTGTACTTATCTTATCCATCCTATGAGGCTACTTGTTTAATAATATGAGAAATGTCACATCCATAAGGATTAGGGCTAACCCTAACCCTGGAAACCCCCACTAGCAAGTAACAGATAATAATTTCCACCTGTGGCAGCTTAACAAGAGATAATTAGTGTGTCTCTGTGCATGTGTGAGTGAAATCAAACCCACTGAAAAATTTAAATGCAAGTCTTTCATAAGGTTGTGTGTTTTTTTTTAATCTGAAATAAAGCAACTGTTTCAGTTACTGAAAGTAGGCCTTAATAATTCTACATATAACAGTTTATACTACACTACACACACAATACTGTATCCTACTATACGATATGAAACATATGCTATCCATGGACACATGGAGCTACAGAACTGTAAAACTTTGATAATAAAAAATAAAGCAAGCAAGAAAACAAACAAATAAAAACTGGAATAAAACGAATAAATAGAATAAATAACCGGGAGCAAAACAATAAACAAATGAAACAAACTTCACTGATACAGATTCTTCATTAAAACACCAACTTGAAAAGACACAACATGGACAAAAGCACAGGGCAATTAATTTAATTAAATTGGAAACTTAACACATATGAAAGCAAAGTGGAAGAGAAAAGATTAAGTAAAAAAATAAATAATAATAAGTTGCTAGGGGTTTGGAAATTGTTGAAAATCCTAGAGTATTTCTTAATAAGTCAATTTTTTTTTCAAAACAAAGTTTCTTCGAAGACCAGCAAAAAGAAAATGACGTTTTGCCTGATGGAATTTTAGCTCGGGGCGTGGCGTACAGTACCTGGCTGCTGCAGTGAGTCATATCATATCAGCAATTCATGGAGCAAGCAGGTCTTATGAATCTCTCCTAGCACTGAGCTGAAGTTATTTTCTTTTTCAGGTTTTCTCTATTAGAATCTTTAGACTCCTGCTTCTCGTCATCCAGAGGAAATCCTGCAAAGGTTACAAATGCAGGTACTTTTTTCTCTCTCTCTCTTTTTATGTCACCGAAGTAAATGTTGCAGTTTTGATTAAAATAATAATGGTACTGTAGATAAATACTTTAGAAGTGTCACATGTCCTGGAAGGCCAGGTACGTAACAAGGAAAGAGAAAACAAAAGTAAATGTGTCAAGTGAACTGGTTGAACTTTTAGAGGAATAATCGGTTACTCAAAGAGCCTGAGGAGAAAGTGAGGGTTACCATTATTTTACTCAGCTGTGTTTATAAAAACAGAACGAAAGATATAATCATATGAATATAATATGAATACACTGAAATGAACATATTTGCAGCACTTTAAGAAATATATATAAACAACAAAAGCTCACCTTTTGAACTGGGTGGGTGTGGTTAGACACGCCATGGCAAATCTGATGCCTTGTAAAGCTGAGGGTTTTCTTTTTTTTTTTTTAAAGAAATATGAGCTCACACACGAGATTCTTAACAGGCAGGTGGTATAAGGACATGTTTTGAGAAAGAAAAAAAGTGAAACACTCATCCAGGCTGAACTGCATAGTGAACATGTGTTAACATGAAGAAGATTAACATAAGAAAAAGATGAGTTTGACAGGTCTGTAATAAGACGTGGGAAGTTCATGATCATTTTGTAATGATTCTTACTTACTGACTTACACTATCAGTTGACATGCCTTTTTTAGGTGTGTGTGTGTGTGTGTTTGTATAATACTCGAATGCTATTGAAATTGAATACTTGTAATCCCAATTACATATTAAGTGCTTATTTAGACCTTGAAAAGTTCCTTGAATCATTCAAGTTTATTAAGGTGATATGATGTACAGTATATCAACACAATGGATTCTTGTGCATTTAATTTACAATTCAGTTTAAACCTTAATCAGGTAAAAAAAAAAAAAATAATAAATAAATAAACAACAACACACTTTTGGTGCCAGTATCAAGTAAAACCTACTTATAGAAAATATGTGGTAACCTTTTTTTTGTTGTGGTATTTGTGCACATTTGTTAAATTTAAATAAATGTGTCTGATATTGTCTGTGGGTTTTAAATGATATTTTAAATATGTACACCTTTTTTAATACCATTTATGGTAATAAAAAATTACCATAAATGGGCAAGGAATGTCACTTACAGTACCTTGATTTGCAACATAAAAATAATGAAAAAAGAAACACAAAGAAAAGGCTTGCATTTTAGAAGATATTACTTTACAGATATTTCAGTGAGTGTCTTATATACTGTAGAGTTAAAATGTAGAAAATGATTGATGCATCAGTGTATTTTTTTATTTTAAAGACAATGACTGAAATAAATTAAGACCATTATTAGTGGAAGTTAACTAGATTAATTTGGTTAAGATTGATTAGATTATATTTTAGATTATTAGCATTTTCTGAAATAGTATTTTTTATTCATAAATAAAAGATGCATTTAAAATCAAGGACCGGCAACTGGTTGTGTAAAAAGAAATATTTTTAATTAGAAGTGTGAGATGGTTTGTCCATACAGTTACTAATACTGGAAAAACTTATTATTGTTTTTAACAGTAGGTCTACACCAGATTCTAATGTGCAGACCAAGTTGAAATTGGTTTAAACCTTTAAATTGGAGTTCTGTTTCATGTCCAGTGTTTCTGAGGCTTTACTGAATCACCCTGACTTTGACCTGATCAGGATGAAGTGCTTATTCAAAGAGAGTTTGTGAAAAGTTACTAATTACCCAAATAAAATATTCACTTATATTTATTATATTCTACATAATTCTATTTAAGCTTAACATTTTTGATAACTTAATTTGCTTATCTTGCTTGAGGAAGGTCACTTTGCCTGCAGGGACTATTTTTTTCTGGATCTTTTGTATGGATGGTAAACATGCAGTGTTAATACTTGGACTTGAGCAAATAAAATATATATTTTTTAGCTGATGCTAAAACAGCTGCTAGGTGCAGTGGAGTTTTACTTTTATCTACAATAGCTATTTTCACAAATTCAGCTTACACTGGCTGTGATCAAGAACTCTCTAAAATTCTTAAATCCAGGGTTTCAAAGACATGAAACATTGATGTATTATTTAGCAAAGAGAGATATGAATGCGCTTTAATTCCTGTTCTTTTACAGCCTTTGTTCATCTGCATATTTACTGCTGAGGGTGAAGTTACTGTAACTGACATCAGTGTTGCACTAATATAATGATCCTACTGTATATCAACAGATCCTGTTTGCTCAGTGTGACATTAGAGCCTCCACCCCTAAACTGAGTAGATTAAACAAGAGGCTAATTACAAAAATAACATAATGTTAGAACCACAATAAATCACAGTATTTTTATTTTAATGCTTCAGAAGATTTGATTTGATAGATGTTTTGTGTATTTCATCCATCATCGTTTAATCTTGTAATAAAGTTCATATAAGTCAGTAACTTATTGCAGATAATATTTTGCAAATTAATAGGCAAACAAGCACAGCTGTAAAAGATTGGCCTCCTATACAGGGAGTATTTCTGCTTCAGTGCTACTGGGAGTCCAGCTCCATCCCATTTGCTTTTTGAAAGTTAAATATTAGCTCAAATTGCTGCTCAAAATGAATTAGCTAATGCACTCAAATTCAAATTCAAATTCAAATTTTATTAGTCACATACACAGTCATACACAGTATAATATGCAGTGAAATGCTTTATACGACCGCCAGTGACCTTAAAAAAAGAAAATAAAAGCTTGTACGTAAAATAAATAATCAATAAAAAGGAAATACTAAAGAAATAATTTTAACTAGTAAAATTAACTGTACAATAAGGGCATAATAAAATATTGCAAAAATATAGAAATATAGGGTAGATAGAGTATATATGTATATAGAATTAAAGTGTCAGTGGTTGTGCAAATATGCATGAAAGGTGACATGTGCAATTGTCCAGATGTATGAGTATTTAGTGCAAGTGTGTATGAATGTGTCCATGATTGTCCAGTCAGTGTTATGAGCTTAAAAGATGTTATTATAACTGTTGTAATGCTGATAAAAAATAATTTAATATAATGACTAATGTTAAATGTCCTTGGTAGGAAATGACCAATAGCACAACAAATGGGTTTAGCACTACATGTTTATTTAGGTTTAAGGGTGAACTCTTGTAATATGTACTCATAAGTAAGCCAGAGCTGCAGATGTACTGAAACATAATATAGTGGAGTACAAAGTATATTTTTCCGGTTCTATTTTTCCAGTTCTTATTCTCCGGTTTAGTCCCATATTTTTAAATGCAGTTGTGCGCAATGGAAAAGCCATAAACTTTTACAGATGTGATCATTATAATCAATAGTAAATACATTTATATGTTGTTTGTCGGCTGTTCGTGACCTCTTCACCAAAGGGAGGAGGTAGTTTGTATAGGAGGCATCAGCTCCGCCATTAGAGTGATATTATTGGAACGATTACTGTATATGAGTCACTTTACAAGTATTTCAGTGAGTGTCTTATATAGAGTCAAAACATTTAATATTTTTTTAATGTAGAAAACGATTGATGCATCAGTGTTTTTTTCTTTTAAAGACAATGACTGAAATAAATCAAGACAATTATTAGTGAAAGTTAACTAGTTAATAATTAATTTGGTTTAGATTGATTAGATTTTAGATTATTTGCATTTTCAGAAATAGTATTTTTCATTTATAAATAAAAGATGCATTTAAAATCAAGGACCGGCAACTGGTTGTGTAAAAAGTAATATTTTGAATTACAAGTGTGAGATGGTTTGTCCATACAGTCACTAATGCTGGGGATATCTATCTATTTGCCTTTAAATAAAAACACACAAAAAATGCCATCAAGTCCCTTATAGCTTGTTTAGATGACATTAAAGCATGGATGTCTCTTAATTTTCTCAATTGGAAAAATGGATCCTTGTGTGCTCCTGGCAGCGACTTTGCTCCATTAGCGAATTACTGTTTAGGCGTAATATTGGATAATGATTTTAAATTTGATAAACAAATAAACTCAGTGATTAAATGTAGTTTCTTCCAACTGAGAATTTTAGCTAAGATTAAGCCTTTTTTAACATTCACAAATTTTGAGAATTTTTTTATTTCATATCGACTTGATTACTGTAATGCGTTATATACAGGAATCAGCCAGTCATCTCTTTCTCGTCTACAGCTTGTCCAAAATTCTGCTGCTAGACTTTTAACTGGTACACACAAAATTGACCACATCATTCCGGTATTCAAGTCACTTCACTGGTTCCTGGTTCACTACAGGATTGATTTAAAAATTTTATTACTTGTTTTTAAATCACTGAATGGTTTTACACCTCTGTACATCCCTGAGCTTTTACAACCGCATACAATATCAAGAAATCTTAGATCCACAGACCAGTTACTCCTTTCTGTCCCAAGGTCTAGATTAAAGCTCAGAGGTGACCGAGCGTTTGCTGTCGCTGCGCCTAAATTATGGAACGGTTTAACGTTTAATATTAGAGCAGCACCTACATTAGAAACTTTTAAATCCAGACTGAATGCTCACTTCTTTTCTGTGGCTTTTACACCTGGCTGAGACATTTGACCCTCTTGTATTCTTTTTAATTAAAAATTTTACTTTTTAGTTAAGTTTAATTAATTATTTATTTTGTATAAAATTATTTATGCATGATTTCATTTGATTACTGTTTTATTAACTGTCACTAACTGATTTTTATAGCTATATTTAATTTTATTTGCTTTCATTTTATGCTGTTTAATTCTGGTCATTTTATTTCTATCATTGGACAGCACTTTGGTCAACTTCAGTTGTTTTTAAATGTACTATAAATACATTTGACTTGACTTGAAAAAAAACCCATTCTTCTTATTATTGTTTTTAACAGTAGGTCTACACCAGATTCTGATGTGTTACTAATTACCCAAATAAAATATTCACTTACATTTATTATATTCTACATAATTCTCTTTAGGCTTAACATTTTTGATAATTTAATTTGCTTATCTTGCTTGGGGAAGGTCACTTTGCCTGCAGGGACTAGCTTTTTCTGTCCCCTTTGTAAGGATGGTAAACATTCAGTGTTAACACTTGGACTTGAGCAAAAAAAATATTTTTTTAGCTGATTTTTTTTTTTTTATCTCTACTCCCAGGAGTCCTGGCGAAGGTCCGTCAACAAGGCTTGTTGGCCGACCAATGTGTGGTTTTCAGATCTAATATCTCTCCTGAGGAGGGATGTTCTGTCTTAGGCCCAGGGGACAATATTTTATCCCCGGCCTGAGCTCTTCTTCACCTCTGGCCCCATGAGGGGGACCAGGGAAGAGAGACTGGTTTTCCAGACAGTGTAATTGGAACTATACTAAATGCTACACTGAAAAAAATAACTGATTGGATTTACTCAATTCAATAATGGACATTGGTTGCACATAAAATGTTTGCTTCAACAACAATTTACTAAAATGTGTTGAATCAACACAAACAATTTGTTTAACCAAAACAAGTACTTTGTGTGCATACAAAATGATTCAAATTTGACTCAGTAAAGTAAGTTAAACTAGTTGATCATCTTTCCCCAACTCAATGTGATCACTTTATTCCAACCCAATCTGTTCTTTTTATCGCTTTTTTATTAAAACATTATTTGATCACTTCAGCACATTTGTTAACCCAATGTCTTCAAAATTTTAAAAGAAATATCTAATTAAATGAATAAATTTAAAAGATTAATTTAAAAGATTAATCTTTTAAAAGATTAATTTCAATAACATGTCCAGATTTACAAACCGGATTCCAAAAAAGTTGGGACACTAAACAAATTGTGAATAAAAACTGAATGCAATGATGTGGAGATGGCAAATGTCAATATTTTATTCAGAATAGAACATAAATCACGGAACAAAAGTTTAAATTGAGAAAATGTATCATTTTAAGGGAAAAATATGGTGAATCAAAATGTCATGGTGTCAAATGGGAACGAGGAGACCAGTTTCTCAAGTTTAGAAATAGGAATGCTCTCTCCATCTGTTCAATCGTCTTGGGCCTTCTTTGTCGCACCTTCCTCTTTATGATGCGCCAAATGTTCTCTATAGGGGAAAGATCTGGACTGCAGACTGGCCATTTAGTACCCGGATCCTTCTCCTACGCAACCATGATGTTGTGATTGATGCAAAATGTGGTCTGGCATTATCATGTTGAAAAATGCAGGGTCTTCCCTGAAAGAGATGACGTCTGGATGGGAGCATATGTTGTTCTAGAACCTGAACATATTTTTCTGCATTGATGGTGCCTTTCCAGACATGCAAGCTGCCCATGCCACACGCACTCATGCAACCCCATACCATCAGAGATGCAGGCTTCTGAACTGAGCGTTGATAACAACTTGGGTTGTCCTTGTCCTCTTTGGTCCGGATGACTTGATTCGAATTGTGACTCGTCTGACCACAGAACAGTCTGTTTTGCCACACTCCATTTTACTGTAAATGATCCCTGGCCCAATGAAAATGCCTGTGCTTGTGGATCTTGCTTAGAAATGGCTTCTTCTTTGCACTGTAGAGTTTCAGCTGGCAACAGCGGATGGCACGGTGGATTGTGTTCACTTACAATGGTTTCTGGAAGTATTCCTGAGCCCATTCTGTGATTTCCTTTACTGTAGCATTCCTGTTTGTGGTGCAGTGTCGTTTAAGGGCCCGGAGATCACAGGCATCCAGTATGGTTTTACGCCCTTGACCCTTACGCACAGAGATTGTTCCAGATTCTCTGAATCTTCGGATGATATTATGCACAGTTGATGATGATAACTGCAAAGTCTTTGCAATTTTTCGCTGGGTAACACCTTTCTGATATTGCTCCACTATCTTTCTGCGCAACATTGTGGGAGTTGGTGATCCTCTACGCATCTTGGCTTCTGAGAGACACTGCCACTCTGAGAAGCTCTTTTTATACCCAATCATGTTGCCAATTAACCTAATTACTGTTAATTGGTCTTCCAGCTCTTCGTTATGCTCAAATTTACTTTTTCCAGCCTCTTATTGCTACTTGTCCCAACTTTTTTGGGATTTGTTGACACTGTGAAATTTGGAATCAACATATTTTTCCTTTAAAATGATACATTTTCTCGGATTAAACTTTTGATCTGTCATCTATGTTCTATTCTGAATAAAATATTGACATTTGCCATCTCCACATCATTGCATTCAGTTTTTATTCACAACTTGTTTAGTGTCCCAACTTTTTTGGAATCCGGTTTGTAAATACTTATATAAATACAAGAAATTACAATTACATTTTCATAAAAAGTATTTATTTTGTCTAATTTAAGTATTTTTTTCCTCATCAATCTTAACATTCACACCTTTTACCACAACTTAAAACAATGACCGTTTTGTTTCAAAACCTTTAATCATGATCCTCGATCATCAGGTATCCACACCTTAAATGGGCAACAATAAAATGCCACATAAAATGTTTAATATTTTCAAAAATTAAAAACACTAAAATGCAGATACTAGTGTTTCAACTAGGTGACACCAACTTGCTACCATGTATTATAGTTTACACAACTCCGAACACGTTAGAGTGCTATGCAACAATGGCACGATTATTCAGGAATATATAGAATATTGCCAAACAAAATAGAAAAAAACAAACATGCAGATGACTGCGTAGGAATGATGACAGCAAAACAGCAAATACGTAGAATATTAATTACAGATGCAAATAATTTGACAGTAATTAAAACTACACAATATCAGTGACCTTAAACATGGCAAGAGAACCAGCCAAACCACTCAGTCCAAGAATGTAGAGGTAAAAGATTTTTGCTTAAGACATCTACACAAACAATGGAAGGAACAGCAAATCAAGAACAATGAATTGTCTTCACTGGTGTAGTTTAGCTTTCAAGCTCTGGGCCTTTCTTGATAGTTCAGCTGAATCTAACTCCATTATAACTTTTTGAATAACCTCAAAGGTGTAGCGAAGCTTTTTTTATTTAAGGCATAAAAAAGTGCAAACAGCATGGCAGTAGCAAGGGCCACACTCTCCAGATCTTCAAGTACCACCACACCCTCGAGGATTACTCCAACATCAGAATAGTCACTGCTGGACGTCCCTCTGGCAACATAGATCCAAACTGTTGTCAGTGTTGTGCCCTCTATGGCCTTCAGTGTGTTGGTATCAGTCATGTCCTGATAAAATTCAAATAATTTAAGAGTAAGTTATATATTTTTTCTTTTTATTATGCATATATGTACAGTAGGGATGTTTGTATAACTTAGGTGTGGCTAAGTTTATCAAGGTTTAGGCTAGTTTTTACATTAAAAATAGATTTATTATTATATTTTTTAATCTATTGAGTTGAAGAGGCAGGTACAGGCAGATTGGAATAAGTGGAGAAAGTGTCAGGTGTGTTGTGCGATAAAAGAGTATCAGCGAGAATGAAAGGAAATGTGTACAGGACAGTGGTGAGACAAGCAATGCTCTATGGCTTAGAGACAGTGGCACTGAAGAAAAGACAGGAGGCAGAGCTGGAGGTAGCAGAGCTGAAGATGTTGAGGTTCTCCTTGGGAGTGACAAGGATGGATAGGATCAAGAATCAGTTCATCAGAGGGACAACCCATGTTAGATGTTTTGGAGATAAAGTCGCCCTCCCAGTCAACCAGGTACTGAGTACCTCTGCCCCGAGGGCGCAAATCAAGGATCCGGCGTACGGTGTAGGCGAGACCACCATCGATGATCCAGGGAGGAGGAGCAGGGGGGGGGGAGGGTGGAATCATGGGAGATGTGATGAAGGGCTTCAGCTGAGAGGTATGGAACATTCGGTGGATTCGGAGCGCCACAGGCAGCTGGAGCCGGTAGGTGACAGGATTTATCCGGTGTGTGATGCGGTATGGGCCGATGAATCTAGGTGAGAGTTTCCTTGATTCGGTGTGAAGGTGAAGATTTTTTGTTGAGAGCCATACCTTGTCACCTATGTGGAACAATCGTCCCGGAGAGTGTCGACGGCGATGTTGGATAGCGTAGCGGGCGTTAGCTTGTTGGATGGCTTGGTTGGCTTGGTGCCACAACCGTCGACACCGGCGGACCAACTGTTGGGCCGACGGTACATCAACCTCCGATTTCTGGTGTTGGAACATGGAGGGTTGGAAACCGTGGCATACCTCAAATGGGCTTAACATGGTGGCAGACGAGGTGTGGAGATTGAGTGATAGTTCTGCCCAGATGAGGTAGCGGGCCCAGGAGTGCTGACGATCGGTGACGAAGCATCTCAGGTAGTGCTCCAGTTGTTGGTTGGTCCACTCCTTCTGACCATTAGTCTGGGGATGGTATCCAGAGGATAGACTGCAGGTTGAATCGATCAGACGGCAGAAGGCCTTCCAGAACCGGGCAGTGAACTGGGGCCCTCTGTCCGAGACGATGTCCTTCGGGAACCCATGCAGGCGGACTACGTGTTCTAATATCAGCTCGGCTGTTTGTTTTGCTGACGGGAGTCCGGCAAGAGCCACTAGGTGCACAGCTTTGGAAAACCGATCGACGATCGTCAGGACGGTGTTCTTTCCCTCGGAGGCTGGCAGGCCCGTGATGAAGTCGACGGCTATGTGTGTCCAGGGCTGACGTGGAACAGGTAGTGGTTGGAGTTCCCCTGGCGTCGGTTGGTTGTTATCCTTAGCCCTGGCACACACAGGGCACGCCTGGACGAACTCGTCAACGTCCTTCCTCAATGATGGCCACCAGAAGGCGCGCTGAATGAATTGGACGGTGCAGCGGGTGCCCTGATGTCCAGCCTGTGCCTGGCGGACTCTTGTTTCCAAATCCCAGTGAAGTGGTGCGATGATCTTCGACGTGGGTAGGACAGACTAAAAATAGTGCCCATCGCGCCTGCCTGGGGTTAAGCTGTTTTATGTTCCGGATAGTGATGAGGTTCTGGTGGTCGGTCCAGACGATGAACGGCTCCCTGGCGCCCTGGAGATAGTGACGCCATTCCTCCAAGCCCACTTTATGGCCAGCAGGTCGCGGTCCCCTACCCCGTATCGCTGCTGAGTGGGATCGAACTTTTTGGAGAAGAAACTACATGGGTGTAGTTTCTGGTCTGGACCTCGTTGGGAGAAGATGGCCCCGGCGCCCACATCCGAGGCCTCCACCTCCACAACGAATGGTTGACTTGCATCTGGATGAAGGAGAATGGGTGCTGTGGTGAATCGGTTACAAAGTTCATGGAAAGCGGCGATAGCATCTGGGTTAAGGGTGAAGTGAGATGAAGGTCGGGTCAGGGTGGTTAAAGGTGCTGCAACCGTACTGTAGTCCCGGATAAAGCGACGGTAGAAGTTCGCAAACCCGAGAAATCGTTGAAGCTGCTTGAGGGTCTTGGGTAGGGGCCAAAGACGCACAGCCTCAAGTTTGTGTGGGTCCATGGTCACACCCTGGGGCGAGATGACAAAACCCAGGAACGTGGTGGAGCGCTCGTGAAAAGCGCACTTCTCCAACTTACAATACAGCTGATGGGCGAGCAATCTCTTGAGAACCGCCCTGACATGTTGAGTGTGTTCATCGGCTGTGCAAGAATAAATCAGTATGTCATCCAGGTAGACGAACACCCACCGCCCTAACATGTCTCGGAGGACGTCGTTGATGAATTGTTGGAAGGCGGCGGGTGCGTTGCAGAGGCCGAACCGGATGACTAAGCTCTCATAGTGTCCTGTAGGGGTGATGAAAGCCGTCTTCCACTCATCACCCTCTCTGATGCGCACCAAGTTGTAGGCGCTCCGAAGTTCCAACTTAGTAAAAATGGTGGCACCAGAGAGGGCGTCCAGGGCTGAGTTAGTAAGAGGCAAAGGGTGTTCATTTGTTTATGGTGATGTTGTTGAGCCCCCGATAATCGACACAGGGGCGAAAGGTCGCCGCCTTTTTTCTTGACGAAGAAGAACCGCGCGGCGGCGGGCGAGGAGGAAGGCCGGATGGTGCCTTGTCGAAGGGCGTTGGCTACATAATCCTCCATCGCCTTCGTCTCTGTGGTGGATAAGGAGTACAGGTAGCCGCGAGGGGGAACGGCACCCGGCTGAAGATCTATAGCCAGATCGTAGGAGCGGTGAGGAGGCAGGTGTGAGGCGCGCTTCTTACAGAAGACTTCAGTCAGGTCCCAATAGGCGGCGGGGATGGTGTTGGTGTCGACATCAGCGGCCTCGGACTCCCTAGAACACGTCTCAGCCGATGCCCGTAGGCAGAGTTCGTTGCAGGTCGGCCGCCCACATGTATGTAGTATGTTGTTGGCATAGTGTTTATTTTCTTCTTAATATAACTTTGGTTAAGGCCAATTCGAATTCTGTTACTTTGAGAAAGTAACTTACTCGCAAAACTAAATTGATGTATAATTAAGAACGTTGCATAAACATTTTATGCTTCGTTTTTACAGGGCCAGACCCCTCTGGTATTTACATTTACATTTAGGCATTTGGCAGACGCTCTTATCCAGAGCGACTTACGAAAAGTATCTTCTAGTATCTTCTGGCATCTTCTAGTTTGCACGCGAAGTTTCTCTCCGCCCATTTCTAGTGCGGCCGCAGTCAATAGTAAGACTAACTCAACACCTGCCCCCTGTTATTGTACATTCTCCCGTTATTACAGGACATAAATGCACAGAAATTAACAACAGTGTGGTCAGTCCATTAATAACAAAAAGTTTAATGGCATCTATTTGAAAATCTTTCACAGAGAAAACGTATTGAAACTGTTTGAACTTCAAGTTCAGGTGGAAAAGGTTAATAAAAACAGCACGCGAGAAAATATCATGCAGTTAATCAATGGTGACTCTAAAGACATTACACTACATATTATTAGTTACTAGCGAATATTTAAATGTAAATATTCAAGTTTTAACATGATGCCGCCATCCAGACTTACCGAGATGAGGTGAATGATGCTCTAAGAAACAGTCATGCTTTGCGTGCGATACATGATTACGTAGAATATCGCGAGAAAAATATTGATACAGTTACTTGATCCTACCTTGACTGCCATGTCTCTGCCCAACGCGAACTAAAAAGATTCATGTACTTTAACTGCACGTAATATAAATATAACATTACAGTAGGGCTCCCTCCACTAGAAGAACTTATGCCCTCAAATGGAGTGTATTTAAAAATTGGTGCATAGTAAAACATGTAGACCCAGTCCACTGCCAAATTGTTTCCATGCTGGAGTTTCTACAAGAAAAATTTACCTTGGGCTTATGGCCTAGTATTCTCTGAACGTACGTAGCCGCTATTTCGGCTTGTCATGTTCTGACTGATGGAGTTTCTGTGGAAAGCACCCTTTAGTTTCCCGCTTTATTTGTGGAACTAAATGGGTGAGGCCACCCACTAGATTAACTTGGGATCTAGCTATTGTGCTAGAGGGGTTGGTTGACACCCCTTTTGAACCACTAGAGTTAGCGCCTGTCAGGCTTCTGACCCTTAAGATGGTTTTTCTCATAGTGATTACTTCTCTGAAGAGAATTGGAGATTTGCAGGCTTTGTCAGCCTCCCCATCTTGCTTAGACTTTGCTCCTGGGCTAGTCAAAGCTATTCTGAAGCCTCTCCTTAACTATCTCCTGAAGGTTCCATTCTCGACTATGCACCCAGTTGTTCTCGAAGTCTCTGTCCTCCGCCATTTACAGCTCCGGAGCAGGAAAGACTTCACTTACTGTGTCCAGTTTGTGCTCTTCAGATTTACAGTACATCCACCGTGCTAGCCAGTGACATAAATTAGAGCAGGTTTTTATGTTATGGAGGCCGCAGCCGAAGGGCGTCCGCCACTAGACAATCATTGTCACATTAGATGAGAGATGCTATTGCCCTAGCCTATAAAGTGCGTGGTCAGACTTCGCCTCTAGGAATTAGGGCTCATTCGACCAGGGGACTTGCATCATCAAGTGCTCTGGCAAGAGGTGTCCCTTTGCAGCAAGTGTGTGATACAAATGGTTGGTCCTCTCCACACACATTTGTCAGATTTTATCATTTGGATGTTCATGCCACTCCAGGCTCGCGGGTCCTCGAGACAGCATCCCAGAATTATGTCTGAGACCTCTTTGATTACTGTGCGCACACTACACAACACTGGGGCTCCAGACATTTGCAGTGCGGCGGCGTTGGTATTCTCGTTCCCATAGTGTTTTCACGCAGCATCAAGTGTAGCTTTTGAAAGTGAACATCTCGGGTTACTTTGCTGTAACCCTGTTCCCTGAAAAAGCGGAAACAAAATGCTGCACTCCAATGCCGCACTGCTGGCGTGACTGGACGTCCTTTCAGACAAAAATTGACCTGAGGATGTTTCCAGTTCAGTCCTATTTATAACCCGCAGGTGCACCTCATCAGATGACATCACCTGACCGAGATTATACAGTGGTGTGAAAAACTGTTTGCCCCCTTCCTGATTTCTTATTCTTTTGCATGTTTGTCACACTTAAATGTTTCTGCTCATCAATAACCATTAACTATTAGTCAAAGATAACATAATTGAACACAAAATGCAGTTTTTAAATGAGGGGTTTTATTATTTAGGGAGAAAAAAAACTCCAAATCTACATGGCCTTGTGTGAAAAAGTGATTGCCCCCCTTGTTAAAAAATAACTTAACTGTGGTTTATCACACCTGAGTTCAATTTCTGTAGTCACCCCCAGGCCTGATTACTGCCACACCTGTTTCAATCAAGAAATCACTTAAATAGGAGCTACTTGACACAGAGAAGTAGACCAAAAGCACCTCAAAAGCTAGACATCATGCCAAGATCCAAAGAAATTCAGGAACAAATGAGAACAAAAGTAATTGAGATCTATCAGTCTGGTAAAGGTTATAAAGCCATTTCTAAAGCTTTGGGACTCCAGCGAACCACAGTGAGAGCCATTATCCACAAATGGCAAAAACATGGAACAGTGGTGAACCTTCCCAGGAGTGGCCGGCCGACCAAAATTACCCCAAGAGCGCAGAGACAACTCATCCGAGAGGTCACAAAAGACCCCAGGACAACATCTAAAGAACTGCAGGCATCACTTGCCTCAATTAAGGTCAGTGTTCACGACTCCACCATAAGAAAGAGACTGGGCAAAAACGGCCTGCATGGCAGATTTCCAAGGCGCAAACAACTTTTAAGCAAAAAGAACATTAAGGCTCGTCTCAATTTTGCTAAAAAACATCTCAATGATTGCCAAGACTTTTGGGAAAATACCTTGTGGACCGACGAGACAAAAGTTTAACTTTTTGGAAGGTGCGTGTCCCGTTAAAAGTAACACAGCATTTCAGAAAAAGAACATCATACGAACAGTAAAATATGGTGCTGGTAGTGTGATGGTCTGGGGTTGTTTTGCTGCTTCAGGACCTGGAAGGCTTGCTGTGATAGATGGAACCATGAATTCTACTGTCTACCAAAAAATCCTGAAGGAGAATGTCCGGCCATCTGTTCGTCAACTCAAGCTGAAGCGATCTTGGGTGCTGCAGCAGGACAATGACCCAAAACACACCAGCAAATCCACCTCTGAATGGCTGAAGAAAAACAAAATGAAGACTTTGGAGTGGCCTAGTCAACGTCCTGACCTGAATCCTATTGAGATGTTGTGGCATGACCTTAAAAAGGCGGTTCATGCTAGAAAACCCTCAAATAAAGCTGAATTACAACAATTCTGCAAAGATGAGTGGGCCAAAATTCCTCCAGAGCGCTGTAAAAGACTCGTTGCAAGTTATCGCAAACGCTTGATTGCAGTTATTGCTGCTAAGGGTGGCCCAACCAGTTATTAGGTTCAGGGGGCAATTACTTTTTCACACATGGCCATGTAGGTTTGGATTTTTTTCCTCCATAAATAATAAAACCCCTCATTTATAAACTGCATTTTGTCTTTACTTGTGTTATCTTTGACTAATAGTTAAATGTGTTTGATGATCAGAAACATTTTGTGTGACAAACATGCAAAAGAATAAAAAATCAGGAGGGGGGCAAATAGTTTTTCACACCACTGTATAAGCCAAAGTTTTGGCGTGTTCACACACGTGCTTCACAACCGGAGGAACAAAGAGACATTCCCATAGCGTTTTCACGCAGCATCTTGTTCCCGCTTTTTCAGGGAACTGGGTTACAGCAAAGTAACCCGAAACGTTTAGCACTACATGTTTATTTAGGTTTAAGGGTGAACTCTTGTAATATGTATTCATAAGTAAGCCAGAGCTGCAGATGTACTGAAACATAATATAGTGGAGTACAAAGTATATTTTTCTCCGGTGTTGTCCCATATTTTTAGATGCAGTTGTGTCCAATGGAAAAGCCATAAACTTTTACAGATGTGTTCATTATAATCAATAGTAAATACATTTATATGTTGTTTGTCGGCTGTTCATGACCAGAAAGATCACTCCTCTCTTCACCAAATTGAGGAGTTTGTGTAGGAGGCATCGGCTTCGCCATCAGAATGATATTATTGGAACGATTATATGAGTACATGATTGCAGTATAGGACCGATGCCTGATTCTGGTATCGGAGACATCCCTACTTGATTCCCCAAATATACATATTAGTCATTTATTCACTATGGCCCTGACCAGCAGTTATTAAAGATGATTGATAATATTATTTGACATTATTTGACAAATGTTATTTGACTATATTTACAGGAATGAAAAGGATTAAGTATTTGAATCTTTCAAAAGAAAATAGTTTTTGGAATGCTTGGGTTAGTAAGGCCATACAGTATGTTCAGTGTAAATACAGTATGTAACGGTTCACAGTATTTTCATATGGTTTTCAACATAGAAATGACAAACTGATTTTCACAGTGCTCAAATTACAAGTTTTCAGTCTCTGACAAATATCTCAGTTGATCTTGTTACCTGTGTATTGCAGAAGGAACTGGCGCCACACTGGAACCTCCGGGTCATGGTGCTACGAGGACACTTCGAGCATACTTATGATTACTGTATGTCATTTATTCAGCACACACAAACACGCATTACTAAGTACATAATCAGATATTAGTTACTTTATCAACAACTAATCATGTTTCAGTTTTGCATTTTAGAGATTCACTTAGTTTTTAGTGTTCAAAGCTTATCAAATGAATACTCATACTGTATCATTTAGTGGTAAACATTCAGTTTTAACACGTGGACTTGGGCAAACAAAATATTAACAGCTGCTAGGTGCAATGGAGTTCTACCTTAATCTAAGATTACTATTTTCACAAATACAGCTTTCACGGCAGCCCAGGAAAATATTTTTAAGTGCAATGGAATTAAGTTGTGTGCAATGGAAAAGCCATAAACTTTACAGATTTGATCATTATAATCAATAGTAAATACATTTATATGTTTGTTGGCTTTTCGTGACCAGAAAGATAGGCTCACTTCACCAAAGGGAGGAGGTAGTTTGTGTAGAAGGCATCGGCTCCGCCTCAGAGTGATATTATTGGAACGATTTCATGAGTGCAGATTTGGAACAATTCCTGATTCCAGATTTACTACTTGGTTTTCCAAATATACAGATTAGTCTTTTATTCACTGAATAGCAATATTATTTGACATTATTCGACACATGTTATTTGACTATATTTAGAGAAGTTACAGGGATTACCTACTTTAATCTTTCAGAAGAAAATAGTTTTTGGAATGCTTGGGTTAATAAGGTCATGCATTCAGGATAAATATGGAACGGATCACAGTATTTTCATATGAGTTTCAACCTAAAAAGGCAAACTGATTTCCACAATACTCAAATTACAGGTTTTCAGTCTCTGACAAATACCTTTATCTTGTTACCCGTGTGTCCTTTAGTCAACACACGCAAGCACACATTACAAAGTACATAATCAGATATTGGCATGAATTACTATATGTTTTTTGTACATCAATAACACAGAATAGAATAATCTATAAACCGTATTCCAAAAAAGTTGGGACACTAAACAAATTGTGAATAAAAACTGAATGCAATGATGTGGAGATGGCAAATGTCAATATTTTATTCAGAATAGAACATAAATCATGGAACAAAAGTTTAAACTGAGAAAATGTGTCATTTTAAGGGAAAAATATGGTGAATCAAAATGTCATGGTGTCAACAAATCCCAAAGAAGTTGGGACAAGGCCATTTTCACCACTGTGTGGCATCTCCCATTCTTCTTACAACACTCAACAGACGTCTGGGGACCGAGGAGACCAGTTTCTCAAGTTTAGAAATAGGAATGCTCTCCCATTCTTGTCTAATACAGGCCTTTAACTGTTCAATCGTCTTGGGCCTTCTTTGTCGCACCTTCCTCTATATGAAGCGCCAAATGTTCTCTATAGGGGAAAGATCTGGACTGCAGACTGGCCATTTCAGTACCCGGATCCTTCTCCTACGCAGCCATGATGTTGTGATTGATGCAGAATGTGGTCTGGCATTATCTTGTTGAAAAATGCAGGGTCTTCCCTGAAAGAGATGATGTCTGGATGGGAGCATATGTTGTTCTAGAACCTGAATATATTGTTCTGCATTGATGGTGCCTTTCCAGACATGCAACCCCATACCATCAGAGATGCAGGCTTCTGAACTGAGCGTTGATAACAACTTGGGTAGTCCTTGTCCTCTTTGGTCCGGATGACATGGCGTCCCACATTTCCAACAAGAACTTCGAATCGTGACTCGTCTGACCACAGAACCGTCTTCCATTTTGCCACACTCCATTTTAAATGATCCCTGGCCCAATGAAAACGCCTGTGCTTGTGGATCTTGCTTAGAAATGGCTTCTTCTTTGCACTGTAGAGTTTCAGCTGGCAACGGCGGATGGCACGGTGGATTGTGTTCACTGACAATGGTTTCTGGAAGTATTCCTGAGCCCATTCTGTGATTTCCTTTACAGTAGCATTCCTGTTTGTGGTGCAGTGTTGTTTAAGGGCCCGGAGATCACAGGCATCCAGTATGGTTTTACGCCCTTGACCTTACGCACAGAGATTGTTCCAGATTCTCTGAATCTTCAGATGATATTATGCACAGTTGATGATGATAACTGCAAAGTCTTTGCAATTTTTCGCTGGGTAACACCTTTCTGATATTGCTCCACTATCTTTCTGTGCAACATTGTGGGAATTGGTGATCCTCTACCCATCTTGGCTTCTGAGAGACACTGCCACTCTGAGAAGCTCTTTTTATACCCAATCATGTTGCCAATTAACCTAATTACTGTTAATTGGTCTTCCAGCTCTTCGTTATGCTCAAATGTACTTTTTCCAGCCTCTTATTGCTACTTGTCCCAACTTTTTTGGGATTTGTTGACACCGTGAAATTTGGAATCAACATATTTTTCCTTTAAAATTATACATTTTCTCGGATTAAACTTTTGATCTGTCATCTATGTTCTATTCTGAATAAAATATTGACATTTGCCATCTCCACATCATTGCATTCAGTTTTTATTCACAATTTGTTTAGTGTCCCAAATTTTTTGGAATCCAGTTTGTATCTCCAACCATTACTCAGTTGTCACCCTGTTGATCTCCCTGAAAAATTATATAAACTGTATGATCTAGAAGTATTTCCCATCGTGCAGGTTTATTTTTTAGTAATACATTAAATAAAGATTAGTCAGTGCAAACTGATTTTATTCATAATCATACAACCGATGTAATAACTTGCATTCACTTTGGTCTATAAACACTCAAGTTTATTAATGGTAATGAACGAGTAAGCAATGTTGGTTAAAGAATCCTAATGTAAAACTTTACTGATAACAGTGTTGATTTGTGGATAAACTAGCAACTGGTACTGTAGATCTACTGCCATTGTTGCAATGATTATAACAGGCAAAATACATGAATATGATAAAGCTTTAGGCACACTGTTATTTTTCGCTTCACCTGTTTGCTCTTATGTAGAGCAAAAATCCGCCCTCTAGCCTTGCTGACTGTGTTAAGATTAGCCTCCACATAAAATAGAATGCTAGCACCAATACGTTTGCAGTGTGGTGTGTAAAAACTTCATAATACAGTATTCATTCAGTTCACACCACCTTTAATTGCTTCTTAAAAACTAATTAGTGAGGTAAGGTGTATACTGTATATAATCGAATGCATTTAATAAGAACAATACAGCTTCAAACTGTGGATTATCGGGTGGAGTGTGAAACCGTTGAGCTGATTAGAGATTCCAGCATTTACCACGACTGTTTACATTGACGCTTATCCAGTAATACGTATATTTACACAGGCAAAGCATTTAATCAGAATGTGACCTTTCTCAACATACACAAAGTGGTTTTGCCTAAAGTGATTTTTAATCTTCCAGAAATATTATAAAGGTCAGGGTAAGCTTCTCATCTTTTCCAATAAATCACATTTTTGCATTATTTTGTTACAGGAATTTGGTCTCATGTAGAGTATAATGTGTTGGATGCTTTACTACTTACAAAATAGTGACTTAACTCGCTTAGTTTTAAAAGTCTAAATGTGCATAAACAAACTATTTATAACTTGCCAATGGGATGGAACTACATAGCCAACTTGGCCATTAGCATCTGTTTTGGATGTCATGACTCGCAGGCATTCGCACCGACCAACACTAAACTGTTTTTTTTTTAATGCAGATTTTTATCTGCGGGTTTGGCCTTTCATCCACATGCAGTTTTTGTTGTTGAAAGCTGAGCTTTTGGCCTCAGACTAAACTCACTCTAATACACACTTAGGCTGCTGTCTGAAGTCCTGAAAACCTTGCGATGCATTAACGTTCTCCACAGAAGTCAACATATTTCCGTAATTACGTCAATTATGTCAGTGCCTTGGTGAAGCTCTAAAATCATTTCTTTTGCCTCAGCAAAAAACCCATTTGATGAAATATGAAGTGAAATTGATAGGAGACAGCTGTTCTCACAGAGTTCTGCAACTAGTAATGGAAGCAATACGTCCTTCCTGGAATATTGCCAAATAATTAGATATCACCAACAGAACACAGGAAAAAAAAGAGAAATATTCAGATCAAGTGTTGACATGGCTAGTATTAACCTAAAGCATTACATAGTTGCTTTCGAAGGTGTTTATATAAAAAATTTAAATTTTTATTCATGCATCTAAATCATGTACAACTTTCCTGAACTAAACTGGAAAAACGTGCCTGAGCAAACGCACAAAACCTGTTTGTGTTTCATCTGATTTGAGCAAAGTTTTGTTAGAACCTTGTTGAAGGCTACCCAAACAAAAGCCTCAACTGGGGCTTCGGTATGGGGAGTGTATAGGAACATGAAATGTGCTACAAAAACTACATTTGAATGTTGTAAGCTTAAGTGGATGAAAATGTTTGACCTCAGTACCCCCGAGACTCAATGTTGCATTAATAACTTGAATTGTAATGATTAAACTGCATTTTACCCACCCTGTATAACTTGGCGGCATATATTCCTGCAGTTTCACAGCCTGACCTTTATGTGACCCTTCATCTGCCCACTGCCTCGGCTTGTACTCTGAGAACAAGGACAATTAATAACTGCAAGACACCTGAGTGGAATGAGACTTTTCACTTCCGTGTCTACAGCCAGGCAAAGGTCAGTGAACAGAGTTCAAGTCTACTCCCAGTGTTAAATGGTCCTCTTGCTGTTTTGTTTCAAGTCTAATTAGTCTAATTATTCCAAGTCTTATAAGCCTAAAACGCTTATAAAGGATAAACCAGTAATAAGTACCATAATAGAGTAATTCAGTATTTTATTTTTTTATAACATCAGCTTTACTATATTTGGATGTAAGCCTCATACTGTATTAATGACCTCGCCCTAATACACAAAGTTACACAAGGACTGGAAAGTCTTTTTAGAGGCACTGTTATTTTAATTGTTTTAGACATTTTATTTTATATGTATAAATTAATCATTAAAAAATATGTTTAAAAATGTTTTTCGTGGACTGTACACACCTCAATTCCAACCTCATTAGTTAACACCCAGCCCAGAGTGTAGTGTATTTAATAAAACATCCAATTCCCATAAATGGCTTATAAAGATCCATTCATAAGGTATAGAATTGCATAGGAGGGAACACGACTTGGCATTATGCTGTCTGTATAAATCATGTACAGAAACCTGTCTAATGTTACTTACATTTAGGCATTTGGCAGACGATCTATCCATTTTTATCTCATTATACATCTGATCAGTTGAGGGTTAAGGGCCTTGCTCAAGGGCCCAACAGTGGCAACTTGGTGGTTGTGGGGTTTGATCCTGGGATTTTCCGAACCGTAACCCTGACCCCTTACTTCTAGAGTCCTTTTATTGACCCAGGGCCTAATTACCTACATACTGTATAAAATTGTTATAGCGTACACATTGCACAATGTGTAGATTCACAGTACTTCAGTGAAACTTGGAGACCTTGTGTTCTCTCTGATAGAATGTTCTGGAGATGAATTTGTATGATAACGATCTAGTGCTGGATGACAAAGGAGCCACCATTCTTTTCGACATCAGCACGCTCAATTTGGGCCAGAAGGAGACGAAGGAGTTCATCACGGATGACAAGGTAACCTTATTCAGAGTTATATTACCTGCTTAAAGCTTAACACTGATGCCAATGTAAACTGCATAGAGAGTAGAACAGATCTGATTTTGATGTCCCATATGTCCGATATGTTTAGTCTTTTTCCTGTGTTTATTACTGCATACTGTATATAAGACAACCATAAGGCATACATTCTCCTAGATTCTACTAGATCCTAGAACAACTCTCTCCACACCAGCCTACAAATAGTATACTGTACACATTAGTGTATATTTTTATTTTTAAAAAAAAACAATTTTTTAAAACTTTTTTTTATAATGTCCTCCTGTACTGCACTGTAAAACACACACTCTCATGGCTTATTACTTTAAGATATAGATGTATAATTCATTTCAATATACATTGGTTTTGTTCGCACATTAATGAATGGGTACAAACTGTAAAGCACACACCATGATATCTGAGTGTATAATCTAGTTTACTAGAGATAAACAATGTATTCAAGATGAATGCATAGATATGAAACAACTAATGAATAATTGCTGGTTCTATTTGCAGTTGAAGGACAAGCTGTGGGTGGAATTTGAAATGACAGAAAGGTAACTGATTTTTGCTTGAAAATGACATGTGACATGTGACAAGATTGACAGAGACCATACTGTACATGGTTCTCAAAATGTTCTTTACATATGTAAGAATGTAGGTTAAAATGAAGAGAGAAAATAAGATAAAATCTCTATAGCAAATACAATGTGAATGTTAAAAAAGATAAAGAAGAATTTTTTTAATAAATACATTAAATACTGACTACATGATTTATTAAGAAATGGCAACTTCAATGATTAATCGACATCTTTGAAAGGTGAAATTGATAAACTCAGAATTATATTTTTAATATATTTTTAACATAATGAGCAGAGCTCTGTTCTTTGCACAACTTTTGATTTCATGTTTGATCATATGAGTTGACTTTTTAAATTTTTTAGATAATTAGACTTACGTCTGGTCTAAATATGAATTGGAGGTAGAATGTAAGTTTAAAAGTTTTAATATTTAAGTTTGATGATCTTTTTGTCCCTTTTGTTTATGCGACAGTCCTGAAGCACTCGGGCAGTACCTCTCTAATGGAGTCCTGTTGGTAAGAACTGTTATATTTTAAAACAAGAAATAAATCAAAGCAAGCATGTGATGATTATGACATTCATTCATTTTTGAATTATTATGCTTTTATTTTTTGAATTTAATTTATGCTATTATTTATTTAATCACAATAAGATCATGTCCGGTTTCCTCCGGGTACTCCGGTTTCCTCCCACAGTCCAAAGATATGCAGGTTAGGCTAATTGGCGTTCCTAAATTGCCCGTAGTGTGTGATTGGGTGTGTGAGTGTGTGTGTGTGTGTGTGTGCCCTGCGATGGATTGGCACCCTGTCCAGGGTGTACCCCGCCTAGTGCCCGAAGTCTCCTGGGATAGGCTCCAAGTCCCCCGCGACCCTGAACACAGGATTAAGCGGTATAGAAAATGATGAATAGAAGATCATGTCCACACGTAGCCAGGTATTTTTTAAAACGGAGAAAAATTAACTAAAAGTCCTCCACAACGATGTGTGAGACTAATGGTCATAGAGGCAATAAATACTTTAAGTAATTTCTGATAATGGTGGCTTTACAAGCCATTAAATCAATGAGTACTTATTGTTGCCAACTTTTTTTGGCTCCATTTTTGTTAAATAAATAATGGCATGATGAAAAACTCATTTTCTGTTTGTCTGAGGTTGATTTTGCCTGATACTGCGACCTACTACAATCTTTCAATATACTCTATTGCCGAAAGAATTCACTCGGCTGCTTTCAAATGCATATGACATTGAGTAAAGTACAATTCTTAATCCATAGGGTTCACTATGATGTTGGCCCTTTGCAGCTATAATGGCTTCAATTGTTCTGGGAAGGCTTTCCACAAGGCTTAGGCATTTCTCCAGAAGCTACTGTAATTTATGAGATCAGACTGGTCACACTGATGTTGGACGAGAATGGACCTTGCTTTGTGCACTAGTGCACAGTCATGTGGAACAGGTGAGGTGTTGTTTTTTTAGAAGTTGGCCTCAGCCCCTTACTTCCAGTGAGAGGAACTCATAATGCTTCAGCATACCAAGACATTATGGACAATTTCATGCTCCTAACTTTGTGGGAATAATTTGGGGACAGCCGCCCCTTTCTGTTCCAACATGACCGCGGACCAGTGCACAAAGCAAGGTCCATAAAGACATGAATGCTGACCTCAACCTGATAGAACACCTTTGGGATGAATTAGAGTGGAAACTGCAAGCGAGGCCTTCTCGTCCAACCTGACTCATCTCCGTGAGCTGCCGCGATTGCCCGCGACGTTCCTTTAACGTTCCGCGAAGTTCTACAAGGCCTGCAAGCTTCTGCGAAGACTGGCAAAAAAATTTTACGCTGAATTTTTCACGCGGAAAGATGCGCGCAAAAACTCGGGGTGAATCATAATGAACCCTACTTACGGCCACAGCGCGAGACCGCGCAGGTGAGATAGGGGTATACAGTAACACCGCATCTCACAGCGAGTCAAACCGCATAAGTGAATAGGGGCATTAAGCATTTCAATCACCCAGAAAAATTTATGGATGCGGGGTTTGAAACTCCCAAGGTTATTTTCTCATTTAACTAAATAAAATTTCATAAAAATAAAACGTGTCAAAAGAAAAGCCCATAAAGTTATGGATAATGGCTAATGATCAATGAAACATATTTTAAACAAAAAGTAGCGAGCAGCTGGACATCGGGACGTAGAGCGTAAGTACGATGCGTTGGCCTGGCATGCGCAGGTCTGAGCAGGTCAAGGAGCTCCATAATCTGTTACCTTGGAAGGCAAAACTTTTTTTTTTTTTTTATTAACGACCAGTTGCGGTTTTAGGGTAGGGCGAACTGGGCATTTTTCATGTCACGTGCGGGGCGGCACACGAACCAGGAGGAAAAAATAAGCGCCTACGCAGTTTTCTATCTTCTATGATACCTGCGCTGCGCCTGCGCCTGCTGCTGAAGGAGCCGCACAAAAGCTGAGCGAGCGGAGAGGAGAGGCGATGACGGGGTGGAGTCTCGCCCACTGAGCAATTCAGTGTAGAACCGCCACTGATAACGACCACGGGGAAAATATAAAAAGGGCTGAAGTTTTGTCTAAAGGAAAAATTTTAATGACCCACACGGCTCCGCGGACTGCGCCATCTTCAGTTTAGCACAACACCACGCTGTATCGCTGCCAAATTGTTCGCCACCTGTTTAATATTAATAGTGATTGTCAATTTTAATGCATTAGTCACATTATGAAATAGGCTAATTAAAAGTCACTCTATTAGTTCTGATATCAAATGAAATAACATACTTAAACAGGTCTGCAGTATATTCCATCATTAATACGACTTTGATAACGTGCCGTAATGTGTTTGCATACACCGCTGATTTATAAAGACTGCTGCTCAGTGGCGGCCACTAGCGTCTTGGGCTGAAGCTACGCCAAGAATGAGTTAAGGTTGGTCCAGACCAACCTTACGAACGTGTGACTTAGCTAAGAGATACTTAGCGTAAGAACGTTTCGGGAAATGCACCATAATGTTAAGAGAGAGGTTAAGGTACAACTTAAGAACTACTTAGCGATAAGAAGCTTTCGAGAAACCGGGCCCAGATGTATAATGAGATAAAACAAAAAAATGTAAGTCGCTCTGGATAAGAGCGTCTGCCAAATGCCTAAATTTAAAATGTAAAACATCATATTAAACCCTATGGATAAATAATTTAATGTTATTCAATATCATATACATGTGAAGGCAGGCGAAAACATTTGGCAATATAGTCTGTGTGTGTCAAAAAAAAAAAAATAGTATAGTAATAGCTTTATTCACCGATATGTATTTTGGGGTTATTTAAGGCTGCTCCTTTGTCTACTCTGGAAGTGAAGTTGGATAAACTGCCTGCTGATGGTAAGAAGATAAACCAGTGGAAACTATTAATGACAAAATAATTGTAGTATGGATGTTGCATGGAATTTCCCTATATATTTCCTATACAGTATATTGTGTGTGCATTTTAGTTCGACAGAACATGCTGTTAAAGTTAAAAGGAGCATATAATGAAGATCAAATGATCTCGTTGTCCAAGAACAGCAGCCTCATGCAGAGTCTTCGCTACTACATCAACAAAAACCTGGAGACCAATATTGAACTCCGGATGGTAAATCCGTGTCCTTATAAGTATTCTAAGACATGCATGTAATAGATTTTAAATTGCATTTAAAGAAGCTCAGAATAGTTTTTAATTAGTGAAACATAGAGCAAGAGCAAATTGGTAAATCTACTGTATGATTTATTTATTATTTATTATTATTTATTTATTTGATTTATTTATTTATTTTTTTACCTGATTCGGATGATGAGGAGCAAGATCATGAAAGCGCAAAAGCAGTTCCGGTAACCCCATTTAGACCCATACGTGAATTTGCACTCCCTCTTCCTGGGGCAGAGGTGAGAGGACTAATGATTATTTCTTTTTAATAATTAAACATTTAAATTAGACATACCACTTAACTTTAATCATTCTAAACCTAAAACACCATTTTACCCCTTTTCAATCCAAAACCATTACTGTAATCTAAACACAATGCTTTACTCAAAATAGAATTTAAAAAACTGATGGTGTGATCATTTATTATTGTTCTGGCATTATGCATTCTAAAAACATGCAGGATTATGTGCTAAAATGTTTGTTTTATTCCACAGAAAACTGTAAATTTACATTTGAACACAGTGGACAGGTACTGCTAAAATTATAATTTTACGCATTGCATCTGTAAGACGTTTTAGTAAAAAATCATGATGACGTTTAGGGAGCTAGCTATTATTATTATTATTATTATTATTATTATTATTATTATTATATGTTTAGAAAATCAACATACATATACAGTATGGCAAACTTCATCTGGTTTACAGAATAGTGGAATTATCTGACCATTTGCTAGAACTGATGAAGGCCCCCAGATGAGTGACAGATGTTTACAGAGAAGTCCAGTTTACAGAGACATAAAAGATTTGATTTTCTGTAAAAGTCATTACATGAATATTTTATTAATTAATGCTTGGAGTTTATTCATGAATATCTAATAATTCCATGGTTTCATTACAATCAGATGTGGGTTGTATGTGTGTGTATGGTTCTTTGTGTAGCTCTGAGGAGGACATGAAGGTGCGCCTGGATTTTGACATACCGGCAGAGGAAAAGGCGTTTCTGGTGAAGAGGAGAGAGGTGGTGTCTCGTGCACTGCAGACATTTTTAAACCTTCAAACTCCCCTGGATCCCACCAAGGTATGAGGCAATAATAGTTTTTGCCTCTTATTTTCAGTCCAGTCCCTGTACCTCAGGAGTTTCAAGGGAGTGTTTGTTAAGCCATACAGTGACCTATGAATCATCTTCATTCCTTCATCTTCTATACCGCTTTATCCTTCTATTCAGGGTCGCGGGGGACCTGGAGCCTATCCCAGGAGGCTTAGGGCACAAGGCAGGGTACACCCTGGACAGGGTGGCAATCCACCGCAGGGCACACACTCATATGCACATTCACACACTACAGTCAATTTGGGAACACCAATTAGCCTAACCTGCATATCTTTGGACTGTGGGAGGAAACCGGAGTACCCGGAGGAAACCCACCAAGCACGGGGAGAACATGCAAACTCCATGCACACAGAGACGGGAATCGAGCCTGGCCGGGGAATCGAACCCAGACCCTGCAGGTGCAAGGCGACAGTGCTAACCACTACACCACCGTGCCGCCATCCTATGAATCATTTCAAGCCAAAAAAAAAAAAATTAACTAAAGTGAGAACCAGGCGCAGATGCTGACAGATGATCAGGCCAGTGCTGTATTTGGTGATGCTGATGCTGAATTCTGACTGGTTGGGACAGACGAGAGGGGAAATGAGGTTGCTGCTTTGAAATGAGGTTGTTTTACCTAAACAACCAATATTTAAATTGTATATTCAGACATATTTCATTATATATTGACGCATTTCATTATAACAAAAAGTATCATGCCTCTCTGCGTGATTGTTTGTAATTCAACTGGCACATTCCTTTATAACTAATTTTGCTGTAAAGTACATGATTAGGCAGTGTGTACTGTAAGTGGGTTTAGGGATGGAAAAAATGGGTATACTATATCAGGAAACACTACTTCAGAGTATTTTAGCAATCAAATATAACAAATGTTCTACATGGGGTTATGATATCACAAGAAGTCAAATTTGGATAGCTACTGTACTTGAATGTGTATAACTTGTCTTTTTTATGTCTTTCCAAAATTTAGACTCGTCCCAGTGGGCCTTTATTGGTTCCTGTTGAACACCATACAAATTTACAATGATATTAATAATAATAATAATAATAATAATAATAAACCTACGATAGTGCTAGAAATTGAAAGGTATGCCATGTGAGCAAACAGTATGTGCTAACGATATAAAGGTGTGTTTAGGTGCCGACAGTGGCTGTGGTGTGTTCAGGAGGCAGCTCCAGGGCCATGACCGGCACGTACGGCTCTCTGAAAGGATTGCAGAGCCTCGGCCTGCTCGATATCATCACCTACATCACCACTGTCTCTGGCTCCACTTGGTGGGTATAATAGAGAACCACAGGCACAATTTCACTCCGAATTGTGTTATGTTTAGGTTATTCATTTTGCAGTTCTGTGGCACTCTTGTGACAAAATATTCCTGCCAAAATATAGGTGTAAATCACATGTTTTTCTGTTCTGAAACCCTTTTCTGTAGCTATCCTGCCAACTATGTTTCATAAAAATTTAAAAATTGTTTCAGTAGCTTTAAATGTCAGGAAACGTCTCGGGTTACTTTGCAGTAACCCTGTTCCCTGAGAGGCGGGAACGAGATGCTGCGTTAGAACGCTTAAGGGAACTATCTTGTCGCATTGCCGGCCATGAAGCATGTGTGGAAAAACGCCATTATCTGGCTATATATAACCTCGGTCAGGTGACGTCATCTGATTAGATCAGGTGGAGGTTATAAATACCGGAAAGCCGGCAACAAAACCTCAGATTATTTGTCTGAATGGACGTCCGGTCACGTGGTAGTGCGGCGTTCGGACGCAGCATCTCGTTCCCGCCTCTCAGGGAACAGGGTTACTGCAAAGTAACCCGAGACGTTCCCTTTTCGAGGCTTCACTCAATGCTGCGTTAGAATGCTTATGGGAACGAGAATACCAATGCCGCCGCACTACAGGTGTCTGGACCCCAAGGTTGTGTAGCGTGTGCGTACAAGACCGAGAAGGTCTCAGATTCATGTCCGGGAAGCTGACCCGAGGACTCGGGAGCCTGGAGTGGCATGGACATCCAGACTATAAAATCTTATAAATGTGTGCGGAGAGGACCAACCTGCTGCGTCACACACTTGTTGCAGGGGAGTACCTCTTGCAAGAGCAATAGATGAGGCGACCCCTCTGGTTGAATGAGCCCTGACTCCTAAGGGCGAAGTGAGTCCACGCGCCTCATAGGAGAGGGCAATAGCATCTCTCACCCAGTGTGACAGAGTATGTGTGGTGGCGGCCGCCCCCCGGTTGCGGCCTCCATAACATATAAAGAGTTGCTCTGACTTACGCCACTGGCTGGTGCGGTGGACATAAGCCTGAAGAGCACGTACTGGGCACAGTAGGTGAAGTTTCTCCTGCTCCGAATACGCAAAGGGCGGAGGACAGAAGGCTTCCAGGACGACAGGGTACATGGTAGAGAAAGGAACTTTCGGTAGATAGTTTGGGTGAGGATGCAGAATGGCCTTGACTAGCTCAGGGGCAAAGTCCAGGCAAGATGGGGAGACTGACAATGCACGCAGGTCTCCGATCCTCTTTAGAGAGGTGATGGCCATAAGAAGAACCATCTTGAGAGTCAGAAGCCTGTCGGGCGCTGACTCTAGCGGTTCAAAAGGAGTGTCGATCAGACCTTCGAGCACGATAGATAAATCCCAAGACGGAGCCGTGACTCTAGTGGGTGGCCTCAACCGTTTAGCTCCACGAATGAAACGGGCAACTAAAGGGTGATTTCCTACAGTAACCCCTTCAGACAGGACGGGCTGAAATAGCGGCCACGTACGTTCTGAGGGTACTAGGGCACAAGCCCGAGGACAATTTCTCTTGCAGGAATTCCAGCACTGAAACAATTTGGCAGTGGACTGGGTCCACCTGCTTTGCCATGCACCAGCTCTCGAATACCTTCCATTTGAAGGCATAAATCCTTCTAGTGGAGGGAGCCCTAGCACTTAGGATGGTGTCAATTACGCCGGCTGAAAGGCCGGCTTGACTCAATTGGTCCCGTTCAGGGGCCAAGCGTGAAGGTTCCAAAGCTCGGGCCGGGGATGAAATATTGTCCCCTGCGCCTGAGATAGAAGATCCCTCCTCACTGGAATCATCCAAGGTGAGCCGTCGAGGAGCGATATTATCTCTGAGAACCATACTCGGGCCGGCCAACGGGGCGCTATCAATAAGAGGCGCAAACCGTGTTGACGGACCCACGCCAGGACTCCCGGGAGCAGAGCTATCGGAGGGTACGCATAGAGGCGTAAATTGGGCCACGTATGGGCCATCGCGTCCAGACCCAGGGGAGCTGGATGAGTCAGAGAGTAGTAGAGGGGACATTGTGCAGTCTCCTGTGTGGCAAAGAGGTCCACCTCTGCTGTAGAGAATCTCTCATAGATTTGAGTGATTACTTCGGGGTGGAGTTTCCATTCCCCGTGATTCACAGATTGTCTGGACAGAAAGTCTGCTCCCACATTCCTGTACCCTGGAATGTGAATCGCCCTGAGGGACAGGAACTTGTCCTGAGCCCAGAGCAGAACCTGATGTGCTAGCTGGTTCAAGCGTCGCGAACGCAGGCCGCCCTGGCGATTTATGTAGGAGACTACCGATGTGCTGTCCACCCGCACTAGGACATGGTAGCCTCTCAGCTGCTGGAGGAAATGCTGTAGAGCTAAAAATAGAGCCATCATTTCGAGGCAATTGATGTGCCATGCGAAAAGGTGGCCTCTCCAGACCCCTTGGGCTGGACGGCCATCCAAGACCGCGCCCCAGCCGGTAAGGGAAGCGTCTGTCGTTAGCATTTTGCGACGACAAGACGGACCTAGAGTGGGACCCAAGGCGAGAAACTGGGGTCTGAACCACATAGAAAGGGTACGAAGTCCTTTGCACGTAACCCTTATCCGCCTTCGGGGATTTGTTTTCGTTTGAACTCCCCTGGCTCTTAACCACAGCTGAAAAGCTCTCATGTGCAGGAGACCCAAGGGTATCACCATGGACGCAGCTGCCATGAGGCCTAAACATTTTTGTAAGTGATGTACAGGCACTTCTTGGTCTAGTCTGATTTCCTTCAGAGCGTTGTTTATGGATTCGACGCGAGCAGGAGACAGATGTGCCTGCATAGCGATCGAATTCCACTTGACGCCCAAGTAGGTTGTCACTTGTGCTGGAAAGAGAACGCTTTTCGTGGCGTTGAGTCTCAATCCCAGCAAGTGAAGATGAGCTAGGACGACATCTCGGTGTCGAAGTGCTAGCTGCTGAGACTGGGCCAGGATTAGCCAGTCGTCTATGTAATTCAGGATGCCCTGGAGTCTCAAAGGAGCCAGAACTGCATCTATGCATTTTGTATATGTGCGGGGTGATAAGGCTAGACCGAATGGAAAAACCCGAAATTGGTAGGCTTTTCCCCCAAAAGCGAACCTCAGGAACTTCCTGTGCTGTGGCAAAATTTCTATGTGGAAATATGCGTCCTTTAAATCTACTGTCACAAACCAATCCTGTGGTTGGATTTGTGAAACAATAGTCTTTATGGTCAACATTTTGAAGTTGCATTTTTTGAGATAGCGGTTCAAACTGCGAAGATCCAGAATTGGACGCAGACCCCCGTCCTTTTTGGGGACCAGGAAGTACCGACTGTAGTAACCTGACTCCATGTCTGGAGGAGGAACCTGTTCTATGGCTCCCTTCTGCAGTAATTTCTGGAGTTCGGAACTCAGAAAACGCGCCCTTTCCGGTATCACGGAAGTGGAGACCACGCCGTTGAAACGCGGAGGGCGATATGCAAACTGGATCCTGTATCCTTTCTCTACAGTCTTTAAAACCCAGGGGGATATGCCTGGCAGTAGCTTCCACGCTGCCAGCTTCTCCGAAAGGGTTGCAAGTACTTCTACTGGGCTGGGGGGTGTTAGTGGTTCGGTGTCCTGGAATATAGCAGGATGCAACCGAAGGACTAACGTGACCGGTGTTGTCCGAAACACCAAAGGCGGCGGAAACTGAACATCGATCTCCTGGGGGTGCCCAGGGGGGCATGCTCCTATGTGCCCGTCCCCAGGGGGGGTCACCCCCACGGTCCTGAGCTCTGCTGTCAGGGACGCTTCTTCGCAAAGAAGACAGAGCGGTCTATTTTTTTGGGGGTGGCCTGAGGGGGGCACCGAGCCGTACCCCAGTCCTTACGGGGGGGTGCGCGGCTACTGACGCTTTCCTTCTGCGCCTCTCGTCTAGCGATACTCAGATCGGGTCGAGGTTGGGTGGCCGATGGCCTCGACACCTGGGCACGGCGTGGGATAAATTTCCCAAAAGCTTGTTCATAGAGACTGGCCTCTCTAAATCTGGTGGCGACAGTATTTACAGCTTCGCCAAATAGGCCTGAGGGTGAGATGGGAGCAGCGAGAAGGAATGCCCGATCTTTGTCCTTAATGCCAGTTAGATTTAGCCAGAGGTGCCTCTCTGCAGACACCAGGGAGGCCATAGAACGGACAATAGCACGGGCTGTCTGTTTCGTCGCATGCAGGGACAGATCAGTAGCCCGGCGTAATTCTATGAACGCTTCCTGATTCATATTGCCGCTCGTGCTCAGATCATTCAGCAGGTCGGCCTGATACGCCTGCAAAACTGCCATGGTGTGCAAGGAAGCGCCGGCCTGACCAGCTGCTTGGAACGCCTTCCCTAACAGGGTAGAAGAAGTTCTACATGCCTTGGAGGGAAGGGTTGGCTTTTTTAATGAGGATGATGTTCCAGGAGCGAGATAGTCTCCTCAATCTGGGGCATCATCACATAACCCTGTGCTTTTGCATCAACAATATTCGAATAAAACGAAGTTGAAGGTACAAAAATACGGGAAGAAAAGGGACGTCTCCATGAACGAGATAACTCGTTGTGGAGATCATCAAAAAAGGGGAGAGAACGGCGTTGTGGCGCCATCTCCTGGCCACCCGACAGAAATCTGTCATCCAGTTTGGAACGTTTTGTATGAGCTTGCTCTTGTGGCCAGTCAATATGTAAACGTTTAACTGCGCGTGTTATAACCTCAATTAATTCCTCATACTCTTTATCATCCCTAGAGGATCGTTCTGAGGTAGCTACATCCATTTCAAATGAAGCAAGAGAGTGAGTCTCTCCCAAACACTCCCGAGAAGCACCGAGGTGCGCTCGCGAAGTGGAGGGAGAGAGAGAGTGATCCGGGGAGGAGACGAGAGAGAGGAGGGGCTCCGTCTCTCGTGCCTCGGCCAAATCAACCTGTGAGCCCCAGGAGTGCAGAGCGGCTCGTGGCTCCCTAAAGAACGCGAGACGCGCTCGTAGCACTTTCATCTGGAGATTATCACAGTGCCCACACTCTCCTTCAAGTCCAAGGAGAGCGTGGCTTTCACCCAAACACTCAAAACAGAGATTATGGCTATCGTCTTGAGAAAGACGGTTACCGCACGGGCATGATACACTAAACTCTGCCATTATATCTGGTGAGTTTTATTGCTTTTTTTCTCTGTTAAGAATGGTTTCTTTTTTTTTTTTTTCACACACGCGATCACAAGTCGGCATGAAGACAAATGATCTGAGGTTTTTGTTGCCGGCTTTCCGGTATTTATAACCTCCACCTGATCTAATCAGATGACGTCACCTGACCGAGGTTATATATAGCCAGATAATGGCGTTTTTCCACACATGCTTCATGGCCGGCAATGCGACAAGATAGTTCCCATAAGCGTTCTAACGCAGCATTGAGTGAAGCCTATGGATATTTAGAACAAAATCAATTAGCAAACATAAAAATCTACAAAGTAAACCATGGTGCATCAAAAACTTTTCTGAGGCATTTCAATTATTTAATTTTTGCCTGAAGTGTGTGGAACCGAGACTAACATGCCAGTTTGTGCTGCACATATTTGCCTCTATGAATATCATGTGATAAAGGGATTCCTTTTCTTTTTTCTGTTTAAGGGCCGCTGCTGGTCTCTACTCTGACCCATTTTGGTCAAAGGAAGGCCTGGATAAAGCAATAGCATTTGCGCAGAAGGAGTTGTCTAAGAGTACGGCCAGTCTCTTCTCTCCTACACAACTATATTATTACCACTCTGAGGTGCAGAACAAAGAGAAAGAAGGACACACTGTCACCTTCATTGATACCTGGGGGCTCATCATAGAACACCTCATCTTTGGAAAGGTCTGCTGCTGCTTATACTGTCAGTCAAAATTTTGAAAATATGTAGAGCCTTTACCTTGCTTTTACAGTGTATACAAAAGTACTGTTGAAGACCCAGTAAATCCAGCTATAAACCAAATCATGAGTTTCTATTAATGTGCATGTTCATCTACATTGTTTTTAATGTGGTTACTTGTAAATGCAACATTAATGCACTGGTTTTGATACTGTACATTATTGAGTAATAGCTAATTCACAGATCTATACACCCAATGGCCACTATATTAGGTACCCCTGTTCAACTTGTTCAATATCTAATCAGCCACACATGGACACACAATCACATGGCAGCAACTTGGGGCATTTAGGCATGTCTACATGGTCAAGGTGATCTGCTGAAGTTCAAACTGAGCAACAGAATGGAGCAGAAAGGTGATTCAAGTGACTTTGAGCATGGCATGATTGTTGGTGCCAGACTAAAAATTTCCGAATCTGCTGATCTACTGGGAATTTCAAGCACCACCATCTCTGCAATTTACAGAGAACAGTCTGAAAAAGAGAAAATATCCAGTGAGTGTTAGTTCTCTTGGTATGGAGCCATCCTGCCTTGTATTAATGATTCAGGCTGCTGGTGGTGATGTAATGATGTGGGGAAGATTTTCTTGGCACACTTTGGTTTCCTTAGTAATGGATAAAATGGAATAAACCATGAAAATTACCACCACCAAATTAGTACCACAGCCTACCTGAGTATTGTTACTGACTATATTCATCCCTTTATGACCGCCGAACAATGCGCTACAGTATGTCACAAAGCTAAAATTATTGCTTGAACTTGACAATGAGTTCACTGCATTCAAATTCCTCCACAGTCACCAGATCTTCAACCAATAGAGCGGCACTGGAATTGGGTGTAACAGGAGACCACATACTGTATGTACTAACACCTTTCAATGCTTTGTTCAATCTGTGTCATTCTGGGTACTGTAGGACAGTGCTAGCAGGGTGTACCTAATGAAATGGCCAGTGAGTGTAGACATAACAGGATTACAAAAGCATGTTTTGAATGTTGATTGTTTTGCCTCAGAAGTACACAAGTACACTGTCTGATCAGAGAAAGGCAGTCTGTGAGGGCCAGAACCCGCTCCCAATCTACACAGCAGTAAACATGAAGAAGGATACCAATGGCTGCTTAGTGCCTGGTAAAGACATTAATCCTGTAAATTGTAGTTCAACCTGCTGTGAACTGAACTCTGGTGTCATTTGTCAAAGTCTATTCTTCTATTGTTTTTGTTGATTCCAGAGTGGTGTGAATTTACCCCATTTGAGGTGGGATTCTCCAAATATGGAGCATTTGTTCCGGCAGAAAATTTCGGGAGTGAGTTCTACTTAGGCCATGTGGTTAAAAAGCTGCCAGAAATGCGCATCTCCTTCCTTCTGGGTCAGTGAAAGTCCCCGCTTTACAAATTACACTAGCCACATTATATGTTGTCATTTTTAATTAAACGTAGTCAAACTATATGTGTAGGTATGTGGAGCAGCTTTTTCTCTGCTAACCTGATGCAGCTCTGGACCGCTTTTAATGGAGTGATACCATCCTGGGCTTCCAGGCTGGGAGATAAGGTCGACAAGCTTGGTAAGTATGCTATAGTATCGACCTTATTCAGAGGTGGAAAGTAATGAATTACATTTACTCGCATTACTGTAATTGAGTACTGTAGATTTTTTTGTGTACTTCTACTTTTTAAAAGTAGTTTTTAAAATCTGTAATTTTACTTTTACTTAAGTATGTTTTGTTTGAAGTATTGTACTTCACTACATTTTAAATCATATTCACTACTGAGTAAAAAATAAATGAATGAAAATGACAAAATAATAAAAATAAAGAACAAACGCGCTAAATTCACAAGAACGATGGAGACGGACAAAACAGATGCCAGTGATGCAGAACCAGCTGAAAGTGAAATGCCAACAAATTCTTATGAAGCGAACCCCTGGCCATATTTACCACTTTGATTTCAAGCACAACAAAGGCAAGAGATTTATTATGCAAGGGTGTTCCATCCACCCCCCCGCCCCTTTTTACTCTGAGTAAAATTTTAATGAGCTACTTTTTACTTTTACTTGAGTAGATTTTTATAATTGTAACTTTACTTGTACTTCAGTAAAAGTTCACTGAAGTAACAGTACTTTCACTTTAGTACAAAATTTTATTACTCTTTCCACCTCTGACCATATTCATCTTTACCATTTCCTTTCAATAGATATACAGATATTCAACAGATGAACAACATTTTCAGTATTTCAGCATTATTCAGAGCTCTTAAAAAATAATATATATTATTATTATTTTTTTATTTGCACAACCTACATGAGCAAGGGAAATTATTAAAGGATTAACTACTGTAACTACTGTAAGAGACATGAGCCAGACACTTAAACATATGTATCTTTATTAGTCAACAATAGATGGATGTGTATACAAATTAAGTATATACACTGTATAAAACCTAATATCTGTATTAATATTGCATACTTAACAATTGTTAAATTGCCTTAAAATGAAAGTAAAATTAGTACTGAATACACAGTTACTTTAAAAGATGCACCAAGTCAATTTTGGTGGCAGTTGGTGCTTTATAACAAAAATCTAACTTTCAAAAGGTCCAAACTGTCAAATTATGCCTAATTTTGGGGTTGGCTAACCAATCGAAGTCCAGGATTGGTTAGCCAACCCCCAAATTAGGCATAATTTGACAGTGATACCCAATGGTCTTGAAAATACCGTAGAAAGAAATCTTCTGTATGTTCTCATTCCAAATTTGAGAAATCCACTGGCCTCGGTTTTGCTAACTCTGGATTACACTCTGGTGAAATGTATACAATAACTTGCAACTTGTTGTGAGTGGATGCCATTGCATACAGTACATATCTGTGAGTCTGTAGTATGTCCTGCATATTTTAAGTGACAGATGGTTTATCAAAAGTTAGGTGTAGTTTGAGAATTAAATTCTTTTTTCTTTTCATTTTGTTGATTCTTTCCTCTGATTGAACGTGACATGTCACTCAAAATATACAGGCATTCAAATGCTGACAGTACCTCTTTTATATCTTGAGTGATGGATGTCTATTCCAATCAGAATAATTTAAAGAATTTAATTCGCAAACTATACCGTCCTTTTGCAGTTTGACTGAATTGCCTTTGTGTTTTCTAATTTGGTGTTTTGTTTCTAGATATGTTATAGATTGTAGATATGTTTGTGTTTTGTGATTTGCTGTTTTTTTAATTTTTTTATTTGTTTATTTTGTTTCCGGTTAGATTTTGGCTTTGACTTTGTTTTGCAGTTCTCTGCCACCGTATAGTGGGTTTGAAACTTAGTGTACTGTACCATTGTGTGATCTTGTATTAACCTTTTTAAAAAGATTTGGTGGTCATGAGCAACCCAGCACCAGGAACTTCTTGACTGTAATCAGGAAGGACATGGAGTGCGCCAACTCTGGGACTGATTGGTTCCGAGTGATGGGCAATCCCGTCACTTCCTGCTGCCAGTGTGCAGAAACATGGCACATAGTAAAAGTCTTTACGGCTTTCTGACTGCAAAAAATGGCTGTTTGGTCGCTGATCCTTAAACCATTACAGCTTCTTATTTCGAGTACCTGGACCATGATTGAGCATGTCAAAAACTCAATTGTGTATAATAGTCCGCTGGTGGCGGTACTTATTTTTTGGAAAACTTTCATTAGGTAAAACCAAATTTGTAGGGACTAATGTAATTACAACTGGGACTGTTTGTCACATCACATTAGACATTTACCTTTATTGCAACACTGATCATCTTTTAGTCTATGCATTGTTAGATTTTTTTTCTTAATTTACTCATGCTTTAAAGTTGTGCAGTATTTCATATGACAACAAAGAAATAAAACATTCATTCATTCATTTTCTATACCGCTTAATCCTGTGTTCAGGGTCGCGGGGGACCTGGAGCCTATCCCAGGAGACTTTGGGCACTAGGCGGGGTACACCCTGGACAGGGTGCCAATCCATCGCAGGGCAGAAATAAAACATAATTTAATTATTTCCTACAGACACTTGTACAAAATAAATAAATACATAAATAAATAAATAAACAAACAAACAAAAAACCTCAAGGCATGACGTGCACCTTTTTTCCCCAAAGTCTAAACGAGGAGTCCAGACTAAGCAGACTAGTTCATCTCTAAATACATACAACACCACAGTTTTGTACTTTGGACTCTGATACGACCCTGTAAGTCATTAAACATGTTTCTCTGGGCTGTAGAGACGGGTAACAAATCTCCAACCTTGGATACTTTGCGGATCAGTCCAGAGGCTTCAGTTCTGAGCAGCTTCCTGAATGGTTGTCCCATTGTCAGCAGTGTCTATAACTTTCTGAGAGGATTCTCGCTCCACAACTTGTATAGCGAAAGCCCAGGATTCAACACCACTAATGGTCAGAACTCACTTTCATTTTTTTTATCTTTATTTAAATTTCATTATTATGCCTCTATATTGTACAAGTATGATTCTCTGTGCAAGTATGATTCTCTGGCGCACTATAGATACTGTATATCTAATATGTGTTTCTTGGAATGAATGCTCTTTAGGTACACACCCGGACACTTATCCAAATAAACTGACTCCTGCAGACTCCACTCTGGGCTTGGTGGATTCTGGATTTGCTACTAACACAGCCTTCCCTCCTGTGCTCCGGCCTCACAGACGTGCCGATGTCATTCTGTGCCTCGAATTTAGCTGGGTCAAGGATCATTTAACGGTGAGAAAGATGGGGAAGAGAATGCTATCTTATTTGGAGAATTATTCTATTTCTACTTGTTTATTTGAATCCAAAGAAATTAAATGTTAATGCAAAGTAAGGTGTAAGTGCTTTTTCCTATTATCAGGTAATATAAATGTAAACATTTAGCACTGTTTGTATATTAGGGGAGCAACCAAAGTTGTAATAAATAAATGTATAAAAATAAGTTGGTGTGTACTTGTACTAGGTTTCTGTTGTATCTGTGTTGACATCACCCATCTTAAATGTTTCTTGTGTTTGTGTGAAACAGACCCTGAAGGAGACTCAGCAGTACTGCAATGACCACAAGTTACCATTCCCAAAAATAGATTTCAGCAAATACAAATCTGAGCCAAACAAGGAAGTGTATGTGTTTGAAGATGCGGAGAATCCTGATGCTCCTATCGTGATCCACTTTTCACTAGTAAATTGCTCTTTCAAAGACTATAAAACACCAGGTAAAAGCAGTTTATTCACTTGCATCCCAGATTTACTGTTTATTCCATTAAAACCAAATCCTGTGTCACCACTGCATTTGTTATACATTTTGTGTGCCACAGTAAGCTCTGATTTGTAGTTAAATATAGAGAATGAATAGAGTTAATGGAAAGTATTTTGTAAATGAGTTAATAGGCAAAAAAAAAAACTCTTCATAACTCCTACTGAACCTGTTGATGGGGCATCTATATAAACGTAATTGTTGATTGTTGATCAAAGTGTGTGTGTGTGTGTGTGTGTGTGTGTGTGTGTGTGTGTGTGTGTGTGTGTGTGTGTGTGCATACACTCACTACAGGAATAAAGAGGACAGGAAAGAAGGAGCTAAATGAAGGAAATATTGATGTGAGTTCCAGCTCCTCCCCATATGCTACCACGAACATCACATTTGCATCAGAAGACTTCCAGAGACTACTGGACCTCACCTCCTACAACATTGTGAACAACAGGGAAATTATCAGAAATTCACTGAAAAAAGCTTTGAACAAAAAAGGACTGGTTAACATGCCCATAGCTGAAAGTACAGAAAGAACTAATTACTGCATACTAGCTTAACCAGTTGCTGGTCTAATTTAAATCGGTTTACAAGAAAAATGTTTAAAAACAAAATAATGAATAATCTTAATCATGATCACTACAGCGGTAGTACGTGTTAAAATATGTATTTTTAAACTGCCTTGTGCCTGAGAAGGAGATATTGTGTCTGAGATGTAAACTATTAAGATTTGAAGATGGGTAAGGGTTGTTTGTAATGATATTCTGAAATAACTTTTTTCTTGATTTATCTATATCCTATCCTAACATTGTTCTAATACTGCAGTCAAAGTATTAGAACAATCACAATGTAGAAAAAAACATTAGACATTCACACTGATGTACATGTATGTTTGTGTCTCCTAAACATCTACCAAAAGAGAAGAGTGCATCCAGAGAGGTGACAAGCAACGTGTTCACTGTCCTATAAACAGTTTTGTCTGTGCAAAGCAATCCTGTCTGATGTGTAATGCTCATTAATCTTTTGTCCCATTGAAAAAGAATTACATGGACACCTTACAGTTATTCCACACTACTTGCAGTTGAATATCTATTTGTATTTTGAATTAATATTTATTCTCATATTCTCATAATATATTCTCATATATCTTTATATAGTACAAATAATTTCATAGCCTTATTTAAACATCCACCATTAACAGAAATTACTAGCTACATGTTTTATATGCAGCTCCAGATCTCATATTCTTGTTCATTAGATTAGATTAGATTAGATTAGATTAGATTCAACTTTATAGTCATTGCACATAGTTTCAAGGCAACAAAATGCAGTTAGCATCTAACCAGAAATGTAAGTTAGCAGTGCAAAATAAACATATACTCAGCAAAAAAAAGAAACGTACTCTGACTTTCAACAGTTTTTACTTTCTGTAAACTTAATGTGTAAATATTTGTATGAACACTAAAAGAGTCGACACCATAAGACATAAACTAAAAATGTTTCACAATGTGTCCCTGAATGAAGGGAGGCTCAAAATCAAAAGTACTAGTCAATATCTGTAATATCAGGTGTGGCCACCAGCTGCTTGAAGTACTGCAGTGCATCTCCTCCTCATGGACTGGACCAGATTTGTCAGTTCTTGATGTGAGATGGAGGGATTGTGTGTTCCTGGTGTGACTCGGGCAGTTGTTGTGGCCATCCTGTGCCTGTCACGCAGGTGTGATATTCGGATGTACCCATCCTGTGCAGGTGTTGTTACACGTGGTCTTCCACTGCGAGGATGATCAGCTGTCCTTCCTGTCTCCCTGTAGCGCTGTCTTAGGCGTCTCACAGTGCGGACATGGCAATTTATTGCCCTATAGCCACATCAGCAGTCCTCATGCCTCCCTGCAGCATGCCTAATGCACGTTCACGCAGATGAGCAGGAACCCTGGGCATCTTTCTTTTGGTGTTTTTCACAGTCGGTAGACAAGTCTCTTTAGTGTCCTGCGTTTTTAGAACTGTGACCTTAAATGCCTACTTTCTGTAAGCTGTTAAGTTCTTAACGACCATTTCACAGGTGCATGTTAATTAATTGATTATGGTTAATTGAACATGCATGGAAAACATTGTTTAAACCCTTTACAATGAAGACCTGTAACGTTATTTGTATTTTTACAACATTATTGTTGAAATACACAGCCCTGAAAAAGGGGCGTTTCTTTTTTTGCTGAGTATATATACAGATCTATAAAACCAAATATATATATATATATATATATATATATATATATATATATATATATATATATATATATATATATATACACTGTATATGTCCTTAGAAAGGTGATTCTTCCTCAGTAATCTCAGGAAGAAGAGACACTGGGAAGCTTTCTTGAGGAGTCTGGAGGTATTAGTGAACCAGGTTAAGTCCTCAGAAATGTGTATCCCCAGGAACTTGAAGTTGTCCCGTTGATGTAGACAGGGGAGTGCGTGTTACCTCTCCTCCTTCTGAAGTCCACAATGAGCTCCTTGGTCTTACTGGTGTTCAGGAGCAGGTGATTGTCGGCACACCACTCGGCCAAGTGCATTACCTCTTCCCTGTACTTGGTCTCGTCGTTGTCATTGATGAGGCCAATCACTGTTGTGTCATCTGCAAAATTAATTATGATATTGGAACCATACATAGGACTGCAGTCATGTGTGTACAGTGAAAACAGGAAGGGGCTCAGTACACAGCCTTGTGGAACGCCAGTGTTCAGGATGATGGTTGAGGAGAGAATGTTATTGGATTTAACATTCTGTGGCCTGTTGGTCAGAAAATCCAGTATCCAGCTGCATAGAAAAGTATTGATTCCGAGATCAGCAAGCTTCGTAATCAGTCTGAAGGGGATGACTGTATTGAACGCAGAGCTGAAATCAACAAAAAACATTCTTGTATTATCCAGGTGAGATAGTACCGTGTGAAGTGTTACGGAGACAGCATCTTCAATGCTCCTATTCTCACGGTAGGCAAACTGATGAGGGTGGAAGACTTTTCTTGAGGTGTGCTAGGACTAACCGCTCGAAGCACTTCATGAGTATGGGTGTAAGTGCAATTGGTCGGTAATCATTAAGGCACATGGGTTTGGAGTGTTTAGGCACAGGCACAATGGAGGTGGATTTAAAGCAAGTCGGCACTGTTGCTTGGGATAAGGACAGATTAAAGATGTCCGTCATGACCTCAGACAGCTGTTCAGCACAGGTTCTGAGCACACAACCAGGTATTCCATCAGGGCCAGCAACTTTCCATTTGTTTATCCTGCTGAAGGCAGCAAAGACTTCTGAGGTGGAAAGTGAAGAGAGGCTGAAAGTTCACAGGTGGTATCAACGTAGTGATTGTCTCCTGATGACTCTGATCAAAACGAGCATAGAAATTATTAAGTTCGTTGAGGAAGGAGACTTCAGTGGATATAGGTGCAGAGTGGGTGGGTTTTTAGTCACTGATGGACTGTATGACCTGCCACATACGCCGAGGATCAGAGTTGTGGAAATGATCTTCGAACCTCAGCTTGTAGCTCCACTTAGCCTTATCAATACCCCTTTTCATGTCAGCTCTGGATGCACTGTAGGCCTGCACATCTCTTGATCTGAAGGCAGATCATCATTATCATTAATAGGTTGTCTTGTGCTTTCAAAGTGGCTTAGTAGTTAGCACTGTTGTCTCACACTCTGTTGTCTGAGTTTTGAATCTGAATGTCTGTATGTGCAGACTATGCATTTTCTCCCTATGCTTGTTAGGGTTTCCCCTGGGCACTCAGCTTTTCTAGGATGATTGGTATTTCCACATTGCCTCTAGTGTGCAGTGTGTGTTCATGCTAGTTGCAAGAGGTTGGAATCTGCTCTGACTGCTGGCATGATATCAAAGGCCATTGCTGCCTAACCACTAGATAGTGACTGTTTATGATGACAACCAAGGTCCATCTCTCTATGAAAAAATATTCAAAAATGTTTAACAAAAAATATTCATGTCCAAACCCTGATCGCTCTGTTTTTGAAAGAGATACTACATGTAAACAGAAGAAAAAAGCCTAAACTGTAAATTAAACTTGTACAATAAATAACGTGGGCCCAAGCACCTGTGCCATCGCCAGCCACAGTGAACCACCTAAAATGTGTGCTTTTTGAGCATGTTAAGAGCTCCAAACAGACAATGCTGCCTGGGTGCACTGCACAATCTGTGAACTTGTGTTAAAAAGCCTCGACCCTCTTGTCACTCAATATGATGTCATTCAGGACGTCATGAGCGACTTCGGCACAAGTTTCAGGCATGAGATCACATCTGACGTTTGGTGGCGATCATAATGGGATAGGTGCTTGGGCTGGTTGTCGTTTATGTAGGATGTGAAGTGTATGTTTTGCTCCTGTGAAGGCCTTGAGCCATGCTGAAGTCATTAGCCACTTTTCAGCACAAGTGTGCTGAAATCAACATTTTTGAGATATCAAAAATCCCTTCACAATTTTGCATCCTCAATGTTTTGAGATCATATGGGCTGGGTTTGGTGCCGATCATAATGGCACGGATGTTTGGGCTGGTCATCGTTTATGTAGGATGTGTAGTGTGTGTGTGTTACACAATTAAAATATATTTCTCTACTGTAGATCCACTGAGTTACAGTATGATGCATACCATTATACCATGTATGCCCCCCTTTTCATTAGAGTAACAGTCATTGTTCTTTCACAGTACATACCTGGGGATTTACCAACAGATGAGGGTCCTTCAACCTCAGTGCACGATCTAAGAAGTGTAAGAATTTGTGTACAGTTGTCCATATTTAAATTTTATTGTCTGACAGAATGTAATTTATGTAATTATTTTTGCCTTCCTAGTTGCCAGCAAAGAAGCTGTATAAGGTCCATCTTCAAAAACACATAAGAAAAAGTGACATGGAGATGGACCTTATACAGCTTCAAATGGAAGAAAAAAGGCTATCCATTAAAAAAGCTACTCTAGAAATTGAATTACTGGAGCATCGCCTTAAGGTGAGAACTTGTGTAAATATTAATATGTTTCATGCTAAAAGTGTTGTGCATATACTGTAAAGCAATGTATTAACACCACGTTTTATTTCCTTTTACTTTCATTGTTTTTCAGGAAATAAAAAAATTAACTACACAGCAGACCACTGCAAACAATTTAATAAAAGAAACTTTGACAAATCCTGTCTCTCAAAATTCTTCCATCTCTGTGTGCACAAATCTGTAGAGGTTCCTCTGGGCCATCTTCTTCAATACAAGGAAGCTGGCTCTCTCCTCTTATAGTGGCAATGTGGTGAATCACAACACAAGCCACTATTATGTCGCATGCCCTCTATGGACTGACCCAGAGCCGACGCAGACACTGAAATCTAGACTTTATGATCCCTATGGTCATCTCCACCTTGGCCCGTGTTCAGCTGTGAGCCAGGTTCAAGTGTGTCTGTGGTCCAGGATCAGGTTCAGGGTAGGGTGTCATTAAATATAGCAGACAAGGGTATCCTCTGTCCCCCAGCAAGTAACCATTGTACTGTCATGTAATGATTCAAGTGTACATTCCAAATAAAAAAAAAATAAAAAGCAAAACATACCCTGCTGAAATGTCTGGCATAATGTTGACTCCCGGAAAATTCTGGCATCATGCACAGATCCTAGCCATTTGTCCTCAACATTAGTAATAATTTGGGTTGCCTCACATATTACCTACAGTATAGTTAGTGGAAAAAAGTAATGAGTTTAATGATTTTAACAAGGCAAAAAATTGAGGACACAAAATTAAGTTGTTACCTGTACATTGATGCTATGAATTGATTTCCTATTAACATAGTCTCCCTCATTTATTGAAGGAGCTTTAATAGGAATGTGGGTGCGATCAATGCACCCAATTACATTTGGAAACCCTGAAATAGAAAGTCATATATGGAAGGATGAAGTGTGTTTATGCAGAATGAATACATCTATAGATACAGTAGATCTGGACTTTGACTGGGCCATTCTAACACATGGATATGTTTTGTTTTAAACCATTCCATTGTTGCCCTGCCTTTATGTTCAGGGCCGTTGTCCTGCTGGAAGGTGAACCTCCGCCCCAGTCTCAAGTCTTTTACAGACTCCAAAAGGTTTTCTTCCAAGATTGCCCTGTATTTGGCTCCATCCATCTTCCCATCAACTCTGACCAGCTTCCCTGTCCCTGTTGAAGAGAAACACCCCCAGAGCATGATGCTGCCACCACCATAATTGACAGTGGGGATGGTGTGTTCAGAGTGATGTGCAGTGTTAGTTTTCCGCCACACATAGCGTTTTGCATTTTGGCCAAAAAGTTCCATTTTGGTCTCATCTGACCAGAGCACCTTCTTCCACATGTTTGGCCGTAATATGACAAAATGTGGAAAAGTTCAAAGGGGGGGGGGGGGGGCGAATAATTTTATATGTACTGTGTATATATACTGTACACAGTACATATAACCTATATGACTCTATAAAACCAAACAGCTCAATTACTTGCAGTACCGTGCAAATGTCTTGGGAACATAAAAAAATTACATTAGCTAAGATGGTTTTAATAACACTCCTACTTAAAAGAACCTTCTATAAAGAGTATTAAAGTGTAATAAAATAAACAGTCAAATTTTTTTCATTGAAATGAATCCGTAGTGTTAGATACAGATGTGTGCAGTTTTAAAGTAAAACATTTGTTAGATTTTACTGAGTGTAAAAAGGAGTGGGTGTTTCCTCGCTCCTTTCTATTTTAATGCAAAACTCAGAGGTCTACATATATATGTGCATGTAATATGTTACTTCCTTTATAGGAATGCAAATATTCTTCTTTAAACTACTGTTATTTATCTATTTATTTTTAAGTTATGTTTTGAAATATTGAATGGTTTTGTACATGATACCAGAGGTGGAAAGTAACGAATTACATTTACTCGCGTTACTGTAATTGAGTAGCTTTTTTGTGTATTTCTACTTTTTAAAGTAGTTTTAAAAATCTGTAATTTTACTTTTACTTAAGTACATTTTGTTTGAAGTATTGTAATTCGCTACATTTTAAATCATATTCGCTACTGAGTAAAAAATAAATGAATGAAAATGCTAGAATAATAAAAATAATATGCTTTGTATAAATGCCCCGTTGCGCCGCGTGTGTGTATCATGTCCTGGTCACGCGCCGCTCCAGACTCCACTCCTGGTTTTCTGACATCGGCAGCTACCTGACCTTCCACACGGTCGCTTCCGCCCTGAGTGACGTCATTGACTAGCGCGACTGGAGAGAGAAGCGCGAAAGATGAAAGAGGTTTTTGACATTTGGTTGTGTATTCTGGTTTGACTTTTTGCCTCCAATTGACTTTGATTATTGCTTTGTCCCTATGGTTTGGTTGGTCTTTGTATATATTTATAGATAATTTCACTGTATGTCTGTGCACTCACTAGTAGCAGGGGCGTGGCTGCCATTTATTTTTGGAAGAGGGAATTTATTTGGGAATTTATTTGCTCAGGATGTTATGTGGCAATAAAATGAAGATAGCTGACTACCTTATTGTACGGAATGATGGGGGGGGGGGTGATAAAATTATATATACATAATATATATAAGGTTATCAAAGCAGTCCCACAGCTTAATCATAGCTAAAACAATCCAATGAAATATTAGACTGTGAGACTTTTTTGAGCCAGGTATTTTATATAGTTTAGCTTAGGTTTATATTTTATATAGTTTATATAGGTTTAGGGAGTCCGGGAAGGTACCTGTATTTTTTATTATTTTGGCCTGGGTCCATCCTGAATCTGATCCTCCTCCTGGGGGGTGTTCTTCGTACGTCGCTAACTCAGTTAGCTGGATTTGATTGTTGTGGATTTGTCCTGATCTTGGATTGTTTCGATCTCCGATGCTCATCTCGCACTTGTTGTCATAGCAACATGTCCGTAAGCTTGAACCTGCTCGGTAGCAGGTTTATTTCATGTAAACAGGATTAAGGCTGCGCTCCTGCCGGGTTATGATTGGTTGAAATGGTGAGGTCACATCTGATTGGTTAAAGAGCGCTGACGCGGACTGACTCACGTGGGGAAAGAAAAGTATCTTGCATGTATATATACGGCTTGCCATAATATATATATAGGTATATATATATATATATATATATATATATATATAATTGATATCAAATATTATATTACAACATAAATTCATAGGTTTTCTATTAATATAATAAACTCTAGGCACGAGACAGCCCTCAAGACCATTAATTCAAATTCTTGTATAATGTTTATTTTGTAACACATTTATTTTTCAGGCGTTCGTTATAAATATGCAAATATATATATATATATATATATATATATATATATATATATATATATATATATATATATATATAGATAGATAGATATGTATAATAAAAATATTTTTTTATAATGAAAAATTGGACAAAACTAATTTTATTATAAAGTAAACAATATAAAAGTATACATGTTTTTGAAAAAAATATTAATATTTCTATTTTTCCATATACAACAAATTTATTTTCATATTTCTTATTTTATTGTCTCATGTAATTTGTAAAACATATGTGCATATTATGTTCTAATATAATATTTGATAGCGATTATGTGTGTGTGTGTGTGTGTGTGTGTGTGTGAGGAGGGGGAATCCATGGCAGGGAAGCATTTCAGCGCATAACAGGTGTTACAAAAAAAATTGAGCTTGTTCTTTTGTCATTTCGTCAACCAATCAAAGGGCTTGTGATCAGTGTTTTTACTGTCGATGCATATCGCCTTTTAAACCAACGCACGAGCGCGCAATAATCCTAGACAACTCAATCCGGCCAGACTAATCATCAACAACAGGTGTGCTGGAAGAACCGACTTAGCCAGGTCTTAATTAGCACGATGATCTCATCTTAGATGTGTCAATTCATCCCGGATGTTTCAAGCGACGTACGAAGAACACCCCCCTGTTGTGTGTGTGTGTGTGTATACAAACCTCATTTTTTCATCAGTTAATGATTGGATCTAGTTCTTTCTGCCATATACCACCATTTCCATACAGTTTAAAATAGAACCCTGAACCATTCTTTTGCTGTATGGCCCTAGACTGGGACGTAACACCATATTTAAGTGACCACTTTGATTTTCAAGCACAAGAAAGACAACAGCTTTATTATGCAAAGGTGTTCCTTCAGTTAAAAAACAACTAGTTTGAGATTTTATATCTGCTAATCTTTTTTGAACTACGCTAGAATGCCTCATCCCACCCCCGCTTTTAAAAAAATAAAAATAAAAAAGTAACTCGGTAACTTTTACTCTGAGTAAATTTTTTAATGAGCTACTTTTTACTTTTACTTGAGTAGATTTTTATAATGGTAACTTTACTTGTACTTAAGTAAAATTTCACTGAAGTAACAGTACTTGTACTTGAGTACAAAATTTTATTACTCTTTCCACCTCTGCATGATACAGACATATATCACTACACTTGTACTGCAGATAATATGTTGCCTAAGAAATGTACTTCCACAGAACTGTACTTGGCTAGGAACATCTGTGGACTGGAGTTCGTGGGTTTCAGTTCCTACTAATGCAACTTTTCTGTGAACTTTATAAAGAGATCAGTCTCATGACTTTTTGGTGAAAAAGTCATTTCCACATCCTGGTAGTGGAGTGTTTGTCCTGTGAACTTTTGTGATTCCCTTATTTTCATTCTTGGTGTATCTACAGCACTTTTAGCCCATTAAAATTCTGTTTTGTAACAACTCCTAAACCTCCTAAACTATGTGTAAAACATAGCAAAATTATTTATACAACAATATAAAACATTTTCACAGAACTATCAGAAAGAAAGACATTGAAATAAAACAAAAAAAAAGAAAAATAAATAAATATAAATAGGCGAGGCATAGATGACCCTGTTTTATCTGGAGACTCAACCTTGTGGTTTCACCTGCATTATTATTTACACAATGGGATAAATAACGTTAGATACATTTTTAAAAATCAAAACAGGAACTGTAACACCTGGCAATGTCATAAAACACAGACATCTGGAAACGTGCTGCTTAACCCTTTAAAACCGGCGAGAGTGCTGGGGGTCTCATTTGCATAACTCAATTTAAGTTCCAATATAATTATAATCAAAATATAGCACATTAATTCTCTGAAAATCAGAGACCTTCCACAGTTGGCCCTGTGTTCATGTGTTGTGTATCTTTGTGCTTTGCACCTTATTTAATTGTTATAATAAACATTTTATAATAGAATTTCATTGTTTGCTGTTCATTATTTTGGTCATTGGCGACATAATACACCTAATGCACCTAATTGATGGAGATGGACCAAATAAGTTTTGTAATGTTTTAAAGTATTTTCTGCAATATTTCTTACTTTTTTTTTTCCTTTTTTTTACAAATTTGACATATGTGACACTTCTCTGTTGAGAAAAATATGTAGGAACAATAAAAACAAAAATTTTTAGTCACAGTCTACATGTGCTTTGTGGACTTGGAGAAGGCATTCGACCGTGTCCCTCGGGGAGTCCTGTGGGGGGTACTCCGGGAGTATGGGATATCGGATTCCCTGTTAAGGGCTGTCCGGTCCATGTACAACCGGTGTCGGAGCTTGGTCCGCATTGCCGGTAGTAAGTCGGACCTGTTTCCGGTGAGAGTAGGACTCCGACAGGGCTGCCCTTTGTCACCGATCCTGTTTATAATTTTTATGGACAGGATTTCTAGGCACAGCCAGGGCGTTAAGGGGGTACAGTTTGGTGGGCTCAGGATTGGGTCACTGCTTTTTGCAGATGACGTTGTTCTGTTGGCCTCATCAGCCTGCGACCAACAGCTCTCACTGGATCGGTTCGCAGCCGAGTGTGAAGCGGCTGGGATGAGAATCAGCACCTCCAAATCTGAGGCCATGGTCCTCAGCTGGAAAAGGGTGGAGTGCCCTCTCAGGGTTGGGAGTGAGATCCTGCCCCAAGTGGAGGAGTTTAAGTATCTCTGGGTCTTGTTCACGAGTGAGGGTAAAATGGAACGGGAGATTGACAGGCGGATCGGGGCAGCGTCTGCAGTGATGCGGGCTCTGTATCAGTCCGTCGTGGTGAAGAAAGAGCTGAGCCAAAAGGCAAAGCTCTCAATTTACCAGTCGATCTACATTCCTACCCTCACCTATGGTCATGAGCTGTGGGTAGTGACCGAAAGAACAAGATCGCGAATACAAGCGGCCGAAATGAGTTTCCTCCGCAGGGTGTCTGGGCTCTCCCTTAGAGATAGGGTGAGAAGCTCGGTCATCCGGGAGGGGCTCAGAGTAGAGCCGCTGCTCCTCCGCATCGAGAGGAGCCAGATGAGGTGGCTTGGGCATCTATTTAGGATGCCCCCTGGACGCCTCCCTTGTGAGGTGTTCCGGACACGCCCCACCGGAAAGAGACCCCGGGGAAGACCCAGGACACGCTGGAGGGACTATGTCTCTCGGCTGGCCTGGGAACGCCTTGGGATCCCCCCGGAAGAGCTGGAAGAAGTGGCCAGGGAGAGGGAAGTCTGGGCATCCCTGCTGAAGCTGCTGCCCCCGCGACCCCGGATAAGCGGAAGAAAATGGATGGATCGATGGATGGACTACATATTAAATATGCATCATCGATTTTACTACAGAGGACAAACCTGCCACTCTGTGGAATTCATCTTTAATACCACACAGAGGTTCGTGTCCAGGGACCTGTACACATGTGTAAGTGTTTAAGTTCCAGACATACAGTTGCCTTTCCCACATGCTCTGCATCACATGCCCCACATTGTACAAAAAATGCCCTGAAAAAAGTGCTATGCACGGAATGTTTTCTAAGAGCAGACCCGCCGTTTGTGACATTTGCAATATGAAAATATGCAAAATGGAAAACGATTCCATTGAAAACCAATAACGCTTTCAAATAATCATTAGGAAATAATAATTAAAAAAAAAAACATCAATACGCGGTCTTATAATTCTCTCCGGGTGAAAAAATCCTTGTATAATTTGTGCCTCCATGTCCACGGGATCATCAAAAGTGCGCGCTATGCTAAATAACCTGCTGAAACAAACTTACCCTGGAACATAACCTGCTACCGAGCAGGTTATCTTCAGAGAGTAAGTTGCTATGGTTACATACATACCCAGAAAGTTACCTCCGTTTTTGGAACCGAAAGTTGAGGTTATCCACTAACTTACCCTCAAACTTATCCGGGTATGTCACATAACCTGCTTACTGGAATACCCCCCTGGAGGGACATCGTGAGTACACTCAAAGCACAAACAATATAATATGTACGCCTCGGCGGGCTTTATACAATGAAACATTTAAACATAAACAAAACAAACTCAAGGCGGCACGGTGGTGTAGTGGAGTACTGTCGCCTTGCAACTCCAGGGTCCGGGTTCGATTGCTGGCCAGGTTCGATTCCCGTCTTTGTGTGCATGGAGTTTGCATGTTCTCCCCGTGCTTGGTGGGTTTCCTCCGGGTACTCCGGTTTCCTCCCACAGTCAAAAGACATGCAGTTTAGGTTAATTGGCGTTCCCAAATTGACCATAGTGTGAATGAGTGTGTGTTTGTGCTCTGCGATGGATTGGCACGCTGTCCAGGGTGTACCCTGCCTAAGCCGTAAAGAAGATGAATGAATGAATGAAAACAAACTCAAACATACTCACATGCGCATCGGACAAGGTTATCCCACATTCGGGTTTATAACTGGTTTGGCTTTTAACATCAGCAATAAGCTATTTAGCTTAGGCTATGATAAGGTTGCTGTTACTTAGGCCCAGCCTTTCTTCCTCTTTTATTAGAATCACATAATTAGCTCCCACAGCGCCGCCAACGGCCAGGAGCCCGTAACCAGGCAATCGCCTGTTACACCGTGGATGGGAAATTTTGTTATAAAAAAAGAATGGATGGAAGCGTCGATAAGAGCACGGTTGTGTGCAAGCTACTGTATGCAACAAGGAATTTGTATCACCGCAGCACAACGAGCCTCAAGTATCACCTCAATGCTAAACATATAGCAGCTAGCGTGGACAGTTTACAGAAGGTCTACCTACCTATAGGGTACCTGAACTTCTGAAATGTAGGCTACTATATTTCTAAATATTCTATTGCTACACTTAATGACAATATTGCACTGGTCTGTTGGACTTGGTTGAACAAAAATAAACAATATTTAGTTGCTGAAGCTTATGCATTCACTCATTATTCAATGGTATACTAAAAATCCATATGAAAAAACTTACTTCTCACTGTTCTCAGGTCAAATATTTATATGCGACTAAAATGCGATTAATTTCGACTAATTAATTACAAAGCCTCTAATTAATTAGATTTTTTTAATCGAGTCCTAGCCCTAATATATATATATATATATATATATATATATATATATATATATATATATATATATATATATACAGTGGTGTGAAAAACTATTTTCCACCTTCCTGATTTCTTATTCTTTTGCATGTTTGTCACACTTAAATGTTTCTGCTCATCAAAAACCGTTAACTATTAGTCAAAGATAACATAATTGAACACAAAATGCAGTTTTTAAATGAAGGTTTACGTTATTAAGGGAGAAAAAAAACTCCAAATCTACAGGGCCCTGTGTGAAAAAGTGATTGCCTCCCTTGTTAAAAAATATCTTAACTGTGGTTTATCACACCTGAGTTCAATTTCTGTAGTCACCCCCAGGCCTGATTACTGCCACACCTGTTTCAATCAAGAAATCATTTAAATAGGAGCTACCTGACACAGAGAAGTAGACCAAAAGCACCTCAAAAGCTAGACATCATGCCAAGATCCAAAGAAATTCAGGAACAAATGAGAACAAAAGTAATTGAGATCTATCAGTCTGGTAAAGGTTATAAAGCCATTTCTAAAGCTTTGGGACTCCAGCGAACCACAGTGAGAGCCATTATCCACAAATGGTAAAAACATGGAACAGTGGTGAACCTTCCCAGGAGTGGCCGGCCGATCAAAATTACCCCAAGAGCGCAGAGACAACTCATCTGAGAGGCCACAAAAGACCCCAGGACAACATCTAAAGAACTGCAGGCCTCACTTGCCTCAATTAAGGTCAGTGTTCACGACTCCACCATAAGAAAGAGACTGGGCAAAAACGGCCTGCATGGCAGATTTCCAAGACGCAAACCACTTTTAATCAAAAAGAACATTAAGGCTCGTCTCAATTTTGCTAAAAAACATCTCAATGATTGCCAAGACTTTTGGGAAAATACCTTGTGGACCGACGAGACAAAAGTTTAACTTTTTGGAAGGTGCCTGTCCCGTTACATCTGGCGTAAAAGTAACACAGCATTTCAGAAAAAGAACATCATACCAACAGTAAAATATGGTGGTGGTAGTGTGATGGTCTGGGGTTGTTTTGCTGCTTCAGGACCTGGAAGGCTTGCTGTGATAGATGGAACCATGAATTCTACTGTCTACCAAAAAATCCTGAAGGAGAATGTCCAGCCATCTGTTCGTCAACTCAAGCTGAAGCGATCTTGGGTGCTGCAGCAGGACAATGACCCAAAACACACCAGCAAATCCACCTCTGAATGGCTGAAGAAAAACTAAATGAAGACTTTGGAGTGGCCTAGTCAAAGTCCTGACCTGAATCCTATTGAGATGTTGTGGCATGACCTTACAAAGGCGGTTCATGCTAGAAAACCCTCAAATAAAGCTGAATTACAACAATTCTGCAAAGATGAGTGGGCCAAAATTCCTCCAGAGCGCTGTAAAAGACTCGTTGCAAGTTATCGCAAATGCTTGATTGCAGTTATTGCTCCTAAGGGTGGCCCAACCAGTTATTAGGTTCAGGGGGCAATTACTTTTTCACACAGGGCCATGTAGGTTTGGATTTTTTTTCTCCCTAAATAATAAAACCCCTCATTTAAAAACTGCATTTTGTGTTTACTTGTGTTATCTTTGACTAATAGTTAAATGTGTTTGATGATCAGAAACATTTTGTGTGACAAACATGCAAAAGAATAAGAAATCAGGAGGGGGGCAAATAGTTTTTCACACCACTGTATATATATATATATATATATATATATATATATATATATATATATATATATACAGTGGTTTGCAAAAGTATTCGGCCCCCTTGAACTTTTCCACATTTTGTCACATTACAACCACAAACATGAATAAATTTTATTGGAATTCCATGTGAAAGACCAATACAAAGTGATGTACACGTGAGAAGTGGAACGAAAATCATACATGATTCCAAACATTTTTTACAAATAAATAACTGAAAAGTGGGGTGTGAGTAATTATTCAGCCCCCTGAGTCAATACTTTGTAGAACCACCTTTTGCTGCAATTATAGCTGCCAGTCTCTACCAGCTTTGCACATCTAAAGATTGAAATCCTTTCCCATTCTTCTTTGCAAAACAGATTAGATGAACAGCGTTTGTGAACAGCAGTTTTCTTCCAAGATTGCCCTGTATTTGGCTCCATCCATCTTCCCATCAACTCTGACCAGCTTCCCTGTCCCTGTTGAAGAGAAGCACCCCCAGAGCATGATGCTGCCACCACCATAATTGACAGTGGGGATGGTGTGTTCAGAGTGATGTGCAGTGTTAGTTTTCTGCCACACATAGCGTTTTGCATTTTGGCCAAAAAGTTCCATTTTGGTCTCATCTGACCAGAGCACCTTCTTCCACATGTTTGGCCGTAATATGACAAAATGTGGAAAAGTTCAAGGGGGGGGGGGGGGGGGCGAATAATTTTATATGTACTGTGTATATATACACAGTACATATAACCTATATGACTCTATAAAACCAAACAGCTCAATTACTTGCAGTACCGTGCAAATGTCTTGGGAACATAAAAAAATTACATTAGCTAAGATGGTTTTAATAACACTCCTACTTAAAAGAACCTTCTATAAAGAGTATTAAAGTGTAGTAAAATAAACAGTCAATTTTTTTTCATTGAAATGAATCCGTAGTGTTAGATACAGATGTGTGCAGTTTTAAAGTAAAACATTTGTTAGATTTTACTGAGTGTAAAAAGGAGTGGGTGTTTCCTCGCTCCTTTCTATTTTAATGCAAAACTCAGAGGTCTACATAAGGGGTATATATGTGCATGGAATATGTTACTTCCTTTATAGGAATGCAAATATTCTTCTTTAAACTACTGTTATTTATCTATTTATTTTTAAGTTATGTTTTGAAATATTGAATGGTTTTGTACATGATACAGACATATATCACTACACTTGTACTGCAGATAATATGTTGCCTAAGAACTGTACTTGGCTAGGAACATCTGTGGACTGGAGTTCGTGGGTTTCAGTTCCTACTAATGCAACTTTTCTGTGAACTTTATAAAGAGATCAGTCTCATGACTTTTTGGTGAAAAAGTCATTTCCACATCCTGGTAGTGGAGTGTTAGTCCTGTGAAGTTTTGTGATTCTCTTATTTTCATTCTTGGTTTATCTACAGCACTTTTAGCCCATTAAAATTCTGTTTTGTAACAACTCCTAAACCTCCTAAACTATGTGTAAAACATAGCAAAATTATTTATACAACAATATAAAACATTTTCACAGAACTATCAGAAAGAAAGACATTGAAATAAAACAAAAAAAAGAGAAAAATAAATAAATATAAATAGGCGAGGCATAGATGACCCTGTTTTATCTGGAGACTGACCTTGTGTTTTCACCTGCATTATCATTTACACAATGGGATAAATAACTTTAGATACATTTTTAAAAATCAAAACAGGAACTGTAACACCTGGCAATGTCATAAAACACAGACATGTGGAAACGTGCTGCTTAACCCTTTAAAACCGGCGAGAGTGCTGGGGGTCTCATTTGCATAACTCAATTTAAGTTCCAATATAATTATAATCAAAATATAGCACATTAATTCTCTGAAAATCAGAGACCTTCCACAGTTGGCCCTGTGTTCATGTGTTGTGTATCTTTGTGCTTTGCACCTTATTTAATTGTTATAATAAACATTTTATAATAGAATTTCATTGTTTGCTGTTCATTATTTTGGTCATTGGCGACATAATACACCTAATGCACCTAATTGATGGAGATGGACCAAATAAGTTTTGTAATGTTTTAAAGTATTTTCTGCAATATTTATTTATTATTATTATTTTTTTTTTACAAATTTGACATAAGTGACACTTCTCTGTTGAGAAAAATATGTAGGAACAATAAAAACTTAATTTTTTTTCCTATTGTTTATTGCATTTTTAAGCAATTTATTGAATCAGTTTTCATTTATTACAAATATTTACTGTATAAAATAGTGTGTGTGGTTATCATGTTATGTTGGGACCCTTCCAGAGACAGCAGAATGTGTGCTGAAGAGGCTAGGGGAGGACGAGGTAGAGGTCTAGGATGTAGTAACAGTAACAGTAACGTCTATTGTGCCAATATTCCAGCAAACCAACAGGCATAATTTTCCAAACACATTTTACAGTAGTGCTGGGCTAAACGGAGCAAAGCCCCCAGAACTTCCCGTGTGTGATCCTGTGTTTTTTTTACTTTAGGACCTTCAGGTTCATTCTCATACCGGTACACATGCATCTGTAAATGGGCTTCACTATTTATCTCTTTTGAACAATATTAATTACTTTTTGCACTAATTCCTCAATTCTTGCTGCTACGTTAAGGAATGTTTACTGTTTCTCCACTACGTCAACACCATATTTTATGTTCTGTGATGTCGTGGTTGTTGCATTGTCACTTTGTTTAGAAACGCATCAATCATAAAAATGATGTTCAGTACAGAGAACATGAAGTGCATAAATGAACATACGCTGCAGAATGTAGACGTTCCTCTGATGTGAATTATTTTGATTAATCTTAAGAGATACAGTATTCTAATATTTTGAGATTGGATTTTTGAAACATTTAAATCACTAAATTTTGTTTATTGAATCTTGAATATAAGAATGGGAGTTTTACTTTTTTTATTAAATTGTGATAAAAACACACATTGCTACAACTGAAAGTGAAAGCGGTTGTGGTGTATAAAAGGAACTAGACTGCAGGAGACGCTTTACTTTTTACTCAGATAGACTTCTCTCCACAGGAATAAATCCAGGTTGCATTTCCTTTTACTTTATTCACTGTACATATTACACAATTCCATTGTCTTGTGTTCTCTTGCATTGCTATTTAATACTAATACTGACCAGTGTTTATTGTTTTAATGTAACAGAATAACCTGAATAATGGGTGCCACGGTTTCAGTCAGGAATAATACTCCTTATAACTGGTACTACGCCCGTGGGGGCGGCGAGGTAAGACCTTCTGATGCCTTTACTGTACAGATTTATTTCTGCAGTTCTATACTCTAATCCTTGTTTTATATTACTTTTCCTCTAGTTATAATGTGCTCTGATTAGCCAGATAATAACAGAGAGCATGACATAGTGTCTCACAAAAATGTCAGTCTGGTTTTACATGTTAAAATGCTTTTTTGATGGAACCTGATGTAAAACTCTGCTCCCCAGTATAACTACATTGGTCCTGGTGGCTCAGCATCCTACGAGGAGGTCAAGGCAGTCTATTGCTACATTCACTTCAGATATGGAAATCACAGCTGGGACAGTTTTGTCTATGAGTTTAATACCCATAAAGGTGACACCACATTTATTTTAAGCGAAATCAACAACCGTTCCCAGATTCACCTCTACTGCACCTCCGAGGGGATCTCTCAGTACTGTCAGAACCACGGTGAGCTCCTGCAAACGGTCATATATGTGCTTGTTGATATGGATAAAAAATATAGTCTTACACTTACTGTAGATTACGTCTGTTTTATATTATTTTTAGCAATTAATAGATTTTGTATAATATCAATATAATCCATTTCTAGCATTTATATACTTAACATGCAATATATCTAAGGCATTTCATGTCCAATTTCCAGCCACTTAGCTATTGTTGGATGAATCTTCTGCAGTCAGTTTTGAGTGATACATACACTACTGTTTGTAAGTTTGAACACCATGGTCGTTCCTGAAGTTTATTTTTTTCTAAACTGTAAAACAATACTGAAGGCCTTAATTCTTACTCTCCAGGATTGAGTTGCTGTTCCTTTAGTGCTGCATGTAAATTAAATCTTATTAGGATCGAATTTAAGCAATGTAAACGTTAACACAGTGAGCCTTTAGATTTTATCATGTGTAATTAGAAAAGTTTTATGTCTACACTTTTACCATGTGTAACACTAGTGTAGCCAGAAAACAGATCCTGGGTGTGCATCAGAAAAAGTGGGTGTGCCATAGTTATTGTCAGATTAATCTGCAAAATCTATATTATAAAACTATATAAGCTACATAGCCTTTATAAGACTCTACTTTTATTTAAACGCACTCACAATGACGACAAAACAGTGTGATTTTGTAAAATAATAAAAGCAAACAAGGTGCGATATTTTGTATTGTTTTCTGTGAACTTGAGCGTGTCAGAAAATGAACCAAAACCCTTTGTACTGTATACTCGCCTCATTGATGTGAAAAAATATATACTTATAGAAATCGGAATGTCTGCTGTTATTATTTTAAATTATGTAAGTCGTATGAAACGGGAATTACTGGCACATCCACTGCTGGAGAGACGATGAGATGACATGATTACACATAATAATATTTAGTAATATTTTAACTATTTAAACCGTTAAACTATTTCTTTTACTATTTTAACTATTACTATTTAATTTACTTGAAAATAACATTAAGAACAAGAACAAATAAAAATGTAAAAAATATTATTGATTAAATGTGGACAGCAAAAACTGTTGTCCTCAAAAATGTAACAGATGAAGACTTATGTCCATCAATCGATATACAGTATGCTTGAGAAACTCCCAGGTGGGAAGACACTGCTTTGTGTAAGTTCACGATATATTATACAATAACTGTATTATGCCAAAGAATACCAGTTAGAAATACCAGACATGCACACATGCATTCTCCTTTAAACAACTTTAAAACTACACGTTGTGATACAATAACAGTAATATTTCGAACATTTGGCAGGCTGCCGTTTGATAAACCAGAGAATAAAGAATAAACCAGTTGTTGGGTCAAAAGAACCCAACCAGGTGTTCATTTGTAAATGACTCACTGCAGTACATCTCATTTGACCTACAGTAGCAATACCATGCAAAACAATGTGTTTAAAGTACCTGAAATAACACAGAATTTTGACCCAACATAATCAACCCAACCCAGGTGTTTACAGAAAAAACACAGCATTTTTTTAGAGTGGTTTTTTATTTTATTTTTTTTTTTTATTCTAATGTTTTATTCTGAAAGTCTATTTTTTTTTCAGCTATTTCTATATTTGAGGTTTGTCTAAATTTTTCTTTAAACGTTTTAAAAAATAATAAGAATAACGAGATACAAACAAAGAGGCTATGTAACAGTTCATCCTTTGTACAAATAAAATTGTCAGCTAGTGAACTTCTGTCTAAACAACATTTAACATGGGTTTTTTTTTTTTTACTTATTATTGTATAGTAAATGTCAATAGCCCTGGTTCAGATTTTTTTTTAATATTCATTGTATAAAATACTCATACTTTTTTTATGACTTAAGCTGTAATTAAATTTCAAAATTGCGGCAAATGAAAATGTCACTTTGCACCACCTGGCGGTCATTTCATGAATGACTGATTTATTTTTCCCCACTGTCATTTTGTGGAGTTTGTCCACAAAACTGGAGTTGACTCCAAGTGCATTTGAAGTTGACGGAGTGTGTATTTGGTAGCTGTTCATTTCAACTCTTGATATGCAGTTCAAAGAGCATTTACTTCACTTGATGGAAGAGAAAGAGGCCATCATTAGGATGAGCAAAGCAGAGAAATAGAGTAGAAACTTTAGGAAGCGAAATCAACAATCTGGTATGTTATTAAAAAGACATAACGCACTGGCGAGCTCTGCAACGCCAAAAGGCCTAGAGCGAAGCAAAGGCAAAGCAGCTGAAGGAGGAAACTGAAACTGGAGTGATTGTTAAAAATGGCTGTTATTCTTAAATCATTAATGCTGGATGTTTGTTCCACCTTAAAGATAAATGTCTCCCTTACCAAAGTAGAGATAAAAATATAAAGCATTCCCAATTCAGTTTCAGTTGAGTAGTTAATACAATAATTCTAATGTACACCTGTGACAGTATGTGCTGAGTGATGGAGGCCAATCACTGCCTGTGATAATAAATTACCCAATAAATTGCATTATCTGTATGTATATTCAGTATTATTGTGTACTGTATATACTGTAGGTGTATAGGTTTCTAATTGTGCTGTGTCTGGTAATTGTGTCTGGTGTCTTTAAACAGGAAAAATTGAAGAAGATGAAAGATACAGACAAGAGGAGGAGGAGAGGAGACGCTTGGAACGTTTGGAACATGAGCGAAGGGAACAGGAAAGGAGTGAGTTGTACAGACCAAAGCTTTCTTGTCCTCATTGCTAGAGAACATGTGACCAAGATAAGGCATAAGCTTATTTATTAAAATCAATAATTGATTACAACTTCCCTTTAAAATGGTTCCTTAAATGACCACAGGATATTGAAGTCATAACTGTTGGTGCTCTAGAGTTTCTCATAGGCTTTGTATACAGTTCCCTTTCAAAGGCTACAGTCGATGCTGTGTGAAAACGCTATGGAAACATCTTTTCGTGTTGTCGGTTGTGAAGCATGTGTGTATCAAACACGCCAAATTTTGGCTTATATAACCTCGGTCAGGTGACGCCATCTGATGAGACGCACCTGCAGGTTATAAATAGGAGTAAACCAGAAACATTCTTCAGATCTTTTGTCTTCATGACAGCCTAGCAGAGTTTTAAACGAGATGTCCCTCCGTGTGTGATAATTCATATCGGAGGGCAATCTCTACACTTACTGTTTCGATTAAAGTGCTCGCGCACGGCTCGTATTCCTCAGAGAAGCTTTGAGCAGCGACGCATTCCTGGGGCTTACGCGTGAATCTGGCAGGTGTGCAGTTGATGGAGTTTCCCTCCTTTCTCTCGCGCCCTCGCTGGGTCAGGAAACCTGGCGCTTCTTGTGAATGGGCAAGGACAGACATCCTCTCTAGCTTCCGCGGAGATGGAGATAGACTCCAAGCACTACACATTAGATGGCAGGGTCTGTTGGGTGGCAGGGTCTGTTTGGTCCCCTTTCTTAGCAATCTCCATAATGAGTTAACACGGGATGAGTACAGCTTACTCCATGAAAGGGTTTTCATGCCATCGACTTATTTATTTATTTATTTAAATATAGTTGATGTGGAAGTGCGGGGTTATATGATGGCGCCCAGATAGAAGAGACGCTTCCAGGGATCTCTCCTGGGACATCACTCTCCCTGAAAAGCTAACACTTCCTTTCAAGTTGTGTAGACTTTCATTTTCCCTGGACGGAAAAGCTTTCCAGGCAGCATGTCAGGTGGCTGCTCCATTGCACACCATGGCGGTTTTTCAGGCCTACCAGACTGAACTCCTGTATCGCCACTAGGTTCGTGAGACGAAGTTATATGAACAAGCCTTCAGGTAATTTCTTCCCCGCCGTGCTCAAGTGTCGGGACTGTGGGCCACCCAGTCTCGACCAGGTCCAACTCTTGCGAGGCGTGAAACCCACAAGGAGAGTGTTTTTGAGCCGGTCAGGACCCATGTGCCCAGGACCATGCGGGTGGCCCCCCCTATGGGGAGAGGCACGTAATTCCTTTTGAGAATAAAGTGTTCTTCCTTGGACCATCAGGAGATGTTCATGTTCCGCCACTACTGGTGTTTCGGGCAACACCGGTCTCCAATAAAGTATTAGTTCTTCGGCTTTTTCCTGCCATGTTTCAGGATGCCGAACATCTAACATTCCCCCCGTTTAACCAAGCCGCCGAGACATTTGCCCCTTTCGGAGAAACTGAAAACCGGAAAGGGCGCATCTGCTGACAGAAGTTTCTGTGAATAGGGGCCATAGAACATGTTCCCCTACCAGACAGTGAGTCAGGCTACTACAGTCTTGGTTCCCAAGAGGAATGGGGGGCTGTGTCCAATTTTTTGATTTTTGCGGGCTGAACCGCTATCTTAAAATAAACAAATACAACTTCAAAATGTGATTGTTCTCAAATCCTACCAAGCCATTGATTTGTGACAATCGATCTGAAGGACGCATACTTTCACATAGAAATATTGCCACAACACAGGAGGTTCCTGTGGTTCACTTTCGGGGGCAAAGCTTACCAGTATCAGGTCCTTCCATTTGGTCTAGCTCTCTCACCCGCACATACACAAAATGCATGGATGCAGTTACAACTCCTGGGCGTCCGTATTTTGAATTACATAGACAACATTGACATCAGCGCTTTGACATCAGGATGTTGTCCTAGCTCTTAGGATTGAGACCCAATGCCACGAAAAGTGTGCTCTTTCCTGTTTCAGAGGACAAGGTGTCACATGGGATTCGATCGTAAGGTGGGCACAGCTGTCTCCCGCTCGTGTCGAATCCATTCTCAACACCCTCAAAGGAAATCAAGCTAGACCAGAAAGTGACTGTTCATCACTTTCAAACATCTTTAGCTCTCATGGCAGCTGCATCCACAGTGATACCTTTGGGCCTTCTGCACATGAGAGCATTTCAGTTGTGGCTAAGAACCAGGGTATTTCACTCGAGGGCCGATCCCCAATAAGGGTTACGCGCCAGGGGCTTTGTACCCTTTCTATGTGGTTCAGACCCCGGTTTCTGACTCTGGGTCCCACTCTAAGTCCGCATTGTCATTGCAAGGTGCTAACGACAGACGCTTCCCTCACGGGCCGGGGTGCGGTCTTAGATGACCGTCCAGCCCAAGGGAGCTGGAGAGGTCATCATCAATTGCCTCGAAATGATGGCTCTATTTCTGGCCCTAAAGCACTTACTCCAGCAGTTGAGAGGCTACCATGTCCTACTGCCGGTGGACAACACTACGGCAGTCTCGTATATTAATCGCCAGGGCGGACTGCGCTCATGCCGCTAAATAAGCTAGTGCACCAGGTTCCTCTCCCTCAGGGCGGTTTACATTCCAGTGCATATGAATGTGGGAGCAGTTGTGCTGTCCAGTCAAGCTCTGACACATGGGGAATGGAAACCCCACCCTGAAGTAGTCAGTCAATCTGGCAGAGATTTCATGTAGCAGAGGTGGACTGCTTTGCCTCGCAAGAACAGCAAATGTCCCCTTTACTACTCTCTGACTCTTCTAGCTCCCCTGGGTCTTGATGCCTTGGCCCGTACTTGGCCCAGATTAGGCCTTTATGCGCTTTCCCCTATAGCTCTGCTCCCGGGAGTCTTGGCCTCCGGGAGTCCCGCCTCATATTGATAGCACCCTGTTGGCCAACCAGTGTGGTTCTCGGATATAGTATCTTTCCTCGACGGCTCACCACGGGTGTTTCCATTGAGGAGGGATCTTCTATTTCAGGTGCAGGGGACAATATTTCATCACCGGCCCGAGCTTAGGAACCTACACGTTTGGTCCCTGAACGGGACCAACTAAGTCAAGCTGGTCTTCCAGCCAGCGTAATGAGACTATTCTCAGTGGTAGGGATCCCTCCACTAGAAGAGCTTATGCCCTCAAATGGAATGTATTTGAAACTTGGTGCATGACGAAGCAGGTAGACCCAGTCCAGTGCCGAATTGTTTCGCTCCAACGCCGCCGTCGAGCGCCGAGTACGCTCCAACGCCGCCGTCGAGTGCCGAGTACGCTCCAACGCCGCCGTCGAGCGCCGAGTACGCTCCAACGCCGCCGTCGAGCGCCGAGTACGCTCCAACGCCGCCGTCGAGCGCCGAGTACGCTCCAACGCCGCCGTCGAGCGCCGAGTACGCTCCAACGCCGCCGTCGAGCGCCGAGTACGCTCCAACGCCGCCGTCGAGCGCCGAGTACGCTCCAACGCCGCCGTCGAGCGCCGAGTACGCTCCAACGCCGCCGTCGAGCTCAGCACAAGCACCAACGCCGCCGTCGAGCTCAGCGCATACTCCAACGCCGTCGTCGAGCGCAGTGCACGCTTCAACGCCATCGTCAAGCACAGTGACAGCTCTGCAATGGCAGAGCACGTCTCCAGCCCAGCCTCTGCCAAGCACGTCTCCAGCCCTGTCACCCAGCCCCCTGGTCAGGGAAGATAAGGTAGAACATTGGGGTGGGTGTCCAGGACCTCCGGTGATGCTCCGGAGGAGCATTTTTTGGGGGGGGATACTGTGACGGTTAACCCCTAGAGGGCGCCTAGCGCCCGTTTTTCGTTTCGTTTTGTAGTTTGTTTGTGTTTTGTGTTTTACTTCAGTTCCCAGAGTGCACCTCGGTCAGGTGACGTAGAAGCTCACCTGAACCGAGGTAAGCCAATTATTAGTTGATTTGTTTGTGTTTAAATAGCCTGACTGAACAGCAGTCAGGCGTCTAGCTTTTGTTGTGGTTAAGTTGAGTTTGTGCTTGGTGTTTTTGTTTCCTTTTTTATGTTAATAAAAGAAACAAATGAACCGTCAGCTCGCCTCCTCTGCATTCATGCCACGAACACGCACCAGACGCAGACACAGTAGGAAACGTGACAGCGCCTTCTTGATTAAAAGGCTGATAAACGCGTACGCAGATATGATCAGATTTTTGGATAAAACTACAGACATGAAATGAAAAAAACATATATATGCTACTCGCTCAATACAACACAACAGCACGCAGAATCCCCGGGCTTTGACTGCGCTTTCTTCATTCGTTAGTACTGTAGTAATACACTACAAAAATGCTGGGTTTCTGTAAACACATCGCTGGGTTGTTTATACTGGGTCAAAATTCTGTGTTATTTCGGGTACTTTTATCACAAACGTTGGGTTGCTTTTGCTATGAATACTAAAAGTGCTGCATGATTAAACTCAATGCAAAAAATTTAAAAAGGAACTTCTCCGTTTTGTCCCTAGACCTTTTGTTCCGGTGTTTAATCAGTAACCCATGGGTGAACACGATGATTTAAGAATTAAATTAAACATGAATATATATAGTGGCATTTTAATTCAAATCCAACATTTTAATGGTTAGTGATCGGTGCATGGTCATCAACTCGCACGTTCTGTGATATTCCATTGTCATTCATATTGCCGTATTTTTAGAGCCCTTTAGTAAAGCATTCACTAGTTAGTACAGTAAGTAAGTAAATAAAAGAAATTAATACATAGCTTTAAATGGTACTTCAGCATAGTAAAAGTACCCTAGCACGAGTTAATATATAAATATAGAGTTGGTTGGTTGGAAGCACGTTTGAAGGAGAATATAACATCACAAACACACACACAAACTCTATGTGCACACATACACAATCTCTCCGTGCAGATACACCTTGATGGAAATAACTGAACAACAGGTCTTCACTTCGTAATACACCATGCCATAAATAAAAAATGAATATTTAGCAAACGTTAAATAACAATAGCCCACATTTAGAAAAGCATTTTTATTTAGATTATAAAAAATTATCCTGCACCTGTTGTATGTGTTCCAGCTGCCACTGTTCTTATGGCTCTGTCAGAGTAAATAATTCAGTAACAAGCTTGTAAATTTCCATGTAATACAGGTACACCTGTGAATAAATTGATATGATGAGCTATTGATCAGTGGCTTATGTAAACGACTCAGTTCAGTAAATGGAAAGAAGTAAGAAAATGGAAAGAAAGTAAATGGAAAGAAAGTAAATGGAAAGAAAGTAAATGGCTGCGCTGTTTGGTCGTGCTTAATGACGATTTGGTCTGCTGTGTGTGTGAGAGAGAGAGGGGTATGGAACAAAAATCCTGCCAAAAGTATTTGAAATAAAAAGCTTGTTGAATTCCACAAATCGAAAAAAAAAACAGCATTGCAATTAACAGTGCTTGCATTTTAATGCATTGTATTTTCATGGCTTGCATTTTTATGCGCTGCATTTTAACATGGTTGTATATTTACGTAGTGAATATTTCAAACGGAAACATTTCACCAACATATTCATTAATATTCAGTAATCAATATTCATCTCACAAAGTTCATGTTCAAAATATTCAGTTTGTTTAATAATTCCAGCAGTAATATTCGTCAGGCAACTTTCGGCTATTTTTATTTCACTTCACAAATTCGCTTCCGAAAATTCAGTGGTTCAAATACGAGGGCACATCCGGGAACTGCAGGAAAAGCAGTAGATTACCGATCCAAGAAGTCATCTGCTGTTAGACGTCTTCACCAGCAGGTGGTGCTTTGAACGTGACCGTCTCCATCAAGGGGCCTTTACAAACCACATGTGCATTTGCCAAGATGATTTAATCTTCCAATTCTGAGAACAAATATACAGTAAATTGGATTTGTATTTCCATAGAATTATGAGATAAAAACTCACAATTACCTTTTATTTTTCATTCCACAGTGTCAGCTTGTTTCCATAGTATGCTTCTGTGGGAATCCCAGAGCATGAAGTAGATAAAAGTAATACATAAAAGCAGTAGTACTGCAGTAGTACCAGAATCAATTGAAAGTTAAATACATGTACTGTAAATAGGCTACTCGCGTTTTCGCACTGAGAGATTGTGTGTGTCCATGTGCACTTCTCATGTGTATGCACAGTGAGAGTTTGTGTGTGTTAGTGTGCATGTCTCATATTTGACATTCATATGGACAGTCATATGAAATGCACATTCTTGATAGTTGTTGATAAGTGTATGTTGATAAGTTGATATGTGTATGTTGTCAAAGTATTTGTGGACATATAATTAGGAGAAAAATGTAAATTAAGGATGTTTTGAAACATAATGCAGAAACTCTATTTATTTTAAAATAAAGTAAATAAAGTCAGTATGTCAAAATCAGTAGAAAAATCAGTAACTGAATAACTACTATATATTATTAAAACCAGTGAATGCTATTAAATACCACAATTTTTGACCCAGTTAAATCTTATTAGGATCGAATTTAAGCAAAGTAAACATTAACACAGTGAGCCTTTAGATTTTATCATGTGTAACTAGAAAATCTACGCATGTAGGTTTTTTTGTGAGCGCGATGTGAGCAGCTTTAATTATTGATTAATTAATTATTAAATGGTGGACATAAACAGCAAAAAGAACAATATTATTCTTTTGATTATCATGTTCTTTTGCTGTTGAAGTTCAGCGTTGAATGATTATTTGAAACTGACGCGCTTCGTGTAGATTCATGCCATGAGTCATTTTATCATACAAAGATTATTACGTTGTGCTCAGACCACTAAGTGTCTATGGATTCCAAAACTAACATTTTTAACGTTTTTTAATCACTGGAATGGAAGACATAGAACGTTTCCTTATCATAACAGGGTAAATACAAATGGAATAAATTTATTTGGTTTATTTATTTTTAAATCAAATCTAAAATTAAAACATTGCAGAGTAATTAAAGCAGTGTAGAGTGATTAATAACAATACAATGCATGTTATGATAAGAAAAATCTCATTCCAGGGATTAAAAACGGTAACAATGTAAATTTTAGAATGTAGAATCCTGAGGCCTGAAGCAAGATCCAAGATCCTCCCCAGTTTGCTGAATCCATGCACAGTGGAAAGGGTGCATTTCTCTTTGAAGCCATCTGGAAGTCATTCTCCATGGCCTCCCCAAACTCCTCCCTTGCCCGGGTTTTTGCCTCAGCAACCACCGAAGCTGCATTCCGCTTGGCCTGCCGGTACCTATCAGCTGCCTCCGGAGTGCCACCAGCCAAAAAGGCTGTACAGGCCCCGAGCCGGGGGGAAATAAGTATGCCCACACCTGCTCATCGCCTCTCACCAGTGGCAACTTCAGAGTAGAAGAGAGTCCAGCCCCTCTCAAGGAGACTGGTTCCAGAGTCCAAGCTGTGCGTCGAGGTGAGTCCAACCATATTTAGCCGGAACTTCTCAACCTCACACATTAGCTCAGGCTCCTTCCCCGCCAGAGAGGTGACATTCCACGTCCCTAGAGCCAGCTTCTGCAGCCGAGGATCAGACCGCCAAGGCCCCTGTCTTTGGCCACCACCCAGCTCACACTGCAGCCGACCTCTTTGGCCCCTCCTACAGGTGGTGAGCCCATGGGAAGGGGGACCCACGTTGCCTCTTCGGGCTGTGCCCGGCTGGGCCCCATGGGTGCAGGCCCGACCACCAGGCGCTCGCCATCGGGCCCCACCTCCAGGCCTGGCTCCAGAGGGAGGCCCCGGTGACCCACGTCCGGGCGAGGGAAAACGTTTTCCAAGGGTTTTAATCATCATAAGAGGTCGTCTGAACCACTCTTTGTCTGTTCCCTCAACTAGGACCAGATTGCCATGGGTGACCCTGCCAGGAGCATGAAGCCCCTGACAACATAGCTCCCAGGATCATTGGGACACGCAAACCCCTCCACCACGATAAGGTGGTGGTTCAAGGAGGGGCTCATTTAAATTAAATTAACAAATATTATAAGTAAAAAATCAATAGCCCATGTTTAGAAAACGTTCATAAATTCTTTCTACCATGTGTTATGCAGAGAGCGCCGGGCAATTTCCTGAAGCTCCGAAATCGCTGGGGCATTTTTTCTAAACAGGTGCTATCTTTAATAACTGATGGAGGTTTTGAGCTGTATACCCATCCATTTTGAGGGGTTTAAAACAAATTAATAAGTCCGAGCAGACCTATATGAAAGGTGAGAAGTGGGATTACAGTAACTGAGTGCGCTGTCGCATTGTATATACTGTACAACACGCGTTTATCAACCTTGTGATAAAAACGCTGCCTTTTGTAAAGTGAAAGTACTTTATTTCAGTCATAAATTCACATCACATTCCAGCTATTTTTCCAGCCGTGGTTAAATATCGGATAAAATAATTATCTCCATCTCGCGGGAAAACACACGCATTCTTAATGGCCACATCTGTAATAAAAAGAATACAGAAACCTCTGACATACAGCTGTGACACCATGTGCATCATGCTGTGAGAGACAGCAGGTAATTACAGCCTGTGTAATTAAATAACCCATAAAAAAAATTGTGTTATCTGTAAGTTGTTACTAATCCTCTCATGTCTGATGATGTCTTTAAACAGGACAACATGAAGAAGCTGAAAGAAAGAGGCAGGAAGAGGAGGAGAGAAGGCGCCTAGAACGTTTGGAACGTGAGCGAAGGATTCAGGAGGAACTGGACAGAGAGAGTAAGTTGTCCAGACAGAGGCTTTCTCGAGCAACTGAGCAACTTCGTGAAAAACAAAGCTTCAGAGGTCACCAACAGCATCATGGACGCACACAAGCTCTCCATCTGCAAATAGAAGATGATGCTGCTGCGATCGAGAGGGATGAGGTACGACTGTAATATGGAGTTAGCTTAATTACTGCACAACACATACTGTTTATACAGAATTTGATAAAATATCACTATTGACTGGTAGACACTTTTGTTTTGCATGTTTCTATACATAGGTTTTAGATGTTGAAGAAAAATTTAAAGAGCTTTTGTCAAAATACCATATCACAGAAGATAAAGACGTACAGCAGTGCATCATTTGGAGCAGGATTAAGACACTTCAGAATGAACTTACAGTTCAATATTGTACAGAAAACAACCTTTCCATGCGGTCTCAGTTTACTTTTGATCTTGCTGTAGGATATAATGATCTCTCTCTAACTGAGAAGCTCACACTGCTTGAGGCATCTCTACAGTTCATCTTGCATGGGAGAGGTAAAGATGATGGAGATCAGCCGCCTGGCTGGGAAAAGAAGTACAACTTTCTTTTGGGTTTGGTGGAGCGGCTTCAAACCACAAATCCAACTTTGGCCAAACACATTTTATTAAATGCACTAGACATGATTTTAGAGCTGTCACCTCAAAGTAGAGACATTTTGGGTCAGATGTTGTTCAACAGGATTTGGACACCAGAAGAAATAATGCTCATCATTTGCAAAAGCCCAGCTATTAAAAGTGATCTCCTCGATTCAATTCTCCACACAGCACAAACCTACCACCTGGACTGCATCCTGGTTCTCTCTGCTTTTAAGGATGAAAACCCTTTAATGTTTCTTCAAGAACAAGTAAGAAAGGACAAGGAAAAAGATGCAGACACTATTGTGAAGGAACTCCGTGAAGCAAACTGCCCAGAGCAAGTCTTGGTGCTTTTGAAGGATGTGCTGCGATACATAGAGTCAGAACTCCCAAAATATCAATCAAAGGATCTTACTAAGGAAGAAATTGAGGATTTGAAAAGTAACATAAGATCTCTGGATCTTACAAACCCAGATATCAACATTCTGAAATATGTGTTAATACGAATGTCAGTAGCAGTGCAAGACTGCACAACCATCACCACAACAAACAAACAGGAGATTCCTGGTTATTTTCCAAGACTAACACAACTAGCATCATTACTTTTGCTTCTTCTGCCACAGCTGACAAGCAATAAAGGATGTCTTCTGGAGATTGGCACAGGTGAAGGCAAGTCCTGTATCTTAGCCATGTTTGCTACCATTCTCGCCATTCTTGGAACAAAAGTGGACATTGTGACCAGCTCTTCGGTTCTTGCCCGACGAGACCAAGAAGAGTGGGAAACTTTTTTTAAAATGTTTGGTGTCACCTCGTCTGTTGTACCTCCACCTTTCTCCAATAACCATTCACCAGAAGAACAAGAAAAATGTCTTAAAGATCCTTATAGACAACAAATAGTATATGGCACAATCGGAGTCTTTGCAGCAGACATACTTAAACAGGAATTTGAGAAGAGGACGATTCGTGATACAAGGACGTTTGAGCTTGTAATAGTTGATGAAGTGGACTATATGACGTTGGACAATGGAGTTCAAGTGACATTCTTATCCCATGAATCAAGTGGATTTAGGCATATGGAACAAGTGCTTTCCAACATATGGGCCATGCTATCTAACTGTCAACCAATTGAACTGCTTGAAACAGGTGAAATAATGTGGGCGACAAGAATGCAGTACTTTCATAAAGCTGTAACAGCAGCTGTTATGGCGCAGGAAACATCAGACAACTTCTCAGCTAATGAGATCTTGCTGCCTGGAGTGCCTTTAGGGTTCTACACACAGAAGGATATTGAAATGATCCAACCTGAGAGCGAGGAAGAAAACCTAGTTGATGGGAATGAGGACGGAATGTCAAAGGCATTATCTGAAGTCATGAAGAAACTTGGAGTATCACAACAGTATGATCTTCTGAGTGTATTTGAGGAGGTCTTGGAGAACAGCGTAGTATTTAAGTGCTATTCTTTAGAGAACAAGAAAGCCAAGTTCTTTGGAGCTCGAGAAAAACCAGCTGAGCTCATTGTAGAAATGCTACTATTGGAAGGTGGACTTGCGTGCGAAATCATGCCTGAGAAATCACTCATTGATGCAACTGTAAGCACAATACAGTCATTTATCAAGTACTCAGATAACCTCCCAACAGGTGAAGAATCCCAAAAATTTATTGTCATCCCTGTTTTCTTGAAAAGCTATGTGGAGAATCAGTTACCAGTTTTCGTCGAGAACGCTCTAAAGGCTATTGAGATGACCCAGGGCCGTGAGTACATGATTGACACCTCACAGGCCGCTGAAAGGGAAGTTGCAGACAGTCTTGACAGACACGAGTACAATGCAATAATTCCAGTCGACTTCGAAGCGAGTGGTGTATTGGAGAAAAACAAGAAGTGGGGTAATGGTCTGCAACAGTTTCTGGAGTTCAAGCACCAACTTGCAATTTCACCAATATCAAATGTGACAAACTACATGTCAAATTTCCATTTCTTTAAAAGGTATCTCAGTGGTAGAGGTATATTTGGTGTTTCTGGAACTTTAGGAGGTAAGGCAGATCGAGACTTTCTGGCAAGACATTATAAAGCAGAGAGTTACACTATACCTGCACATCGCCATAAAAGGCTGGTCGAACTTCCAGTCATCCAGGTGAAAGGTGGAAATAACAAATGGATTCAGACTATTTGTGAAACCTCATGGAAGGTAGCAGAGCGAGGACAAGTCATCTTGGTCATTTGTGAAGATGTTAAAACAGCTGATGTACTACATGAGAAAATACAACATGGAGGCAGAGTTAAACCAGAACAGATTACTTTGTACACAATCAGCGAGAAGCATAATGTTGAAAAAATGAAGTTCTGTGGAGGACGGATCATCATAGCAACAAATCTCGGAGGACGGGGGACAGACATAAAGGTTGATCCAAGAGTGAATGAGTGTGGTGGTCTGTTCGTTCTTCTTACTTACTTTCCACACAACCGAAGAGTAGAGAAACAAATATTTGGTCGTACATCTCGAAAAGGCAATCCCGGCATGGTCCAGATGGTTGTGAACTGTGATCATCTCGCACCTGCATACCAAGGTCAGTCTGTGGAAATCATGCGACAGCTAAGAGAGGATTATGAAATTAAACGAATCCACGACATGGAAAGTGATGAGCTGGTTGAAATAAATCTAAAAGAAAACCTGTTCAACGAATTTTGTATGTTTCTGAAGAACTTTGATGAGAAATACACACAGGATGAAAAACAGGACCCCATGCGATTGCAGCTTAATGATATCCCTGATTGCTTTAAGCATTATCAGCATAAGTTTGATTATCAGCCTGCTGTCAATGCTTTGAAGGAATCATGGGCATTGTGGTTGACCCTTCATGAGGAACACATCAATAGGCATGATGACATCAGTGAACTTCAAGCAGACCTCATCAGGACGATCACTGAAACAAGGGGAAAGCTACTGAAAGGCGAATGTGATAATTTCTATGATTATGTTAGACAGGCAATTGTAAGAACCGATCTACACTGCCGGAACAAATCCAAGAGTGACTATGGAGCTGAGGCCTATTGGAAAAAAGTTGAAACCTCTGACCCACACTACAAGGCTGTGGCACTTTATAATCAGGCGTACATCACCATCAACCTAAGCAGTGATAACTGTATAGCAGAGGCACTGAACTTGCTGAAAGATGCAAAGAAATCCATTCACGTTCACATCTCAGAAGTCTCAAACACAATGATCTCATGTAACTTAGCCATCACTGGTAACAAAGATCATAGCACAGACTACAACAACTTTCAGAGTCAAATGGAGGCCAGAATGAACATCTTTACAGTGGGAGCCACGTCAAACAGCCGCCTGGAGCATGACTGCTCCGTGGCAGTTCCATGAAGGCTTCGTGCATGGAATGTGATCCCCCGTGATGACGCAGTTAACGATGCCCCGCCCCATAAACGCCCCCATGCGCTTTCTAAAAAGATGGTTGCAATGCCGTATAATTCCGCCAGATGGAGCATTGACTGGCACAGTTAACTGCAGTGTCCAGGAAGCCCAATACCGTATCTTTAATATACAGACAGTTCTTGTATTGTCAACATAGTTTCATAAATAGATGAAAAAACAACAACAACAAAACCGATTAATAAAACAGATTTGTTAAATCACTCAATACACAACCCATGATGATTATGCTATTTATTATTTAATAATGAATTAATAAAATTAGTTAGTGAAATATTTTTAAGACATCCTGAAATGATCCTTAAAGACACGGTAACGGCTGTAATTTGTCTATACCGATCATTGTAGGTACGGAATAAAAACGCAGGCTACGTACAGTATTTTATATTACTGTGTATTTTACCCCGTTCCATTTAATATACTGATAGATAATATTTTGCTGCAAAGTAAAGCTCAAACGTCTGCTTGGGTTTGTTTTCGTTATATTTTTGATGATGTTTTCGCTGATTTTTTCACTGATAGTCTACAAGTGGCATAAGAGGCAATTAATGCCGCATGCAACCTGGAATAAATATCTGCCCATATGGATCAGTATTTCTTTAGTCATTTAATCATGCATAATGCTCCCCCGTCAAAAGATCTGATGGGGCATTAATCACTTATCACAACTGTGAATGGATGCGGCAGCAGACACATTAAATCCCCATAAACACTTGGAGACAATAGTAAAAAAAAGTTCCAGAGGGTCAGCGCCTGTTATACTATTGTATTTTTACTGATTTTTTTTTTTTTTACTGCTTATATTTCGTTGGGTTTTACGCAATTTCATGTGTGTGTGTGTGTGTGTGTGTGTGTGTGTGTGCGTGCGCGCACGAGAGAGAGGATACTCTGACAAGACCAACCTCCGTGTGGCTCCCGTGGCGCAATCGGTTAGCGCGTGATACTTATAAAGCGGTCCAGGTGAGGCAATGCCGAGTTCGAGTCTCACCTAAAGCACCCAAAGCATTTTACTGCATATCGCGCTGTGTATGTGACAAATCAAATTTGAATTTGAAAGTAAAGCTTAAAATGTAACTTCTGCTTTGGTTTGTTTTCGTTATATTTTTTATGTTTTCGCTGAAAGTCAAATTGGCATAACAAATTGATTAATGGCGCATAATATCTGGAACAAATCTCTGTCCATACGGATCAGTGTGTCTTTAGTCATTTAACCAGCATAATGTCCCACATCAAAGATCTGATGGGGCATAAATCACTTATCACAACGGTGTATAGATGCAGCAGCAGAGACAGATTTAATCCCCATAAACATTCACACTTGAAAACAAAACTAACAGAAGTAAACAGTTCTAGAGTGTTAGTGCCTGTTATCACAGGACAGGAATCACCTACAGGATACTACTGTATTTTACTGCTCATATTTTTTACCCTAGTTTCATTTGGTTTTATGCGATTTCATGTATTATTTGTGTGTGTCTGTGTGTGTACAGTGTGTGTGTGTGTGTGTGTGTGTGTGAGTGCGAGAGAGGGCTTACATGGTGATTTATCCAAGGTTACTAAAACCTGGCTTACTACCTATAAAAAATATTTCAATTTAACTCATGGGTCTCAATCACAGATGACACGACAAATTATATACTCTGAAACGTTCATTTGAACATTTAAAAATATATACAAAAACACGAATACTAATGTTATCATGGTGTAAATTATTAACATTAGGTTAGGTCCTGCCCTTAATTAATTCATATTATAATTACTTTTACATAGTATAGTTACTGGACTGACATGACCAAAAACTAGCTATTTCATTTAGCCTTTCTAAAATCAACCCATATATCATTTATAATCAGAAAACATAAAACATATTATGATCTGTTCAATAGCCCATCTGTTTTAATTTAGTTTGTATTTTTTATTATTCATAAGACAACCTTTCAGTTTTGTAAATATTTTAGTTATAGTGTGTTAAGTCTTACTTTAGGTTAAACGTTTGAGAATTTTACCATCCAGCTTAGATAAATGTTATGTCATTGATTGATAAAATCTGGATTAAGGATATTTTATTATATAATTATATATATATATATATATATATATATATTTTTTTTTTTTTAGTTTCCCCCTGAGGGATTGCCACCTTATTGTGGTCAGGGAGTTTGCGTGCCTCAACACAATTCAGCAAATACAATACTGTTACTATACAGTAAGGCCAGGTAAAAACAGTGCTCGAACATGATGCCCCCCTCCCCCCACCCCGTGTTGTCTGGTCTAGAACGGCGCTGCCTCTGACCGTCTTTTGTCTTGTAAATGAGTATTCTCACTCACCTTCCAATCCCCCCAGCGCACACACTCTGTTTGTACTGTAAACTGTACTGTAACTGTGTTTGCTAGGGCACTTGGTTATACAGTACTTTAATGTATGGAACACTTACTTAACTTACTGGTTTGGTTTAAATATCGCTTATTACCTTATTCAGCAAAATAAATTCATTATTAACGTATTGAAGTATTTTAGTTAAGGACAAAAACTGTGCTTATGTTTAGAACTGCTGAACAGCCGAAAACACACACACACCCATCCCCCCGCCAAAAACACACACACACACAGAGCAATTAACACCATGTCATACTCAGGAGTGGAAGGTGAGAAACCTCAATGGAGAACACAAAGTTTGTCGTTGCTCTTTTGGAGTTCTTAAAACCCAAAACATTTATTTATACTGAGAAAAAATTATTATGGGTCACAATCACAAACACATATAATCAAGTGTTTAACTGGTTTCATTTGTTTCTATGATCAATAATTATTATTATTATTATTTTCAGCCCAACTCTTTGACTATTTAAAACAAAGTTGTGTCCCATTTTTTGCCCATTGAAGTTGTTGGTTCAACTAAACAATTTTTAAATACCCAAACAATCCCCCAAAATTAAAACACGCAAAACATGACTTTAACAATTCAATTTATTCTTCCAAAACTAGTCAAAGTTAAAACAGTAATTTATATAAAACAGATGAATACATGTTGTCTTTTTGCTTAAAGTTCATTAAACTACCCGGATACACCAGCTGCTTATAAGTCTCTATCTATAGTCATTTTACATTAAAATATTAATTTTTCAAATATCAAAACTATTAAACATGGAACAGTTGAAGTCTTTGTTTCCCCCAAAGTACTGTATCAGACATTTTGCAGTTCTATGTTCAGAATATACAGTAGACCTGATCAAACATCATTCTAAAGCTGTCGGACTGTGACGTCATCCCTCCTACAGCTCCCTCAACAGCTTGTTCAGGCTCCTCCAGTCCTGTAGCTCCAAAAGTCCAGCCGTCAGCCGTCTGACCCCCCAATCCTCCACAGCGGAGCTCTGCTTAAAGACAACAGGAGAATTTAGTCAAGACAGATAAACTTCACAGAACATCTAGTTCTAATAAAAATAATATATATTAATAAACCTATTTACCACAGAGTGTGTAAAACACTGCTTTGGGGATTCTGTAATGTAAATAAACTGCCTGTGCTAATGTTAACCAGTGAACAGTGTTAGTGTTAACCAGTGAACAGTGTTAGTGTTAACCAGTGAACAGTGTTAGTGTTAACCAGTGAACAGTGTTAGTGTTAACCAGTGAACAGTGTTAGTGTTAACCAGTGAACAGTGTTAGTGTTAACCAGTGAACAGTGTTAGTGTTAACCAGTGAACAGTGTTAGTGTTAACCAGTGAACAGTGTTAGTGTTAACCAGTGAACAGTGTTAGTGTTAACCAGTGAACAGTGTTAGTGTTAACCAGTGACTGTCTGTATTATCGTCTGCATTAAATTAACCGGGAATTTACTTAATGCGCTTCTCATACAAATAAGTTAAGCGATATAACACTCGTATATGAGCATTAGTTCATCTCTGAAGCCAAACTATAACTTACTGAAGCCCCTCACACACACACACACACCTCCCCCCCCCTCCTCCTCCTTAACTGATAAACACTTCTGTGTTGTTATTCAGCTCTTTAACTAAGCGCTCGCGCTACCGCGGAAAGTGTATAAAATATAAACCGGGTTATGAGCGTTACTAGCTCCTGTACAGCTCCCCTCAGTCTGTGTCCCTCATCAACTGCATCACATTATATTACAGTCACAGAAATAACCTGCAGATTAACTCTTAACCAGAGAATAAATAAGCGCTGAATTTATCCAGACAACACGCGGTGAGATTCTCTCAGTATTTACAGAGAACACAAACACTCTTCATCGGGTAGTGCAGCTCTTGTAATAGGGACATTAATAGTATTGTTGAAGCTTGAGCATGTTTTTGAGTTAAAGTGGAGTGACATTGTGAGTGTGTGACACTGACAGTAAGCTGTAATATTAACTCCAGACTTGGTAAACAGATCATTAAGTTCTCTAAAGTCACATCTGACCGCTGCTGCTGCTGCCAGTGATATTTCAAACGGCCAATAAAAAAACTAAACTGGGAAATAAACTGTAAACTACCCCAAACACATTTTATAAAATAAAACATCACTTACCACGAATAGTCCGTTAAGCCGCCATCTTCATCTCTGTAGTTTGGCAGCGTCAGTTCGGCGGGGGTGGAGGCGGGTTGTTAAAATCACGTGATTGCAACTCAGCGCAGCTGGCTTGTTTTAACGTGTTCTTGAGAACGAAGCGCCATCTAGTGGTGGCACCAGGTAAATGAATAAATAGGGCTTGAATGGGCGTGTTTACTGTGAAATCTTGACACGCCTTTCGGCCAGAAAAGGGAGGGGGGATTACGGCGTGCAAAGGCCATTCACACGCCATTCACACTTCAGCCACACTGTCGCGGCTATTTGGTGTGGCTCCCACTGTAAGTCTTGGATAACGTACATTGATAACGCAGTGAGTAAACTTGAAGAACTGAAAAATAACGAGAAAGAAGCAGTTACAGAGAGCTGTTCGGTCTACATGCTGTCTGAAAACAAGAACTTCATCACCACAAACGAGCTCAGAGCGTTATATGACCATGGCCTTGGTGTTGTTTTTGAGGTGAAAGAGAAGCCAAAGTTTTGCTTCGACGCTTTGATATGTTTCATTCTCGGTGTGTTACAGGTGCTCGCTGGGATTCTTGTTTGTGCACTGACAGTTGGAACGGCAAGCCAGTTTGGAATGGGTCTGATTTCTGAAGGGGTTTCTGACATGATCAATGGAATAGAAGGAATGGTAACCGGCACATTTGATTGGGCATCATGGGCAATATCTAAGAGTATCAGCATCGGGCTTTCTTTGCTAACGGCTGGGTTTAGCATTATCAAGAAAGCAGCTACATCAGTGTTTAAAGTGACAAAAGGTCTTCTCACTGGCACAAAGTCTTTTACTTCTGTTGCCTCTGACATCATGAAATCAGGAAAGGCACTGTTTAGGTCTGTCAAACAAGGCGTTCATTCTGGTATTTCTCATCTCAGTAAGGAATCTTTAAAGGCTGCAGTGAAAACCACGACACTCAAACAGAGCTTCAAACATGCAACTAAATATGCAGTTAAGGAAATCGGGGAAAAGGTTGCACTCTTTGCTATCAACTATGCAATCGATGAAGCACTTGAGAAAGTCTTTAAGGACATTTTAGTACGTGTTTTTAAGGATACGGTCATGTCATTAGTGAAGCATAATCAAGAACTGGATCATACTCTTGTCGAGTTTATCAGCTCGGGTGTCCCGAAAGCTGCCTTGAATAAAGATAATTTCAAGATTGATCAGGAATATGAGAAGGCACTGAACCAATCAGTCAATTTTCTCTGCCAAGAGGTAACTCCTTACATTATACAGGACTGCACCAAAGAACGAGAGGTTATCAGCATACTCTCTGATGTGTGTGAACACTCAAAAGAGCTAATGAATGAAGCACAACTGTCAGGTGTGCATAAAATAGCAACGCTCTCTCTGAAAGTAGCTGATTATTCATCACGGTATGTTCAAATACTGAAGGCCATTCCAACACAGAACATAATTGACCAAAAATTTGTTCCTCAGCTAAAGGAAAGCATCAATGAACTTCAGAAAGAAATGACAAAGTATGACCAAGATGGACGACACGATTTACACGATGTACAACGTCTTAAAGGAGAGCTTCTACAGATTATTGCTCAAAAGCTTTCGGAGCAATTAGTCGATTCCTGTTATGAACACATAGCTTTTTTCCTGACCTGCAAAGCTAAGAGACAGCTTTCCAAGAGTGTTGAAAAGGTGGTAGACAAAGTCATGACCAGGGCTAATACTGATTGTTTCTTTAATGACCAGCGGAAAAAACACAACAAAAAATCAGCGAGTCACAAGCAAGCGGAACCGCAGTCAGCTGAGAACACAACAGAGCTGGTGCAGTATGCAGAGGATATAAGCAAAGACGATCGGTCGGCTACAGCACTCAATATGTATGTGCTCACAAAAAGTAACCTGCTGGACGGAAAAGGAATTCAACTCAGCATCGTCGATGAAAATGGAAAAACTCTGACTGAGGAACGCTACCCTGGAGTAAGCAAATCAGCAGGAGATATAAAACTGATACTAACCAAATCAACTACAGGCCAGCATTCACCACAGTAAGAGTAATCAATAGTGCATTATAAAGCACAGTTATAGAAATTAATTTAAATATTAATGCTTATGAGCATTGTGTCCTAAACACAGTTCCTTTAAATTTGTAAAAACAGAGCTGGTGCAGAGCTGTACAGCGGTCATTTTGACATCATACAAGATGATAGCAAGATAGTCAGTGTCAATGTGGATCACCAGAATGACATTTATCATGCAGTAGCACAAGCAAGCGGTGCTAAGATGGAAGACGTGAATAAAGAAGCTTTGGTGCTACAAGAGAAAGTGAAAAATGAGGCGAGTACACTTTTCATTCTCATTCCCGCTCTTTTTGCTCTAGTTGTTTAGTTATAGATCTGCTCAGATTTACTGATATAGAAACGGATAAATTGATGGATGGAAACATCACATATTCACAAAGAATTCATCAGTACTAGAGAAGTCTTTCACCAGGTTACCTTTTAGGGGAAAAAAACTCAAAAGCAGAGAGAGATGGTCAGGACTCACACTTGTAATTTCTCATTAGATTCGGACAAACCTTGAGACATACGCACCCATGATTAATCTCCAAAGAGGATATGACTTCTCTCACAAAAACCCTCGTAAATACGGTTTACCTGGAGGAAGTAAAAAGGAGGCGGACTCTGTGCTGCAGGAATACTTACAGAGCACTACCTTCATTAGAAGTGATGAGCGCATCCTCATCAAAATGTACCATCTCGGATTTGTTGGTGAAAACAAAAGGTAAAGTATTTCCTTTCTAATATTAATTCACATCACCACAGCATTGTGTACAAAGATTTTCATTCTAACAAATCCTCACTAATCCTAATCCTCATGTTCTCTCGTCAGAGTTCTAAATGCCCGGGAGTCCAGAAGGAGCACCACTAGGACTCTGGACACCAGCCATATTCCACCGAAAGACTCCATCAGACGAGCTCTGGAGGTCATTGAAAGCTCTGCCTCAGTAAATGAGTTTAAAAATAAAAACCCTGGGCTTTATGAACTGATCGGCAGGATAAAGACTGATAATACCGGACTGACTCTGATTGCCATGGAGGTTTTGGGCCAAGATCACCAGCGAGCTTTAACTACAGGCCCAAGCAGCCTCTCACAGGCAGCCAGGTAATAGTGTAGACTACGTGTGTGTTAACAGATTTGCAGAATTAAATCAACACTACAGGACTATGGAGCAGTTTAAGCACTGAGTTTATTAGATACGGCAGTATCATTAATATGTTTATTGTTTTTGCAGGAAACTTCTAGCAGACACCATGATTAGTGGAGATGTGGAGCTTCTGCTGAAATGCTGCATGATCCTACATCACCCGCTGACCTCACGAAAGCTCAAAGACGCTCTGGGTAAGAAACGGGGGTTTGGGGTTGGGTAGTTTTTGTCATGCTGTGGCCCGTCAGAGCGGTGCAGATTGGTTAACTACGCTGCTGTTGGTTAATTTAATAAATAATGCTGTCAGTTTTCTATAACAGCAGCTCTGACAGTAGCACAGGTTTATATTAATGCATTAATTTTGATAGGTTATTGTTCCCATAGTAACAGCTCATTCACAGACAGCACAAATGGCACAAACACATTACACGAGGCACAAGGGCATGATGCCAAACACACAATACTAAATTCAACACACTCAACTCATCACAGCACACACAACACTACACACATCACAACACACAACACTACACACTCAACTCAACACAATTTACTCAATACAACATTAGATTAGATTCAACTTTATTGTGACCTCACATGTAGGTACAAGGCAACAAAATATAGTTAGCATCTAACCAGAAGTGCATTGTGAAGTGGGAATCAAAGAGCTAGCAAGAAAACATGTATCGATCAGATCAGAGTCAGGAAAGAAAGTCTGTTTTTCGGGCCACTTCTTTAGCAATACAATCAGCTAGTGAATTACCTCGCACTTCTGTAGAGTCACCAGAGGAATGAGCACACACAGCATAACCACAGAGAAATTTCCCGTCATATGGTTTTGAACAGGGACCATCTACAAACAGAGTGTCACCAATTGTTAATGGAGTAGAAGACAGATCAGGACGTACAGATGTCGCCTTTAAGACTGCGCGTGTTTTCCCGCGGGATGCCGTAATTTAGCGCGCGGCTTGCCGCGACTTGCCGGAGGCAACATTCGGGAATTTAAAATAAATGTGTTGTGCTTCACTGAATATCCGCCAGATGGTGCATAGAAGGACTTTATCTAAAAGCCGGTGGTCCGGGAAAGTCAGTTTCCCTATGTTTCCCCGGTGGCGCGCAGATTCAAATCATGACGTCACTCGCTACCTAACGCTGAGAAGGCGAACGAGGATTTTAACAGTTTTTCTCTCGTTTTAAAGTGTTTTTATGAACTTTTTGAATTAAACAAATAACCTATGCATAATAATCGAGTGTCTTTTCGCTTTTTTTTTGTATATTTGAAGATAATTCATACGTTTTAAGCCGCTGCAAAAGGCTGGTTTGCTGGGCGAGTACTGACATCACGACTACTTTTATTACACCTACATTTGTTTATTTGTATATGTATGTTATTAATATAAATTTTTTAGAGATTGTGTGTGTGCGTTCACGGAGAGTTTGTGTTGATAAGTGTATGTGGATAAGTTGATAAGTGTATCAGAAAGAATTAAAATGTTCATTTGAATTAAAATGACACACACACGTCTGTATATACAGTATATCAATTACATATATATCAATTTCATTAGTTCGTTCATTCTATTTGAAGCTTCAGATGTTTTTTTTTTTTTGGTTTGGTTAGATTAGTTCTGAACTCGCTTCCATGAAACTATCGCTAAAACAATGTAATGAGCCCTCCTGAGGATATAAAGCTTCATTATTGTGTTTGAATAAATATTCAGATCTACCACAGCAGGTAATAAACTATGGTGTGTCATAACCGAAGCAAACACAACGATTATGCCTCGTTTCGTTCAACGGGAACGTGGTTCACTTGGCCGCGGTGTATTATAAACCTGTGGAATGTTTCACTGTTTATTCTCACGTAAGAGGAATAAAAGCGAGTGAAATGTGGAAATGATGTGTGGCAACTCAATGAGAACTAAAGCAAAGATTTCGGTAACTCCACTGAGTGTAACATCTGCATAGTGACACTGAACATCTTCACTTTTCCGTTTACCTCTGAAAAAAAGCTGTATTTTGTTTGTTTATATTTAGAGTTTTTATAACAGTAGAACAAGTACCCGCGCGCACGCACACACATAGACACACACACACACACACAGACACACACACTCCCCTGAGCCCTCGGGAAACATCCAATCACCGTCGGTATACAAATGAGTCAAGACGTAGCCTAACGTGGTGTCGTGTCGGATTTCAGCGGTGACGGGGTGGGAAGACTTTGAAGAAGCTGCAGTGACAGTAAACAGCTGAACAACTTCACTTTTCCGTTTACCTCTGAGGAAAAAAAGCTGTATTTTGTTGGTTTATATTTAGAATTTTTATAGTAGTATAAGAGAAAGTTACAGTTTGGTCTGTGTACTGTAGTTCGCACCCTTGTAGAGAATAAATAAATGAATAACACCTTCATATCCCCTCTCAAGAGTGTCATAGTCCATTGTTAGTTTTAATGATCTGGCTGAAACTAATTATCACTACAGAAGTACCCTCACACCATTGATCATGAGTCTCAGCTGAACCTAATTCTATACTTGTAACAGAAAATGTAGATGCAGATTCCAAATGTGTATTTATATAATAGATAGATAGATAGATAGATAGATATATAGATAGATAGATAGATGTGTGTGTGTGCGTAGGCTCTACGCAGGGGCAAGAGAGGGCAGCGCACCCTTAAATGTCTGCACATGTTAATATATTCCTAAAATGTATATATTACAAGTTGATAAACTGATCTGCGATAGCGGAAAAATCCGCTGAAAATAGGACAGGCTGCAGCGCACGCGCGCACTCACACACAGACACACACACACACAGACACACCTCCCTTGAGCCCTGCGTCTGTCGGATTTCAGCGGTCACGGAGTGGAAAGACTTTGAAGCAGTTTATATATGAATCTAAGCTTGAACTTATCAGCATTGTAAATATATAATACTTTTCAAATAAAATCGATATTACTTTGACCCTGAAGTTTAGTTTAGCACACACAAAAAACAGAAAAGTCATTTCTGGTAAATCAACGGAATGTGTAGTTTATTTACAGTAATTCATTAAAAAATTAATATACATTGTACAGTACACGGTAAACACGGGAAAGATTACAAAATGAAAAAACAAACAGTATCTACTTCATAAACAGCTTAGTATGTGCGTCGAGATGCTGAAATCCCTTGCATGTTTTTGCTTCCAAGTGGAGAGATATTTGACCGATAGCCTAGAACAAAAGATCTATAGGTGTGATCACAACCCCCTCCGACCGACCGTGCCATCAATCACTGACCACCTCAGAAGTTCCCTCCAATGTATGGCTGCAATACTTGTTTTGCAAGTATTTTTAACACCATTCAAAGGCGTACAAGTTCCATTCAACATATAATGATGTCTCCACATGTTAATACATTCCTAAAATTTATATATTACAAGTTGATAAACTGATCTGCGGTAGCGGAAAAATCCGCTGAAAAAAGGACAGGCTACAGCGCACGCGCACACACACACACACACACACACACACACACACACACACACACACACACACACAGACACACCTCCCTTGAGCCCTCGGTAAACATCCAAGCACTGAGGCACGCAAATCCCCTGACCACAATAAGGTGGCAATCCCTCAGGGGGGAAGATGAAAAATACAAATTAAATAAATAAAACAAAATAAAATATCCTTAATCCAGATTTTATCAATCAACGACATAATATTGATCTTAGCTGGATGGTCTAATTCTCAAAACCGTTTAACCTAAAGAAAAACTTAACACACTATAACTAGAATATTTACAAAACTGAAAGGTTGTCTTATGTATAATAAAAAAAAACCTCATAACTCAAAAAGATCATATTATGTTTTTATATATTTTTTTAGATTTTTTTTTATAGTAACTGAACAGCTCTCTTCTCTCCAATCCAATCCTAAACCACAGTCTCCTATTTCTCTGTGCGTGCTCTGGAGCCTGTGAATGAATACACGCAGCGGAGGTTTTGTAAACTGTAGAGATACAATAATTTTACTGCTGGAAAATCAGCATTTTATCTAATTTGAAATATAAACCTAATATTATCTGTTACTTAATATATTTTCTTTAAAAACAGTGTTTTTTTATATCATAAATATAATAATCCATAATTATGTGGGTATCCATATTAGATGGCTTTTAGTGAAATAAAACTGTAACTTACTTTAAAACTAAACATGGTCCCTAAAACGGAGCTCTGGACACAGAGCTACAGACCCCACTGTAACCCCCTTACCCAGTTAGCTAGCAGTTAATGACCACCACTACTTGTGCAGTTCATAAAAGGACAGGTAATGTTTGTCGCGCTGTTGCACAAACAGCACGCTCATTTATTTAAGAGAGAGTTTATGAGAGTTTATGAGTGTGCTGCTTTGATGTGCTGGGTATGGCGGGGCGTCGACGGCTGATCAGTGTAAAGTAGCGTACTTTACTCACAATGATCAGCAGTTGACGCCCCGCCATACCCAGCAGATCAAAGGGGCAGTTATCGGCTATGACACGTTGAAGGAGAACTTAATAGTTCTCAAAAATAGTGTAAATGTCTGCAACAATCACTAACCATTAAAATGTTTTTTTTGTAATTAAACACGAAAATATTAATTATATTTCCATATATACACACAAACACACACACACACACACACACACACACACACACACACACACACACACACACAAGGGCGTAGGTTTGCTACCTATGACTCCAACTAATACCCCATCCCCCAATCCCCTTTTCCACCCACCAACACCCAACCCCCTGCCCCATCCACCTACCAACCTCCCACCCCAACTATGTCCACTGAATACATGTTTTTCTTAATATGGTGCGAAATCACTTTACATTAATACTAGCAATGCTTCGATTGATATTAATCCACTCGAAATGCAATTCATTAAGTTTCGAAGTCGAAGTCGAAAATCGAAGTCAATGTTTTCAGCTTTTTTCCCCAATATCTTATTTTGTATTCAACAAAATAAAGAAAATCATTAAAGTTTGGAACCACTTAAGGAGTAAATAGTGAGTAAAGTTTTTTTGGGGGTGAACAATGGCTTTGACCCTAACTCTTCCCCTCTGACTGCACTAGGACCGGACAGCATTGCCACCTGATGAAATAGCGTGACAAAAAAGTGAAATGTCAGTTCAAAACTTTTGCCAAAAACACTAATGAATCACTTACATCCTCAGCCTATCACTCCTCATAATGCTAAATATTAGTATAATCAACATGTATAATACACGCACACATATTATATGTTATATACTGTATAATCAACATTCAGATTGACCTCCTGTGAACTCGCCTCTTCACCTGAACTACAACATGGCTGATCTGCTTCTGTCCCCTAATTGAAAAACATTGAGGGATTCCTTATGAGCATGGACAGAGAATGCCTCAGCCTATTATTGGTAACAATGTTAAATCTCAGGACAACTACAGTGGCTTGCAAAAGTATTCGCCCCCCGTGAACTTTTCCACATTTTGTCACATTACAGCCACAAACATGAATCAATTTTATTGGAATTCCACGTGAAAGACCAATACAAAGTGTTGTACACACGAGAAGTGGAACGAAAATCATACATGATTTCAAACATTTTTTTTTTTACAAATAAATAACTGAAAAGTGGGGTGTGTGTATGTAAGGATTTCTTGTTTTTGCTAGACCCCGTCTAGTCAGTGCTCAGCCTGTACTTTGCTTCCCGCCTGGTACCAGGGAACCCCTCAATAATACACAAGTCCGTGATCAGTGAGACGTTTCAAGTTTATTGTGGAAGACACCAGTATATATACCCACACACACACAAAGAACCAAAGAAGAGGGTGCAGAAGTGTTTACATTTGAGCAGGAATGTTTAGAAAAGATAAGGAAAAGAAGAACATAAAAATTTGGGAGTAGCTCTGCATTTACGAGCGTTTAACAGTTTTACGACCTTTAACATAAACTACTATAGGATGTGTTTATTGAAAGTGCAGCTTGTGTCGAGGTAAGAGAAAGAAGTAACATTCTGTTCTCACGCACACAGAATATCATGAAACATACTAAAAATCTAATATTCCCTACAGTTCCCCCCTTTTATTCATAAGAAACATCGTTGAATAAAACTCAGAACTTTCAAGAAGTCGCCGGCGGATAATAGGTCATCGGACACGGCGCAGGAACATAACCTGAAACATACTTATACAAAAAATTTTGCACACAGCGAAGAATGCATGGACCTAAAATACACAACAGGTCTGAATCATTGGTATATCGCTTAGCGGTCCAATTAGCGAATCGCCAAAAAACATTATCATGTGGATGAGGTTGCACTATGTACAACAATCTCTCATTCAAGATTAAGAGGACAAAGAGAAACTTCATTCTAAGGCGGGAGAGGTTACCACCTTACTCCAAGTGCTGTTCTATAAACTCTACAGAATTCTACAGAGATATAACAGGTTGAGTGTAAACTCGTGTGTGTGAAAAATCTTGTTCGCAATGTCAAACATATAAATAACTACTAGTGGTGAACTATTGCCTTTCTTGACGCTACAGTGCTCAGAGTGCGGGCACGCCCAATCTGCACTCGTCCCACCTTACGAGGCGCTAAGACACCACCAGGAATGGTAAACTAATAGCAATAGTGAAGTCGTCCCGTGGCAACCCAAGACAATCCCTCTGTGTCACGTCACGGGTTGGTCATCACTGCAGCACGTCTTCAGTCTAGGAAACAACAAAAATCACAGAGAAAGAAAGATAATAATACACAAACATTTATTCATCCTTTGATCTCACGCCGACAGGACATCTCTTCAGCCTAGTAGCATGGATCCACTGTGGAAAAAGATCAGTTAGGACAGCAGTACGAGTAATTGCGATTATTTCTGCTGGTCCGTCATATTTACAATCTCCCAGTTTTCTGGGGGTCAAAGATCTTACCAGAACAGTATCTCCCACATTAAAAGGATGTGTGGGTTTCGTTGAGGGTACTGGAGTCACATTAGCAATTCGTTCATAATGTTTGTTCAGAGTATCTATTAGAGCAGCAGAATATTCAGCAATATGTACATCAAGATCAGTTGTTCCTATCGCGGGTTTACCTTTCCTCCATGGCACGGGAAAAGGTCTGCCAAATATAATTTCATGTGGTGACATGTGCACATCTTTTCTCTGTGTCATTCTCATTTCAGCTAGAACAGCAGGTAACAGATCAACCCAGTTTTTACTCCCCATAGTTTGCATTGCTTTAGACAGTTTTTCTTTCAGTGTCCTATTTGTTCTTTCGACTATACCTGATGACTGTGGATGATAAGGAATGTGAAAATGCCAGGACAGTGAAAGATATTTACACAAATTCTGTGTTACCTGTGATGTAAAAGGTGTTCCTTTATCCGAGTCAATAGCATGAGGAACGCCATAACGAGGTATTATTTCTTTCGCTAAGACTCGGGTCACCACCTTTGCATTCTCTCGAGCACACGGGAAAGCTTCCACCCACCTTGAAAACTTGTCTACCAAAACCAGAAGATATTTGAATGGGCCACATGCAGGCATATGTGTAAAATCAATTTGCCACTCTGCAAACGGAGCAGTAGGTAAAGGAAGACTTTCGTGTTTACCTAAACCCTTTGTCACATTATTCTGAGCACACACCAAACATCTAGATATTAATAAATCTATTGTTCCAAGCATGTTAGCTATGCAAAAGAGTTTTTTCATATCTTCCTTAACCCCCCTTCGTGCACGATGTGTAACACCGTGGAACTCGCGCACGAGGAACGGAAGACAATGAGACGGCAGGCACAAACGGCCATCAGCACAATACCATAAACCATCAGAAGCAACGTAGGCGCCCTGAGCTTGCCAAAAAGAGGAATCATTCGGCGTGGCTGAAGCTTGCAAAGACAATAAATCTACATCGGGAATCAAAGAGCTAGCAAGAAAAGATGTATTGATCAACTCAGAACCAGAATCAGGAAAGAAAATCTGTTTTTGAGCTGCTTTTTTAGCAATACGATCAGCTAGCGAATTCCCTCGCACTTCTGTAGAATCACCAGAAGAATGAGCCTTAGTTTTTACAATAGCAAGAGTACCAGGTAGATGGCATGCGTCTATTAAATCCTGAACAAGAGAAGAATGAGAAATTAGCTTACCCTCAGCAGAACGAAAACCCCTGGATTGCCAGATGCGGCCAAAGTCGTGAGCGATACCAAAAGCGTAACGAGAATCAGTGTATATAGTGACATCTTTTCCTTCAGAAAGAACACATGCACGAGTTAGAGCAAAAAGTTCAGCTGCCTGAGCAGATGAGAAAGGGAGAGAGTAAGCTTCAATGGTTATATCTGGCAGTGCACACACAGAATAACCACAGAGAAATTTCCCATCATATGGTTTTGAACAGGAACCATCTACAAACAAAATGTCACCAGTTGTTAATGGAGTAGAAGATAGATCAGGACGTATACTAGTGGAGTGAATAATCTCTGAACAACAGTCATGATCTGTGTCTATTAGCGTGTCATCCTGTGCATTGATCAAGCGTGCCAGAGCATATCCGAGGGTGTCAAAAGAAGAGGTGGTTTTTATCTCTAAGTTACTTGTAGAACACAGGATAATCTCATACCCAGACCGTCTCTGAGCCGTCATGTGTTGTGTTTGAATGTTCTGCAGCACTTGTTTAACCTGATGTGGAGAATACAAAATTAAAGGATTAGAGAGAACAATCTTTTCAGCATCTTGTACCATCACCGCACAGGCCGGCCACAGCCCTGAGACAGGCAGGCAAACCTTGTGCCACAGCATCTAAAGTTTTAGATAAGAAAGCACATGGTCTCATCCCCCCCCCATGCTCCTGTGCCAATACAGCAGAAGCGGTGCCCCCGTGCTCACACGCATATAGATGGAATGGTTTTTGATAGTTAGGCAGGCCCAGTGCTGGAGCAGAACATAGGGCCTTTTTCAGTTCCTTGTATGCCTCAATCATGTCAGCAGTCCATGTCAGAGGCTGTTGGAGCGGATCATTGTGTGAGATGGCTGTCCTGATGCGTTTATCGTAGAATGAGCAGTCAGGAATCCACTGACGACAGTAGTTGATCAGTCCCAGGAAAGCCATGAGAGCATGTTTAGTGCTGGGACGTTTAGTGTCGAGAATAACCTGGATTCGTTCCTTTGAGAGCCCTCTTTGGCCTTGGGAGAGTTCAAAACCCAGGTATTTTACAGTGTCTCTGCAAAACTGTAATTTAGTCTTTGATACCTTGAAACCCTTCTGTGCCAGGTGTTTCAGGAGACAAATGGTGGCTTCTTCGCAGATGGCAGGCGAAGCGGCAGACACCAGTAGATCATCCGCGTAAGATAGGACAACAGAATCAATGGGGAGAGTTAGATCACCAAGTGCATCTCTTACTACAGCCGAAAAAACAGCCGGTGAGTCAACACAACCCTGCGGAAGACGAGACCAGGTGAACTGCTGCCCCCTGTGGGTGAAGGCGAACAATGGCTGTGTCTGCTCTTCCACAGGAACACTGAAGAAGGCAGAGCAAAGGTCGATAACAGAGAAATGCGAATGATGACAAGGTATAGAGGAGATGATGGACAGCACATCAGGCACAACAGGTGCTACAGGGACAATTATGTCATTTATTTTTCTCAAATCTTGTGTAAATCTCCACGTACCATCAGGTTTCAGTACTGGATTAACAGGTGTGTTATAAGAACTTACACAGGGTTTAATAACACCCTGCTTGAGCAATGAGCTTAAAATTTCATCTATTCCTGAGGCCTTGGCCTCAGAGAGTGGATATTGTTTGATGTACACAGGTTGCAAATGTTTTAATTTAGCTTCATAAGGAACACAGTGTACTAACCCCACCTCATCCTTATGTTCAGCCCACAGACTGCTCGGCACACATTCAAGGGCAGCAGGAATAGAGCTGTTCTGTGAAGAAAGGAAACAATTATTTACACGCATATTTGTGAGGTGGGAAAAAGGAACTGAATCAGGCATTTCAACAGTGAGTTTTGCGCCAGAAAAAGTCAAGGACATGTGTAGTCTGCTCATTAAATCGCGTCCTAGCAGATTAAAAGGACAATCAGGCATACAGACAAAATGATGAGAGAGACGAATTCCCTTATCTAAAGGACATGTTACAGTTACCTGAGGAGTGAAATAATTTCGTTGAGCAACCCCTTCAATTCCCACAGAGCTGATACTTTTATTCGAAAGCGGTCCCTCATAATCACGACCTAAAGACGACATTGTAGCTCCTGTATCCACCAAAAAAGAGAATACAGAACCATCTATACACAATTCTATAAAGGGCAACTCATTAACCTGAGGTGACTCGAAAGTACAAAGTAACATCGCGGGGCTGGAACTCTGCGGGCATCCCTATGCATCATATGCTCCTACCTGCATCCCTGAGAAGGGATTGGGTCTATATTGCTGCTGCTGTTGTTGTGGTTGTACTCGCTGTGGTGGCTGCTGTGAAGGATTAGGAGAAAACACCTTATTAGCATCATGCCACTGATCATCATTCAATCGATTGTACACATTTTGTCCACTACGTCCCTCATCAAGGGCCTTCGTGCGACATTCACGAGCCCAATGACCTTCTTTATAACAATAATAACAATAACCAGATCTACGGGGTGCACTCTGACCCTGCAGACCTCCTCTACCTCTTCCACAGCCTCCTCGGCCTCCTCTACCCCCCCTTTTTCCACCTCTGTGTCCTTCACTCTCCACAAACAAACATGCCACTTGTCTGTTTTCTAAAATACCGTCTCCTTCCAGTGTTCTTACACGCTCACCTAATTTTTTAATAGTCGTTGTAGAACGGTCTGACAATTGAAACTTTAAAATCTTCATGATTTCTGGTCGACAATTATTCAAGAAGGTGGTAAGGAAAAGTGGGTTAGGGTTTTCTTCAGGGAGGGGCATACCACCCAAAAGGGTCCAGGTCTCTCGAAACCTCTCCAGAAACCTGGATGTGGTCTCACTCTTTTCTTGTTTACAATTAGTTACCTGTGACAGATCCTGACTAGCTTGTTGACGTGCAAGAAGATAAGTAGTTAGCTCATCTTTTAAAAGTTTCATAGCCTCATTAGAATTACCCCAAAGAAAATCATATTCCTTCTTTTTTCGTCTCCCCCCTCCCTCTACGTCTTCATGTTTCACCACTACAGTCCATCTGTCTTTTTCAGGATCTAAACATTTTACCGTCTTTATCAAATCAGCCTCATCGTACCCATCTCCCAAAACCGACTGCAAAATAAAGCGATAATCCGCACCCACGAGCTGACAGTGCCTGGAAGCCTTTATCAGCATATCAACAAAATGCAAAGGTTTGTTGGGAGAAGGGAGCATCTTAATAATGTCCTTCAGCGTGCTTACGGATGGTGGAAGGATTTTTGGACCCTTTGGTCCCATAGAGAAAACAAACGCAGTGTTTTCTTGTCGAGGTTTGGGGCGAGACCTCTCATCCGGACCTTCATCGTCCGAGTTATCAAAATCCTCACCATCAGTATCCTCGGGATCATCCGAAAGAGGGCTCTCAGGAGTTCGTCCTGACACCCTCTTGGGAGTCTTTCCCTTTCCTGAGGCACACACTTCCGACGAAGGTGAGCACGGTTTTGTGGGTACGGGAGAGACAGGCACAGATGGGCAGCTCACAAAAGGATTAGTGGGATTCAAATTAGGATAAATTTTCTCAATTATTTGTTGGTTAGATGCTGATGTTTCTATGTCAACATGATATGGAGGAGGGATCGGAACGGTTGAATGAACGGGCGGCTTGAATTTAGTTTCGGATGTGACCTTTGGAATCTTTTTCTTCTGTATTTTAGTTTCTTTTATGTCTAAGTATTTATCCCAAAGAGCTTTCATTTCTACCCATTTTTGATAACATGAACCCATGTAAGGATAATCCCATCCTGGGTCACCCATACCCTCATATATCTGAGAGTAAGCAGAGGCTAGATATTCAGGCTTAAAAGTACCTCCGCGTGGATAGGTTAAAAATTTAAATTGTGGTTCAGTCCACCCTGATAAATTATCAAGCCAAGGTGTGGTAAAATAAGTGAGTCCACACCTATTCATCCAGTCGCGCGGAACCTCTTCTGGGTCCGGCTTTGGATAAGTAGTTGTGTTCTTATTACCCATTTTATAAATGTGAATTAACCCGCGACAGAAAGAACCAATATCTTCAACAAAAAACACACAATACAACAACAAAAGACAACAAAAAAGAGCTCAACAAAGACAAAAAAACAAAAAAGAGCGGGCAACAGAATACAGCTTCCACACTATGCTTCAGTTCAAGGAACCTTTCAGAAGCGAGCGCGCGCTATACTGGCGTAAAAGCCACAAGACAATCCTCCCCCGTACTATATATGGTCCAGATACCAAAAACCAGGGAGCGTGCTTGCTCTATCCTTATAGAGAAAAATAAAAAAGCAGCACTCACCTGATTAGAGGTATCCCGGACAGAGCCCCCAAATTGTAAGGATTTCTTGTTTTTGCTAGACCCCGTCTAGTCAGTGCTCAGCCTGTACTTTGCTTCCCGCCTGGTACCAGGGAACCCCTCAATAATACACAAGTCCGTGATCAGTGAGACGTTTCAAGTTTATTGTGGAAGACACCAGTATATATACCCACACACACACAAAGAACCAAAGAAGAGGGTGCAGAAGTGTTTACATTTGAGCAGGAATGTTTAGAAAAGATAAGGAAAAGAAGAACATAAAAATTTGGGAGTAGCTCTGCATTTACGAGCGTTTAACAGTTTTACGACCTTTAACATAAACTACTATAGGATGTGTTTATTGAAAGTGCAGCTTGTGTCGAGGTAAGAGAAAGAAGTAACATTCTGTTCTCACGCACACAGAATATCATGAAACATACTAAAAATCTAATATTCCCTACAGTGTAATTATTCAGCCCCCTTTGGTCTGAGTGCAGTCAGTTGGCCATAGACATTGCCTGATGAGTGCTAATGACTAGAGAGCACCTGTGTGTAATCTACACTCTCTCCATCGCTGTCTGATATACAGCACAGGTGTTTAGGTTCTGTTACCTGACAAAACAGGATAAACACATGCCATTTAAACAGTAATCATTTTATTTCACTTTTTCTGAGTCTTAGTGTGCAAACCTCGAATCAAATCATTAATGTTCGCCAAGTAAGTGAATGCATTTTAAAAACTATTTTTCTGAAGTGGATTGTCTATTGGTGTCAACAAAATTCTAGCCATATGGCAATATTAGTATATTAGTTTATCAATTTCTTTCACAATACTGATTTCTGACAAACAGTCACTAGATTAGGAGACTGACAGGGATCATATTTATACTTTTACATTTAGCTGTTTAATCTGCTGTTAGGTTTACGTCCGTATTCACAGACTATATCCTGGCCTGCTGTACTGAATGTGAGTCCACTGCATTTGGCGCTGCTTGTGTCTGAACACAGCCAATAGTCTATCACATGATGGCAGGGAAAGGCACAGCCAATCAAAATGTTCATATGTGTTTTGGGGGCGGGAGGACTCAAGGAGAGAACGTGATTTATCCCTTTCTGCGTGTCTAGGTTAATGTTGACAGAACGATTAAAAAAAAAGTGAATTAAATTATTGGTGGGGACACATCCCCTCTGTCCACCCTAAATCTACGCCCCTGTATATATATAATTTAAAACTATTTATTCATTTGTCTTTTATTTACTTACTTTCTAGCGAATGCTTTTTTAGGGCTCTAAAAACTACGGCAGTATGAGTGACAATGGAATAGGACGTGTGAGTTGCACCGGTCACACACACAAAACACACACACACACACACACACACACACTATATATATATATATATATATATATATATATATATATATATATATATATATATATATATATATATATATATATATAATTAAATTCTTAAAACATCGTGTTCACCCATGCACTGAAAAAAAGAACTTGTAAGATTTACTTAATAAAATCCTCATAACAATTTGGACACAGATTTTAAGTAAATTTTATTGCTCCAATATTAAGGCTGAATCTCATTTCTACCCCTTCCCCCTACCCTTCCATTCGGCGCGTTCACGTGCAGGGGTAGTGGTGTCTCATTTCTCTTTTGGTTGGAGGTGTAGGGGGAAGGGGGAAGGGCCAGATAGCCCTCCAAACGAAGATTTTTCAGGACCTCACTTCAAACGAAGGGCTAAGCAAAGTTTTCAACATGGCTGCTCACTCGAGCAAGCAGACCCATAAATGTTAAGTAATTTTGGCCATTAATAAAGATTTTTATGACAAGTTTTCATTATATGTTTATTACCTTTAGTCTTGTGTTTGTGTTTATGGTGATGTTCTGTAAAGAAACGTTTGCAAAAAAAATCGCTAAAGTTTGCTAGCGGATAGCACATATTGCACAATATTACAAATATATATTTTTATGTCACATACACTTTACTGCATGCTACAAACAAATATGAAAGTTCAGTAGCACGGCAGTTTGCCGAGCATTTGATAACGCATTGTTTGTTTTGCTTACGGCCATACACTATTGTTTTGCTTACACTATTCTTACTTATTGCAACGTGACCACAGTTTTGTAATTTATATTCTGTATATGGACGGCTGAGGAAACCCGAAGACTCATCCGTGTTCGTGGTGAAAATGAGCAACTTTTTTAAAAATCGAAATATGGCGCAAAAAACCTTTGGGAGTGAGTAAACTCTCTTATTGGAATGTGTGATAAACATCGGCTCATGTCCTCTGACGTAACATTAGGAGCCAGCGACAACGTATGATGACGTATAACAGTGTTGTCCCATTTCTTAGGGGAAATATTTATACCCTTCCTCTTTCCACTTCGTTTCAAGGGACAAGGGGAAGAAAACAGAATTGTGATTCAGCCTAAGTAAAACTCACCCGTAATTGTCAGGTAAAATTTACTTAATTAAATTAACAATAAAAGAAATCAAGTAAAAGTTACATAATTATATTTAATGCACAAATTAGATTTATTTAAAATAATCAAGTAAAGTTAATTCATTATTGTATCAGCAGGAACCTTAATTTTATGAAATTACTATCATTTTGTTTTGTGAGATTTTCCCTTAACTTGGTTTTATCAATTTATATTACTCCCTATAATAATGTAAACATTGCTAATTTATGTTTTGGAAAGAAACTTAAGTAATTATTTCATCTACAGTGGTGTGAAAAACTATTTGCCCCCCTCCTGATTTCTTATTCTTTTGCATGTTTGTCACACAAAATGTTTCTGATCATCAAACACATTTAACTATTAGTCAAAGATAACACAAATAAACACAAAATGCAGTTTTTAAATGAGGGGTTTTATTATTTAGGGAGAAAAAAAATCCAAACCTACATGGCCCTGTGTGAAAAAGTAATTGCCCCCTGAACCTAATAACTGGTTGGGCCACCGTTAGCAGCAATAACTGCAATCAAGCGTTTGCGATAACTTGCAACGAGTCTTTTACAGCGCTCTGGAGGAATTTTGGCCCACTCATCTTTGCAGAATTGTTGTAATTCAGCTTTATTTGAGGGTTTTCTAGCATGAACCGCCTTTTTAAGGTCATGCCACAACATCTCAATAGGATTCAGGTCAGGACTTTGACTAGGCCACTCCAAAGTCTTCATTTTGTTTTTCTTCAGCCATTCAGAGGTGGATTTGCTGGTGTGTTTTGGGTCATTGTCCTGCTGCAGCACCCAAGATCGCTTCAGCTTGAGTTGACGAACAGATGGCCGGACATTCTCCTTCAGGATTTTTTGGTAGACAGTAGAATTCATGGTTCCATCTATCACAGCAAGCCTTCCAGGTCCTGAAGCAGCAAAACAACCCCAGACCATCACACTACCACCACCATATTTTACTGTTGGTATGATGTTCTTTTTCTGAAATGCTGTGTTACTTTTACGTCAGATGTAATGGGACACGCACCTTCCAAAAAGTTCAACTTTTGTCTCGTCGGTCCACAAGGTATTTTCCCAAAAGTCTTACCAATCATTGAGATGTTTTTTAGCAAAATTGAGACGAGCCTTAATGTTCTTTTTGCTTAAAAGTGGTTTGCGCCTTGGACATCTGCCATGCAGGCCGTTTTTGCCCAGTCTCTTTCTTATGGTGGAGTCGTGAACACTGACTTTAATTGAGGCAAGTGAGGCCTGCAGTTCTTTAGATGTTGTCCTGGGGTCTTTTGTGGCCTCTCGGATGAGTTGTCTCTGCGCTCTTGGGGTAATTTTGGTCGGCCGGCCACTCCTGGGAAGGTTCACCACTGTTCCATGTTTTTGCCATTTGTGGATAATGGCTCTCACTGTGGTTCGCTGGAGTCCCAAAGCTTTAGAAATGGCTTTATAACCTTTACCAGACTGATAGATCTCAATTACTTTTGTTCGCATTTGTTCCTGAATTTCTTTGGATCTTGGCATGATGTCTAGCTTTTGAGGTGCTTTTGGTCTACTTCTCTGTGTCAGGTAGCTCCTATTTAAGTGATTTCTTGATTGAAACAGGTGTGGCAGTAATCAGGCCTGGGGGTGACTACAGAAATTGAACTCAGACGTGATAAACCACAGTTAAGTTATTTTTTAACAAGGGGGGCAATCAGTTTTTCACACACGGCCATGTAGATTTGGAGTTTTTTTCTCCCTTAATAACGTAAACCTTCAATTAAAAACTGCATTTTGTGTCCAATTATGTTATCTTTGACTAATAGTTAACGGTTTTTGATGAGCAGAAACATTTAAGTGTGACAAACATGCAAAAGAATAAGAAATCAGGAAGGGGGCAAATAGTTTTTCACACCACTGTATATCTTTCATAAATCACACAACTAAAATATAATTAAACAGTTTATTCACCAACATTACCAAATATTTGTGACATTCACAGTCTAGATCCAAGTTGTCTTTTTAATAAAAGTGCATTCAGCTAAATTTTGCATCCATAGAAAAAAACTGCACGGCACCAGGGCCTGAAATACTTGTTTTAAACAAAATTGTGTAAAATAATAAATAAATAAAATACAGCATTCATTTAGAAATAAAATACAGCAGAAAATACATTAAACAAACTGTAGAATAAACGTTAAAACGTAATAGCCCTCGGAAGCAGTGAAGTTGCAACATTCAAATCAGCACTCTGGACTAGTGCACTTAAAAGTATGCCATTGAAACCATAACGCATTAAAACATTAAGCTGAACATGTAAACACAACATGTAAAGACTTGTAGTCAAGCCAAATCAAATGTTTTAAGATAACTTCATCTTTAAAGCTTGCACTTTTGGTGATAGCTTAATCCCATCAAGTTCTAGAAGAACTTCCTGAAAATAGCTCAAATGTGTAGCGCAGTGCTCGGAGCTATTGCCACATTCTTGCAAAATTTCCTCTCCTTCAAGGATTATGGATACACCAACCGGTTCTTCCCCTTCAACAGCACAGACGACAAGGATTTTAAGAAGGTGCATACTGGCATCACTTCGTCTGTCCCCCTGCATAAAATGTACAAGAAAATAAATAATTTAATTTGAGAAACAAAAAAAAAAATCTGAATTGCTTCAACCTGTGCTGACTTCATTTCACAGAGAAAAAAATAAAAAATAATAATTGATAATAAAAAATGACCATCACTTCATATACTTCAGATTGTTAAACTTGGGTTAAATTGCTTTAGCAATAATCTTGCATCACTAAAACATTGTAAAACATGGCATGAGATGGCTACACTCCATAGATTACTCTGCACCTTTACAGTGTCAGGAAATCCTATGATGAATGCTGAGTTTGTATTTAAAGGGTTAGTCCAAACATGAAAATTCGTTCAATAATTACTCAGATTTATATATTCATTTGCATTTATATGCTTCTGTCCAATACAACAAACACTATATTCAAGGTATTAATAAATTGTATAATTAATAAGAAAACAATGCTTTACCAGGCAATCATCAAAGAGATCCTTTTCAGATTCACGTCTCATCTTTACGCTTTGTTTCTGTGAAAATATTTACATTGTATCATTACATAATCTTTTATTCGTACAACTACATTTAGGCATTTCTTCATCTTTTGTAAGTTTGCCTTTATCCAAAACAAATTACAAAAGAGGAAGGCATCAAGCATGTCAAGCAGTGCTACTAACACAAAGTTTCTGACACCGTTAGAAAAATACAAGATAGATCAGCGAGGGATTAAGGAAAAAGTGAGAAGCAAGAATCATGTGTGGAAAGATTAAGCATGCAGGGTCACAGGATGACTCGACTTATTTTATTGTCTGCAATGCGATTTAGACAAATTAGAGCTGCTGTCAATACTGTATGAACATATGTACAGGTTCTTTACTCGTAACTCATTAATAAAGTTCGGCTTCAGAAAAAAAAAACGTTTATTGCTAGTGCTCTTTTACCATTTAATGCTTTAACACACACGACTCAGTTTGTTCAGAAATGGCATCTAACTGGCGAGGCTTTGTCTGAACACGCCGTTTTCACTCGGGGTGGGGGGTAAGAAACACATCTCGGTGTATTAATCTGCGCGCTCGGTTCGTTATTATTTTATTTATTTATTTATTTATTTACCACAGGACCCCTGGGGGGCTCCGTAGGTTCAGGTTTTTACACGAAAACGGTGTTTTGTGAATCTCCACACTATTAAAAACTGAAATTGCTAATTGTACGTCCTGAGATTAAGATGAACATTAATTGGGAGTCATGAAAGCGAGAATCACATCCAAAAAAGAAAGCTAAACTTACCTCGAACACGACAAACTCCCGCTCCAGCCACGCCGTGTTGTACCTCCGTGATGATCCACAACCGACTGATACACAGCGTGGGCACAGCGTCTCCAAACACGCATGCGCAGTTTAATTTGCACACATTTTCGGCTTCAGTAGACACACAATACTTCAAACTGAAACACGACTGCCCCCTACAGGTAATGAAGGGCATGTTCACAGCTTCCCGCACGCAGCCGCGCAAAGCCGCGGCAAGTCACGGGATCCCTTTTCTCGAAACGCGCGTTTTTAATGGCGACATCTGTAGTTCTTTCATTGCAAGATTGGCATTAGCATCAGGTGGGATGTATATAGCAGTAATAATGGTCAAAGTGAATTCTCTAGGTAGATAGAAGGGTCTCCTCTTAACCAAAAGAAATTTCAGGTTAGGTGAGCAGTGCCTCTTAGTGATAATAGAGTCTGTACACCAAGCTTTGTTTACATAAATGCACAGCCCTCCACCTCTGATCTTACCGGAGTCATCTGCCGTCCTGTCTGACCAGATAACGTAGTGTTCAGCTAGCTCAATAGCGCTATTCGGTATGCCGTTGTTCAGCCATGTTTCCGTTAAAAAATCATGTCAGAATCCATAATCCTTTTTTTTTGCTGGAGATGTGCAGTCGTAGTTCATCCATTTTGTTGATTAGTGACCGAACATTAGCTAGGAAAATGCTGGGGGTAAAGAGAGCCAATGCGGCATTAGCTTTAGCTTAGCTCTTAGCCTGCCACGCAACCCCCGCCTTTGTTTACGGTCTCAACAAGCCCTTCCGCCTGGCCAGGCAAAACGAGCAACCTACGGTGTTCTGGACATCTCTGGAATGAGTCGGAGATCGCGTTAGTAGTAGGATAATGGCATAATGCAATGTCTATAAGTTGCTGTGAGATGTTAAATAGGCTGTTCTAAGTGAACTACCCGGCAAGGAATAAAAAGTTAACTGTAAAAACGCAAATACTGGAGAGACGCTGAGCCTCGCATTGTGCACGTGCCACCATCTTGGTCGATCAGTCCATAACACTACACACTCAACAGATCACACTCAACTCAACACAATACTACACAATCTACTCAATTCAACCCACTCAACACGCTCAGCTCAACACACTGACTACAACACACTCGACACAACAGACTCAAATCGCCACAAAACATTTAACACAACACACTCAACACAGCATATAACTAATGCTTTCAGAGCGTCATTGTGTCGCTGCACTTGTTAATATTCTGTTTGTCCCAGGTGACACTGCTCCGGCTCAGAGTCCTGTTTTGTCTGATGACGGTGTCAGAGGCTACTACAAAGCAGGATACAGGAGCCTGGTGTCGGAGTACAGCCGTCTGGGGGTCCTGGATCAGAACCAGCGCGAGCATCTGATTGCGTGGGTGACTGATGACCAACACGAGGATGCTCACACCGCAGAGTACCACCAGGTTCTGCAGAGATTATCTGGAAAAGATGAGAAAGAACTTGTCAAGTCTTAATGACCTGTGTTCTCCTATATCTAAGATGATAAAGTGATCATGATAAAGATAATAGTAATGATGATTACGATGTGATGATTATGATGACGATGATGCTGGCTATACTTAGTAATAATTGATCTATCACTGTTTTTTAATTAATTGCAAAACAAAAAACAAACATTTAATCAAGTAAAGATATGATGTTCTACTCTCTAGTCATTATTTTAATAATAAAAAAAATTGGGTAATTTAGTTTTTGTAGTTACATAAGCATGCTTTATAAGTGTATTTTGGGGTTTAAATACACTACAGAATTATTGCAACTGATATGAATTGAATTATAATGATTTCAGGATGTGATAAAAAAAATATCTATAAAATAAATCAAATCAAATGCAAACCCAGGTTTCCAGTGTCCTGTAGACTGCTGTACACATTACACAGGTGTAGACAGGGCTGGGTGTCAGTTAAACATATTAAACACTGGTACCTCAACTTCAATACTGCTTCCTGAACAATACTACAGTGAAACGTCGGATTGCGAGTAACGTGGTTTGCAAGTGTTCCGCAAACGATAATTAATTTTTGTTTTGTATCACAACTGAGCCAATGGTTGGGCTGCACTCTTGCGCTGCGGATTTGTAGGTAATCGTCTTCCCTGCTGGGTCTGCACGTCTCTTACAGGTATAATCAACATATGTGCGCACCTGTACTGTTTACTATAATACTATGACCATGTGTGCATAAAACATATTTTATTTTGTGTTTTTATGCGTGTGTACAGCACGCATATACTGTTTATTAAAGCACGTGTGTGCGCTAAGCAAAAGTAAGTCTCATTAGAGAGGTTAAATATCCATTTTCTCTCTCTGGTTGTATCAGAGTGCACTGATTCCGTTATGTGTGCATGCATCATTGAACACCATGCCCCTTCACATACACTCCTCCTCCTCTCACTTTCACACACACACACACACACACACACATAGCGTTTGCGTTATGGAAATACTTATGTTTTTTTTTTTTTTTACTTTTTTAAAGGTAAAGTGCAGGTAAATTTGTTTTATTTTTACTATATATTTTGTATTAATAATTTTTTTGGGGGCTGTGGAACAAATAATCTGAGTTTTCATTATTTATTATGGGAAAATTCTGTTTGATATACGAGTGTTTCAAATTATGAGCATGAATTATGAATTGAACAAATTATGCTCGTAGTCCAAGGTTCCGCTGTATATTTACATTAACATTTAGGCATTTGTTAGATGCCCTTATCCAGAGCAACTTCCTTTTTTTTTTTTAAATCTCATTATACATCTTAGCAGTTGGGAGCCTTAAGGGCTTCGCTCAAGGGCCCAACAGGAACAACTTATTAGTTATAGTTTTTCTATGCCACGGTCACCCTCGGCTTGCTCATCCGGGACAATCTCACAACCTTATTATTATCTAAACACATTATTATTTCTCACTATACACACTTCCATAAAATTTCTTTTCATTTTGTGATGCTGCTTTGAGACACCCATTTTAACCAAAAGAGAAACGCATTACACATTACAATAAATTAGTTTACTTTTATTTTTTAACTCCTTAATATCATATTTTTTCATATACAGTGGGTGCACAAGCAGTATGTGACTTCTACCGTCGCGGCGTATGGTGTCAGCATTTGGGTTTGTGTGTTTGCTGGCTTTTACCGCTGAGTGGCGCTATATAACTATAGACTGACGCCTCAGGCATCAGTTCGTTCTCTCCAGGCTTAATGAGGCGCAGGTCGTCCACAGCCGCACGTCGTTGCAGATAAAATAAAGTGAAACATTGTAATTAAACGAATTCATAATCACAGTAGTAACATTACAGTACAAATTTATAATTAAAATTAAATTAAGTTTTTTTAGGATCGAATTTACGCAACGTAAACGTTAACACACTGAGCCTTTTTATTATGTGTAATTAGAAAAGCTACATGTGTAGGGTCTTTTGTCATCTTATATTTTGTATTCTTTAAATTTGTAGCTTTTATAAGACTCTACTTTTATTTAGGTGCACTCACAATGACGAAAAAACTTTATGATTTTGTTAAATAAAGAAAGTAAACGGGGTTCTGTATTGTTTTTGGTGAACTTGAGCGCATCACAAAATGAACCCAAACTCCGTGTATACTCGCCTCACAGACGTGAAAAATATATACTTATAGAAAGAGAAATATCAGCTTTTATATAAACTAATGAAAAAAAATTATTAGATTACGTAATTCATATGAAGAGTGAATTATAGGCGTGCTCCCTGCTGTGGAGACGACGAGATGACATGATCACCATCAGCACAGCTGAAACCAAAGGAATCACTAATTTATCAATGAATTATTAAAATGGTCAGAGTGAGTTTCCTGGCTGTTTTAACAAATATTTGAAGTAGACAACAGTAGCCCACATTTATAAAAGCATTTTTATTTACACTATAAAAAATAATCCTGCATTTATTTTTAGGTGTGCCCGCTGCCATAGTTCTTATATGGCTCTTTATCGGAGTAAATTTAGTAACAAACCTGTAAAACAGGTACATCTGTATGAATAAATTGTTTAATTTACATAAATCACTGATCACATTTAAGATTCAAGATTCAAAGAATTAATAAAGTTCTTTGAATCTTGAATCTTGAATCTTAAATGTGATCAGTGATTTATGTAAATGACTCAGTTTAGATGTAAGTAAATGCTCCTTGCTGCGCTGTTTGGGGGAGGGACGCGCTAAGGACGATTTGGTCTGCTCTGTGGAGGCTCGCCCGTGAGAGGTTGCGCACGCGCGGTCCACTACACTGTAAAAAAATTGGTTAGTATATCATGACTGAAATACAGCGGCTCACATCGGCGTGCGTTTCTCACAGCGCCGCATAGACAGCGCTTATTTAACACCTATACCTAACTTATCTAGCTTATCTGACACCTATGTGTTTGTTGTATTTCTGGGAAAGAGAAATCTAATCTCTCATATCGGCGCGCACGTTCATCTGACTTTAGATCAAAACTCGGCAAAGTTAAAGAGCGCACACGCGCGCCGCGGGATCACGCAAACATTTTACATTCACTATAAAGGTTTATTCACAACCACATTTCAGCCATTCACACACATGCATTGTGCTGTTGTTTGTACACACTTTCAGTTTTCCCCGTCTACTCTCCTCTTTGATCAAAAGTGGTGATCACAATGATCGCTAGATGGCGCTTTCACCCAAAACAAATAGTTTAGCTCCAAGATCAACTTGCACTTGGACAATGCGCCATTCATTCCCGCGTTGATAATCAGCGGTATTTTTTTTTCATATTCAACTGAGAAAACCTACTACAGAGTCTCTAAGGGGAGTCACTAAGTCTCTACTTAATTTTATAACGTTTTAAGAATATTAATTAGTTTGTTCATTCTATTTGAAGCTTCTGAACTTTTCGGATGTTTTTTAGTGTGACAGTGCTTTAGATTAGTTCTGAACTCGCTTCCGTGAAATTATCGCTAAAACAATGTAATGACCCTCCTGAGGATATAAAACTTTATTATTGCATTTGAATAAATCAGATCTACCACAAACTGAACAACTTTTCAATTTTCTGGTATGGTAACATAAGCACCTCGGATACCTGTCGCTGCTGCTGTGGAAATATTATGCTACTGATATTAAATATAGAATATTTATTGAAACAAAAACTAATACCATTATAAAATATATAACTTATTGAAACGTTTATAACTTATCGAAAATGATTCGATTGATTTACATGATGTATGCTATATAATACCAAGGGTTTCCGGGTCGCTGCCCAGATAGCACAGGTACGTCGCAGAGACGTCGACTAAAGATTGTATCATCTGGTGAACATCGCATTTGTTTTTTTATAGTCATACTTTGATCGTCTGTAGATCGCCTGTTTGAGCTGTTAAATAATACATCGTTTTACATCTATACGATGTATATACGACGTATCTTTATCATCCAAAAGTGCCAAGATCATCCAAGAGTGCGGCAAGAGTGGGCAGCGCCCCTCAAATTAATGTCTTTCCCCCTCAAATCAAAATTTTTAAATGTTGAGAAAGCACATGTTAATATACTGACAAAATGAATATATTACAAGTTGATAAAATGATCTGCGGTAACGGAAAAATCCGCCGGAAAAGGGACACTACACAATACGGTATTAGATTTCAAGTCTCTGTCCCTCCGCACACAGGCTGCAGCACACACACACACACACTCACACACTCTTCCCCTGAGCCCTCGGTAAACATCCAATCACCGTCGGTAATGCAAATGAGTCAAGACGTAGCAAGAGTGGATTGGAGAGAAGAGAGCTGTTCATTTACTATAAAATAAATAAATAAATAAATAAATAAATAAAACATAATATGATCTGTTCTACAGCCCATCTGCTTTAACTTTTTTTTATTATTCATAAGACAACTTTTCACACTCTAAAATAACATGATGCAAATGACATGATCCAAAATGTGAACTAAAATGGCATGTTTATGTTCAAATACTCAACATGGGTTTTCTGAAGTTGCACATGTGTATTTAAATCTAGAACACAAGTTCAAACACAGAACACAGATGTCAGATATATGTGCACTTCATGTTATAATTACATAAAAACACAAAAATTACACAAAAACTCAAAAATCCAGATTAGAAATAAGGTACTCCACTGTAAAATAATATTTCTATTCAGTTTAAATAATACATTGGACGCGAAAGCTTTGTTTTTGACAGGTTTAGATTGAATTAGTATATATATTGTGCTAAAACAATATACCATTCTACCATTATTATAAAATTATACACATACACTTTTTCAAAATGTTTTACTAATCACCTAAATGCCACATCTCACTACAACATACACCGGATTTGCAAACTAAAAACTAGTTTAGAACACCGATGTGCTATCAGTGGCGACACATAGGCGGCGCTGCGCAGAGTGACGTCGCAGTCTAGCGAGTGGTACTGAGCATGCGCAGTGATCAGCCTTTCCTGGAGCCCGTTTTTTAAAGTGGAAGCGCGAAACATTTATAGTTAATAAAAAGAAATTAGAAAGTTAGAAATTTGTTTATATTTGCGGTCTGCTGAAGTTACAAAGTATCCGTGGCAATTGTGTTTCATACAGAGAACATTTGTGTGTGATGGTACAAGGTGAGCACTGAGGTAATATTCTAGAATGTTCTGTGGCAGTTAGATTCTAACAGACGCGTTTAGCTTGATTGTGAATCTATGTATGTAGCTAACGTAGGTTTCGAAGCATAACAGGCAATTGCAAATGTTAATTTGTCAAAAATCATAAAAACAGGCTATCGTATTTGATGTACAGATATAATTTGTCATAAATGCAACACCATCACCATGTATAATAACTGAAACATGGGTTAAACAGGACGAGTATGTAGCTCTAAATGAAGCTAGTCCTCCTGGATACAGCTACATACACCAGCCTCGGTTAACTGGTAGAGGAGCAGGCGTCGCAGTTATTTACAATGATAATCTGTCTATCATACAAAAACACGGACACAAATTTAACTCATTTGAAATTCTTTATAGTAACATAAGTATATTTAAGTATATTAAGTCAGCTCAGTCGATTCCACTAATTATAATTTACAGACCTCCAGGGCCGTATTCTGAATTTCTTAGTGAATTTGCAGATTTCATCTCAAATCTGGTCGTTTCTGAAGACAAAGCGTTAATTGCCGGAGATTTTAACATTCATTTTGAGAATACAGAAGACCCTCTGAGAATAGCATTTATGTCCATACTGGACTCCGTAGGCGTAAATCAGTGTGTAGTAGGACCCACTCATAAAGCAGGTCACACTTTAGACTTAATAATATTTTTCGGATTAAGTATAAGAAATGTATTCACAATTCCACTGTCTGATATTATCTCAGATCACTATCTTGTCTCCATTCAAGTGTGTCACAGTGATAATGTACGCACAGCACCGCGCTACCGTATTAAACGTACATTCACATCAACTACCACACAGAGTTTTATCAGTAATCTCCCAGAGTTACCAACTTCGATTAGGTCACCGTCTGACCCTACAGAACTCGATCAGGCGACTGAATATTTACAGTCGACATTTCGTTGTACCTTAGATAATGTAGCTCGAGCTAAAAGAAAAATTATTAGAGATAAGAAACTCGCACCCTGGTATAACGATCACACGCGCACTTTAAAACAGACCGCTCGGAAATTAGAGCGTAAATGGCGTCAACCTAAATTATTAGTATTTCAAATAGCATGGAAAGAGAGCATCCTGAACTATAGGAAAGCTCTTAGTGTAGCTAGATCAACATATCTCTCCACTCTTATAGAAGAAAATAAAAATAATCCTAGATTTTTATTTAATACCGTAGCCAAATTAACCAGAAATAAGACCACTACAGAAATCTCATCAGAAACATCATGCAATAGTGAGGACTTCATGAACTTTTTTAATAATAAAATTGTAAATACAGATGTTGCCTTTAAGACTGCGCGTGTTTTCCCGTGAGATGCCGCAATTTAGCGTGCGGCGTGCCGCGACTTGCCGGAGGCAACATTCAGGAATTTAAAATAAATGTGTTGTGCTTCACTGAATATCCGCCAGATGGCGCATGGAAGGACTTTATCTAAAAGTCCAAGTACAACAATGAATGTAACGACGCGGATGAACAGTGCTGAAGCGAACATGAATTTTATTTAGTTTTATAATAGACCTTTCATGATGAATGAGTGTATATGTGCTTCATATTATCAAGCACAGGCAGAGGAGACAGAAATTTTTGAGGGACAGGTCACTGAAAAAAGTAAACCTAGCTAGCGTTCGTTTAATGTGTTTTTTTCTCATTCCATTAGTTAAAAAAAATTATTTGCTCTTTTAAACTAAAGTGTCTAATTTATGCTTATGGGTGAATCTTTTTTTTTTTTTTTTTTTACTTTAGTATAATGCTATTTACAGCAGGGAACCAAAGTGAAATATTTCATTTTGATCAAGGCACTTTTATTAGGTTGAGTGTGATTTGCGCATGCGCAGTCTTTAGACCATAGTTTTGCCGGTATAATTTTATTTCCGCCTCAAACCGGAGCATGACGTTGAAACAAGTAAGGAAGGATATCAGAACCTGTATTTCAGTTACTGTTAGTTAAATCCCCTGATTAAACTTAAATCTAATCCATTCACTCAAAGGACATTTCTGCTTCAAACCAAAGTTCACCGTGTCACATGACCTCATGACGCAGCATTATCACGGACTGAATCACGTTCTGCTGGCGGCCCTAGTTTTTCAAAGAAAACTCCTTTAAACCAGGTAAGAAAGCAAACTCATGTCATTTCGTTGTTAAATGTATCTCTTCTATGAGCAAATTCATGATTTATGTCAGGAACAACTACTTTGTAGATTGAGTTTTGTGTCCGTGTATGCTACTGTAGCTACAAACACCTATATTACCTACATTAGCATTAGCTAACTAACGCGGTGATTTTCAAAAACACCGGAGTTTGTACAGTAAGTTGACGGTGCCGAATAACATGAAAATAATTATATTTAAGTACCGTTGGTTAACGATGTAAAAATTAATAGGAAAGTGACGTAAACATAGAACAAGCTAATTTGGAGTGAGTGCTGTTTGTAGTGTATTAGAGTCGTCACTCAGGGTTCACCTTATTGAGACTGTGTCTGTTCCCCGAGCTAAGCAAAAATGTAGAAAGACTCAGAAAGTCTGTTTTAATAATTTAATTAACATAAAGACCACAACCTCAGATCATACTGAATGCGCAGCCGGCACCTCTGATCTGAAGCTAGGACTGTTAAATATTAGATCTCTCGCATCAAAAGCAGTTATTGTTAATGAAATTATCACAGATCAGGCGTTTAATATACTCTGTTTAACTGAAACATGGGTTAAACAGGATGAGTATGTAGTTCTAAATGAAGCTAGTCCTCCTGGATACAGCTACATACACCAGCCTCGGTTAACTGGTAGAGGAGCAGGCGTCGCAGTTATTTACAATGATAATCTGTCTATCATACAAAAACACGGTGTCACGAATCGGAACGGAACGAGGTGAATCCAAGTGCAGATGACGTGCCGAAATGTCAGGCGAGAGCGTGGTCGGAATGCGGAAGTCAATGCCGGGTGATCAGTCAGCGTAGCGTCTAAGCCAAATCGTAAAGCGGGAGCCGTGGTCAAAAGAGGAAGCGTAATTTCAAAACCGGGAGATCAAAGGGCGAGGCAAACAAATCCGAGACGAGAAACCGAAAGCGAAAAACGAGAAACAAAGCGAACTTGGCAACGTGAGATCAAGGGAAAATAAACGCGAGAAAATCGGGGCATGAAAACAAGATAATCCAGCGATTTAAGCAGCGCGTCGCGCATGCTTAAATCGCTGGAGTAATCAGTCATGGAATGAGAAACAGCTGAGCAGACGGGGCGGAAACGGGGGCGTGGGAGCGCACGTGACGGCTAGACAAAAACATGAGCACGTGGGGAAGTGACAGCGTGGGAAAAGGACGGCAGACAGGGCGTGGAGCATGACAGTACCCCCCCCCTTACGAACGCCTCTGGGCGTTAGGACGGGGAGCCTCAGGGAAGCGTTTCTGAAAGTCAGAGATTAGCTTGGGGTCTAGGATGAACTTGGCGGGGATCCAGCTTCTCTCCTCAGGGCCATAGCCTTCCCAGTCCACCAGGTACTGAATGCCTCTACCTCGGCGGCGAGCTTTCAGGAGGCGGCGGACGGTGTAGGCTTCACCGCCATCAATGATACGGGGAGGAGGCAGAGGGTGGGTGGGGGGACTTAATGGGCTTGAGGCAAGACGGCGTAGCTGGGATACGTGGAACGTGGGGTTTATTCTTCGCATGGTTGAGGGGAGTAAGAGTTTGACAGCGCATGGGTTGATGATCTTGGTAATCGTGAATGGGCCTACATATCGGGGAGAGAGTTTACGAGAAATGGTCCTTAGAGGGAGGTCTCTGGTGGAGAGCATGACTCTCTGCCCTATCCTGTACTTGGGGGCCTGAGAGCGTCTGCGGTCTGCTTGCTCCTTATAAGTTCTGCCTTGTCGTAGCAGCGTCCTTCTGGCCTGAGTCCAGGTCCTCCTGCAGCGGCGAATGAAGGCTTGGGCAGAGGGGATGCTGACCTCCTCTTCCTGAGAGGGGAACAAGGGTGGTTGGTAACCCAGGCAGCACTGGAAGGGGGACAGCCCAGTAGACGAAGAGACTAGAGAGTTGTGGGCGTATTCGACCCAGGGCAGGAATCTGCTCCACGAGGTGACATCCCGGTAGGTCATGCATCTCAGGGCGACCTCGAGAGCCTGGTTCTTCCTCTCCGTCTGCCCATTGGATTGAGGATGGAAACCTGATGACAGGCTTGGGGTGGCTCCGATGAGCTTACAAAATGCCTTCCAGAATTGAGAAGTGAACTGCGGGCCACGATCGGAGACGATATCTTTGGGCAGGCCGTGGAGCTTAAAAACGTGGAGGATCATGAGTTCTGCAGTCTCCTTGGCGGACGGGAGTTTTGGGATGGGAATAAAGTGGGCTGCCTTGGAGAACCGATCCACTACGGTCATGATACAGGTGTGGCCATCAGAGGTGGGTAATCCTGTCACAAAATCAAGGGCGATATCGGACCATGGACGGTGCGGGATTGGTAAAGGTCTGAGGAGGCCTGCTGGGGCGGTGTTGAGGTGTTTATATCGCTGACAAATGTCACAAGCTGCCACAAAGCCAGGGACGTCCTCCTTTATGGTTGGCCACCAAAAACGCTGCTGGGCTTGGGACAGGGTTCGGGCAGAGCCCGGATGGCAAGAGAGTTTGGAGCAATGTGCCCATTCCAGGACCTGGGAGCGTAGAGTGAGTGGGACGAATAGCCGATTGGGGGGTCCATTACTGGGGCCTGGTTCACGGGACAAGGCCTGCTTCACCCGAGTCTCTATATCTAGCTCAGCCACTGCGAGTAGGCAATGCGAAGGGAGGATGGTGTTGCTGATGGTGGAGTCTTGGGTGTGGGTGAACTGCCTGGAGAGAGCATCTGGTTTGGCGTTCTTGGATCCTGGACGGTAGGAGAGGGTGAAGTTGAACCTGGTGAAAAAGAGTGACCAACGGGCCTGGCGGGAGTTCAGCCGCTTGGCGCCTCGAAGGTACTCAAGGTTTTTGTGGTCAGTCCAGACCAGGAATGGGATCTCCGTTCCTTCAAGCCAGTGTCTCCACTCCTCCAGGGCTAGTTTTATGGCCAGGAGCTCGCGATCTCCGATGCCATAATTTCCTTCGGTGGGGGTTAATCGGTGTGAGAAGAAAGAGCAGGGGTGCAGCTTGTTGTCATGGGCGGATCTCTGGGAGAGAATGCCTCCTACTCCCGTGCTGGAGGCGTCGACCTCCACAATGAACTGCCGTGACGGGTCCGGGATGGTGAGGATAGGAGCGGATGTGAACAGCTTCTTAAGTTTGGTGAAGGCTCCTTCAGATTCCTGGTTCCAACGAAAACGAACCTTGGGAGAGGTTAGGGCTGTTAGGGGGGCAGCGATAGAACTGTAGCCGCGGATGAAACGGCGATAGAAATTTGAGAATCCCAGAAATCTCTGGAGTTCCTGTCGTGAGGTGGGTGTGGGCCAGTTCGTGACGGCTTGAAGCTTGGCGGGTTCCATCTGGATTCCTGAAGGTCCGATGCCAAATCCAAGGAATGTGGTGGAAGTGGTGTGGAATTCGCACTTCTCTGGTTTTGCAAATAATTTGTTCTCTAGGAGCCTTTGTAGCACCTGTTGGACATGCTGTTGATGCTCCTCCAGGTCCCGGGAAAAGATCAGGATGTCATCCAGGTAGACAAACACAGATAAGTTGAGAAAGTCTCTGAGTATATCGTTAATGAAGGCCTGGAAGACTGCGGGGGCATTAGTGAGGCCGAACGGAACCACAAGGTATTCGTAATGCCCTGTAGGGGTATTGAAGGCCGTTTTCCACTCGTCACCCTCTCGGATGCGGACAAGGTGGTAAGCATTGCGTAAATCGAGCTTGGTGAAAATCCTGGCTCCTTGGAGAAGCTCAAAGGCGGTGGCCATTAGTGGGAGGGGGTACCGGTTCTTCACAGTGATCTCATTCAAACCCCTGTAATCTATGCAGGGACGAAGGGAACCGTCTTTCTTGCCCACGAAGAAGAACCCGGCCCCCGCTGGAGAGGAAGAAGGACGAATGATCCCCGCCGCGAGGGATTCGGTGATGTAATGGTCCATGGCTTGGCGTTCCTTGGGTGACAATGAGTATAGACGGCCCTTGGGGGGAGAGGTGCCTGGGAGCAGATCAATAGCGCAGTCGTATGGCCGATGGGGGGGAAGAGAAATGGCGCGCGATTTGCTGAACACAGCCTTGAGGTCGTGATACTCAGGTGGAACATGGGTGAGTTCCAGTGATTCATCCGCCTGGGCGGGATCGGGGCATGACGTGAGGGCAGCGCGTAGGCAGGTCGTGGAACATGATGGGCTCCATGCTGAGATCGAGTTTCCGGCCCAGTCAATCTGTGGGTTATGTCGGATCAACCAGGGGAGGCCCAAAATGACCGTGGCATGAGATCCCTCCATGATGGATAGCGAGGTCTGCTCAGAATGGTTACCTGAGACCCTTAGACCGAGAAGAGGGGTCCTGTGGGTGATAGAAGGAAGTGGACTCCCATCGAGGGCCTGAACCTTGAGGTGAGTCTCTAAAGGCAGAGCAGGGATTCCCAGGGCCTTGGCTGAGGCGGCATTGATTAGGTTACGGTCTGAACCGGAGTCGATCAGTGCCTGCACCAGGTGGGTTCGTTGTTCGTGGATGAGGAAGATGGGAAGCAGTCGGCGTTGGTCTGGAGGTTTCTTTGGAGAAGTGCCCTCCAGTGCTCCCAGCTGAACCTGAGGACTCCTTCTCCTTACTGCACAGTTCTTAAGTAGATGGTTCAATTTTCCACAGTAGAAGCAGGCTCCCTCCACTCGACGACGTCGTCGCTCCTCTGGTGAAATGCGGGTTCTGCCCAGTTGTATGGTTTCATCCTGAGGGTGGGGTCGCTGGAAGGCTCTAGGTGGTGCAATCCTGGCCCCTTTCCGAAGGCGGAGACGTGAATCCACTCGGCCGGCCAAATCCATGAGATCTTGGAGTGATGACGGTAGTTCACGAGAAATTAGCTCATCCTGAAGTGCTTCTGTCAGTCCTTCAAAGAACACATCACTCAACGCACGATTATTCCACCCGCTGGAGAGAGCTAGGGTCTGGAATTCTATGGCGTAATCATAGGCCGAACGCGAGCCTTGTTGGAGCTTTAACAGTTTGTGACCAGCCTCCCTTCCATGACATGAGCGATCAAACACCCTCTTCATCTCCTCAGCGAAGTCCTCGTAGTTGGAGCAGCAGGGGTCGCGAGAGTCCCAAAGAGAAGTGCTCCATTCTTGAGCTCGTCCTGAGAGCAGCGTTATCACATATGCCACCTTGGAGCGTTCGGTGGAGAATGTGGAGGGTTGGAGCTCGAATATCAGCGTACACTGAGAGAGAAATGAGCGACATGTACCAGGATCACCCTCATAGGTCGGGGGGGAAGGGAGGCGTGGTTCGCGTTGCATGATGGAGTCCTCATGTCGCGTTGGAGAAAGCTGGAGTCCTTGGAGCTGGGTTGTGACGTCAGCAAGGGTTTGCTTGGTGTTGAGCAGCCCCTGGTGGTGAGCTCCAAGAGGAGCACCCTGATGCTCCAGTGCTACATTCATGCAGTCGACATCTGCTGGATTCATATCGATGGCTGGATTATTCTGTCACGAATCGGAACGGAACGAGGTGAATCCAAGTGCAGATGACGTGCCGAAATGTCAGGCGAGAGCGTGGTCGGAATGCGGAAGTCAATGCCGGGTGATCAGTCAGCGTAGCGTCTAAGCCAAATCGTAAAGCGGGAGCCGTGGTCAAAAGAGGAAGCGTAATTTCAAAACCGGGAGATCAAAGGGCGAGGCAAACAAATCCGAGACGAGAAACCGAAAGCGAAAAACGAGAAACAAAGCGAACTTGGCAACGTGAGATCAAGGGAAAATAAACGCGAGAAAATCGGGGCATGAAAACAAGATAATCCAGCGATTTAAGCAGCGCGTCGCGCATGCTTAAATCGCTGGAGTAATCAGTCATGGAATGAGAAACAGCTGAGCAGACGGGGCGGAAACGGGGGCGTGGGAGCGCACGTGACGGCTAGACAAAAACATGAGCACGTGGGGAAGTGACAGCGTGGGAAAAGGACGGCAGACAGGGCGTGGAGCATGACACACGGACACAAATTTAACTCATTTGAAATTCTTTATAGTAACATAAGTATATTTAAGTATATTAAGTCAGCTCAGTCGATTCCACTAATTATAATTTACAGACCTCCAGGGCCGTATTCTGAATTTCTTAGTGAATTTGCGGATTTCATCTCAGACCTGGTCGTTTCTGTAGACAAAGCGTTAATTGCCGGAGATTTTAACATTCATTTTGAGAATACAGAAGACCCTCTGAGAACAGCATTTATGTCCATACTGGACTCCGTAGGCGTAAATCAGTGTGTAGTAGGACCCACTCATAAAGCAGGTCACACTTTAGAGTTAATAATATTTTTCGGATTAAGTATAAGAAATGTATTCACAATTCCACTGTCTGAAATTATCTCAGATCATTATCTTGTGTCCATTCAAGTGTGTCACAGTGATAATGTACGCACAGCACCGCGGTACCGTATTAAACGTACTTTCACATCAACTACCACACAGAGTTTTATCAGTAATCTCCCAGAGTTACCAACTTCGATTAGGTAACCATCTGACCCCACAGAACTCGATCAGGCGACTGAATATTTAGATATTATATTTATAATATATTTAGAATATTAGAAATTAGAATAATATTTATAATAAAATTGTAAATATCAGGCATAAAATTGAGGCTTTGAAACCAAACAATGTAATTGATACAGATGTTAACCTAGCCATGTCAGATTCAAACCTAGAATACTTTACTCCCCTTGAAGAGAATGAACTAATTTCACTCATCTCTTCTGCAAATTCATCAACCTGTATATTAGATCCTATACCGACACATTTTCTTAAACAGATAGTACCAGTAATAACAGAACCGCTGTTGAAAATAATTAATTCCTCACTTCCTCATTGGTTATGTTCCAAAATCTTTTAAATTAGCAGTTATCAAACCAATAATTAAGAAACCTGACCTCGACCCCTGTCAGCTGTCCAATTACAGGCCAATATCAAACCTCCCCTTTATCTCTAAAAGATAGTAGCAGAGCAGCTATGCTCATATCTACATAGAAATGGCATACATGAACTGTATCAGTCAGGATTTAGGCCTCATCACAGCACAGAAACAGCACTCGTTAAAGTAGTAAATGACCTCCTATTGGCCTCTGATCAGGGTTGTGTAACTATGCTTGTATTACTCGACCTCAGTGCAGCTTTTGACACCATTGATCATGCTATTCTTCTTCACAGATTAGAAAATGTAGTAGGAATTAAGGGTACAGCCCTCTCCTGGCTCAGATCCTATTTGACCGATCGTTATCAGTATGTAGACTTAAATGGTGATTATTCTGCATGTTCCGCAGGGTTCAGTTTTAGGCCCACTGCTTTTCTCCCATTACATGCTTTCTCTGGGCAACATAATCTGTAAGCATGGTATTAGTTTTCATTGTTATGCTGACGACACACAGCTATACGTCTCAACAAAACCTGATGAGAAAAACCATCTTACTAATGTTGAGCAATGTGTGCAGGACATAAGAAATTGGATGCTAATTAACTTCCTTCTGCTTAATCCGGATAAGACAGAAGTTCTAGTCATAGGACCGCATACAGCTAGAAGTAAAATCTTAGATCACACCGTAACTTTAGATGGCCTTTCTGTTCCATCAAGTGCAACAGTAAAAGACCTCGGCGTGATTATAGATTCCAGCCTTTCATTTGAAGCGCATGTAGATATCACCAGGATAGCATTCTTTCACCTCAGAAATATCGCCAAAATAAGAAATATATTGTCGCTAAACGATGCAGAAAAACTAGTTCATGCTTTTATCACTTCTAGGTTGGACTATTGTAATGCCTTACTGTCTGGTTGTTCAGTTAGGTGCATAAACAAGCTTCAGCTAATCCAGAATGCAGCAGCGAGAGTCCTCACTAGAACCAGAAGATATGAGCACATCACCCCTATCCTATCTTCACTGCATTGGCTCCCTGTGAAATTTCGCATTGATTTTAAAATACTACACTTGACATATAAGGCATTAAATGATCTCGCCCCGCAGTATCTGAGCGAACTGCTAGTGTCTTACGATCCGCCACGCCTACTTCAGTCAAAGGATGCAGGCTGCTTATCAGTACCGCGTATTATGAAAACTACAGCTGGGGGCAGAGCTTTTTCTTACAAAGCCCCAAAATTATGGAATAGTCTTCCAAATAGTGTTCGGGACTCAGACACAGTCTCAGTATTTAAGTCTAGGCTCAAAACCTATTTATTTAGCCAAGCATTTTTATAAATAGATTTGCCATAAGGTAAAGGAGCAGATCTGGGGGACTCATGGACGTAGAGTATTATGGTGAACTGGTATGTTTAGATGCTGTCTTCCTCAGTCTCATTTGATCACTCAGGTTTGTTGACGGTGAGGTGATTGTTTGCTTTACACCTCATGTTTGTGTTTCCTTCTGGCTCTCCCTTTTAGTTATGCTGTCATAGTTAGTCCTGCCGGAGTCCCTGCTTGCACTCTACAGTAAATATACATTCACATTAGACATTGTGACTGTGACCATACCTAATTGCAATCTCTCCTCCTCTTCTCTTCCTCCCCCTCTTTCTCTTTCCTCTCTCCCCCTGTCTCCCCCTTTCACTCTTTTTCTCTCTCTCTCTCTGTCGAGCTACACATGTGGTTCCTGAGCTGCCAGTGATCCAGACTCCCTCTGCCCTCCGGACCTGTCTGATCCATCCTGGTGCCGGGTTTCGGGTTGGATTTCTCATCTCATGGATGCCCCGTGTGTCTCTTTAGGATGCGTCTGGTGTCTGGGGATGATTCTATCTACTTAGAAGATGGTTCTGGCCTCGACTGGTGTTGTCAGCTGTTTCTCTGAGGACTTGACAATTCAATAGTTCAGGACTGGAACTTTCTACAAGTCTATCTGAGTCTCGAATAACTACTGGACTCCATTTTACATCAACTATTATAACATCAATTAACATCAACTATTATAGCTGAACCTAACACTGTATAAATGCAGATCATTTCCTGCTATGTTTCACCCAGATGAGGATGGGTTCCCTGTCGAGTCTGGTTCCTCTCAAGGTTTCTTCCTATTACCATCTCAGGGAGTTTTTCCTTGCCACTGTCGCCCTCGGGCTTGGTCGCCAGGGAATATCTGAACATTTTGATTCATACACATTCACATTCCATACAAACTTAAATAATTCTTTTGATTGTGTAAAGCTGTTTTGAGACAATGTCAATTGTTAAAAGCGCTATACAAATAAAACTGAATTGAATTGAAATGAATTTAAAGAGATGTTGAATATCTCAGTGAACACAGGTGCTAGCTGGTCTGCGCAGGCTCTGAGAATACGACCTGAGATGCCGTCTGGTCCTTTGCTCTTTTGAAGGCTCTCCTCACGTCGTGCTCAGTGATGATGAGCACGTTTCCGGTGCTGGCAATGTCTTCCTGTCTGCAGCCATTAGCGCCACTAGCATTAGCATCGCTAGCACCGCTAGCATTAGCATCACTAGCACCGCTAGCATTAGCATCGCTAGCACCACTAGCATTAGCATCGCTTGCGTCTTTAGCTGCAGCCTCGAAGCGAGCATAGAAAGTGTTGAGCTCGTCTGCCAGAGTCGTGTCCGCGTTCGTCATACCGGTTGTTGGTGTTTTGCATTATGTTATTGTCCTTAGTCCCTGCCACAGGCTCCTAGAGTCACTCTGTTGGAGTTGTGACTCTAGTTTCCTTCCATAGCGCTGCTTCGCCTCTTTCACCACCTTCCGGACGTTGTATGACGCAGCCTTGTATGGTTCCATGTCCCCCGACGCAAGTCCCGTGTTGTAGGCAGTGGTGCGAGAACTCGCGGTGGTGGTTTATCCACCCACGGCTTCTGGTTGGGAAATGTTCTGATAGTTTTTTTCTCCAGGGTATCATCCGCTAGCTTCCCAATGAATCCCACAACCGCTTCCGTAAACATGCTGACGTCATCATCAGAGCTATTTCTGAAAATGTCCCAGTCTGCGTCATCGAGTGCGTCCTGTAACGCGGCCACTGATTGGTCAGTCCAGCGCGCGACCTGCACGGCTCTCAACCTGTTCCTGATGCCAGCTCGTTTCCCTCGGGGGCGCCGCTTTGTGTCGCGTCCTTTGTTATCCCTCAGGATCTCACTCAGCCAGCTCGGATCCGGAGTTAAAAACATCGAATTGTGAGTACATTGTATACCAATAGAAACAAGAGTTTCCTATCGTATCGTACCTAACGTACTCCATAGTGATGATTTTGCAGATTTTAAGACCCTGACTACTTAAATAACAAAAACAAAGAAAAGGTGGTCGGAGCAGTCGTGACGGCAGCCGACCTCACCGGCGCCATCTTAAAAATTTTTTTTTTAAATTAATTATCACTCTGATTTTTTTTTTATGTTAAAAAGATCCGTTGCCTGGATCCTTCGCATCAGAGACATGCTCAAACAAAAAAACAGAAAGGGTCAAAACAAAAGTAGATAACCCAAAGACAGAAAATTACAAGTCTCTAACAGTCCAAGACCTAACAAGAGCAGAAAACGAAATCATTAAGTTCACTCAAACACAAAATTTTAAGGAAGAAATTCTCACGCTGCAAAACGATACAGCAGCAGCAGAATTCAAAAGGGAAATTCCCACACAGCCAAAACGCAAGGCATCTGTAAAAAGAAACAGTTGCTTGTCCAAACTGGACCCAGTACTACAGGATGGATTGCTGAGAGTCGGAAGACGTCTCGGCAGGTCCGCAATGCCAGAGCACGTTAAACACCCAGTCATTATACCTAAAGACTCACATATTACAACGTTAATATTAAGAGACGTTCATGAAAAGATTGGACACAGTGGTAGAAATTACATTCTTTCAGAATTGCGGCAGAAATACTGGATTCCGACTGTAAGAAAGTTTCTCTCCAGGTGTGTGATATGCAGAAAGTCTAGAGCTAAAACAGGTGAGCGAAAAATGTCAGAACTGCCAAGTGATAGAATAACACCAGAACACCCACCCTTTACTAACGTGGGAGTAGACTACTTCGGACCCTTCGAGGTCAAACGTGGCAGAAGTAACGTTAAAAGATATGGCATACTTTTCACTTGTCTGACAACAAGAGCCGTGCACATTGAAATTCCTGATTCGCTTGACACAGACTCATGCGTGAATGCCATTCGACGCTTTGTAAGCAGGAGAGGTCAGGTGTCAGTCATCAGAAGTGACAATGGAACAAACTTCATAGAGACTGAATTGCGTAATGCTATCCAGCAATGGAACCAGTCACAAATTGAAAGCTTCCTCACTCAAAGGAACATACAGTGGATATTCAATCCACCTTCTGGCTCTCACTTTGGTGGAATATGGGAAAGGCAGATCAGATCAGTTAGAAAAATCAGTACTGAAAGAACAAACATTAACTGACGAGAGCCTGCATACATTCATGTGTGAGGTAGAAGCGATAATGAATAACCGACCCCTTACTGTACTACTGTCTCGGAAGATCCCACAAATCTGGAACCCCTGACGCCTAACCACCTGCTGCTGATGAAAAAACAGCCAAACCTGCCCCCTGGACTTTTCAAAAGGGGAAGACATCTATGCTCATCGCAGGTGGAAGCAGATTCAGTACCTATCAGACCTGTTTGGAAGCGATGGGTGCGTGAATACTTGCCCTTGCTCCAGGAACGTCAAAAATGTTTTCAAGAGAGATAAAACCTTTCGATTGGAAACATAGTTTGAATAATTGATGAGTCTTCTCCAAGAAATTCATGGGTCATGGGAAGAATCACGAAAGTGTTCCCCGACAAAAGGGGACTTGTGAGACGTGTGCAAGTTAAAACTAAGACCAACACTCATATGTGAAACGAACTGTTAAATGTGTTATAATCTGTTATGAAAGTTGATACGCAAATATAAACACCTGAGATAAAGATTATACATTTATTTAAAAGTTTTAAAAGGTTCAAAAGGTTAAGAAAGTTTAATTGTATGTCGTTACACAAAAAAAAAAAAAAAAAAAGATGTAATTGTCAGTCTTAATGCCTGTCAATTAGGGGCTGGAATGTAAGAACCATATCATATTTGTTATGAATTTGGTGTTGTGTTTATTTGTTTTATTTTATTCTATCTTATGCTATTCATTAGTTAAGCATTAAGCATTAATCTTATTACATAAGCCATAAGCTTTGAATTTGTTAGTTAAGCATCCATTTTGATAATCGTAAGTTGGTCTATTCTACTATTACATGTATTTGTATGACTATTGTATGATAGTTCAGTTTAGATGCAGAAGGCTACGGAAAGACAAGCTTTTGACCGTAAGCTAATCGTAATTCAAGATCTTAGTAAGATACAGCAAATAGGTTGTTGTAAAAGTCAGAAATTTACAAGATACAGCAACGTAAGCTAACTGTAATCAGATATATACAGCAAATGTGTTGTTATATGCGTAAGAAAATCTTGAACCGTTTGATACAGCAACTGGTGTCTGTAACCACAGTGGATTTTCTCAAGACGACTGTATGAAGTGTTGATTCTTTGATGCTGACAAAATAAAATACAAGAGACAAAGAGATCATCGGACTTCAGTCATTTGTGTGAGTAAAAAAAGGCAAACCAAAGATACGTGTCAAAACTTGTGAAATAATATGACCACATCTATAATGGAGTTCTTAAAACCCAAAACATTTATTTATACTGAAAAAAAATTATTATGGGTCACATAATCACAAACACAAACTAGCACAGATACATATGATCAAGTGTTTAACTGTTGTTTTCATTTGTTTCTACGACTAATAATTATAATAATAATTATTATTACGATTTTCAGCCCAACTCTTTGACTATTTAAAACAAAGTGATGTCCCATTTTTTGCCCATTGAAGTTGTTGGTTCAAGTAAACGTTTTTTAAATACCCAAACAATCCCCCAACAATTAAAACACGCAAAAATGACTAACAATTCAATTTATTCTTCCAAAACTAGTCAAAGTTAAAACAGTAATTTATATAAAACAGGTGAATACATGTTGTATTTTTGCTTAAAGTTCATTAAACTACCCGGATACACCAGCTGCTTATAAGTCTTCTCTAGTTCTTTTATATTAAAATATAATTTTTTTTAAAACTATTAAAGATGGAACAGTTTAAGTCTTTGTTTCCCCCAAAGTACTGTATCAGACGCTTTGCAGTTCTATGTTCAGAATATACAGTAAACCTGACCAAACATCATTCTAAAGCTGTTACACTGTGACGTCATCCCACCTACTGCTACCTCAAACAGTTTGTTCAGGCTCCTCCAAAAGGCAAACTGTCAGCCGTCTGACTCCCCAATCCTCCACAGTGGATCTCTGCTTAAAGACAACAGGAGAATTTAGTGAAGACAAAGATAAATAAACTTTACAGAATATCTAGTTGTAATAAAAGTAAAATATATTAGTAAACCTACACCAGAGTGTGTATAATACTGTTTTGGGAATTCTGGAATGTAAATAAACTGCCTGTGCTAATGTTAACCAGTGAACTTTGTTAGTGTTAACCATGGTCTGTCTGTCTGTCTGTATTATCGTCTGCATTAAATTAACCGAGAATTTACTTAATGCGGTTTTCATACAAATAAGTTAAGCGATATAACACTCGTATATGAGCATTAGTTCATCTCTGAAGCCAAACTATACTTCCCCTCCCCCTTCCCCCACTCCTTAACTAATAAACACTTGTTTATGTGTTTCTATCCAGCTTGTTAACTAAGCGCTCACGCTACCGTGCAAACTAACGGCCAAAGTGGATAAAATATAAACCCGGTTATGAGCGTTACTAGCTCCTGTACATTTATCCTCATCTTGTGTCCCTAATGAACTGCATCACATTATATTCCAGTCACAGAAATAACCTGCAGATTAACTCTTACCCAAAGAATAAATAAACGGTGAATTTATCCAGACAACATGCGATCAGATTCTCTCAGTATTTTCAGAGAGCACAAACACTCTTCATCGGGTAGTGCAGTTTTTGTAATAGGGACATTAATAGTATTTTCATAGTTTTTAGCATCTTTTTGAGTTAAAATGGAGTGACATTGTGAGTTTGTGACACTGACAGTAAGCTGTAATGTTAACTCCAGACTTGGTAAACAGACCGTTAAGTTCTCTAAAGTCACATCTGACCGCTGCTGGTGCTGCCAGTGATTTTCAAAACGGCCAATAAAAAACAAAACTGGAAAATTAACTGTAAACTACCCCAAGCAAATTTTATAAAATAAAACACCACTTACCGCGAATAGTCCATTAAGCCGCAATCTTCATCTCTGTAGTGTAGTTTGATAGCATCAGTTCGACGGGGGTGGGGGCGATAAAATCACGTGATTGCAACTTAGCGCAGCTAAATTGCTGGCTTGTTTTAACGTGTTCTTGAGAACGAAGCTCCATCTAGTGGTGGAATCAGGTAAATGACTAAATAGGGCTTGAATGGGCGTGTTTACTGTGAAATCTTGACACGTCTTTTTGGCATGAGAGGGAGGGGGGACTACGCCGTCCATCAGCATTTTTTAGTGTATTACTACTAATGAATGGAGAACTCGCAGTCAAAGCCCGGGGATTCTGCGTGCTGTCGTGTTGTATTCAGCGAGTAGCATATATTTTTGTGTTTGTTGCATTTCATGTCTGTAGTTTTATCGATAAATTTGCTCATATCTGTGCACTCGTTTCAGCCTTTTGATCAAAAAGCCGCACACGCAATTCATTTTCACTTTGGTCAAGGCAGTGTTTATCATTTAGTGTATATTTAAAGCACATAAACACAATAAAACAATGATGTTTTAGGCTAACATATCATACATTTTTGTATTGTTTGTTGTACTTCGTCTTTGTGCACACACGCGCGGGTGCGTTACAATAATAATAAGTATAATACCAATAATAATACATTCGGAGAACTACTACTACTACTAATAATAATAATACTGAATGGAGAAAGCGCAGTCAAAGAAGTATCATCATTGAAGGAGAGAAGAAAATTAAGAATAAATACATTTCAGTATTTCAAATTCAAATTAAAATTTTATTTGTCACATACACAGTCATACACAGTATAATATGCAGTGAAATGCTTACACAACCGCCAGTGACCTTAAAAAGAAAATAAACGCTTGTACGTAAAATAAATAATCAATAAAAAGGAAATACTAAAGAAATAAATTTAACTAGTAAAATTAACTGTACAATAAGGGCATAATAAAAATATTGCAAAATATAGAAATATAGGGTATATGTATATAGAATTTAAAGTGTCAGTGGTTGTGCAAATATGCATGAAAGGTGACTAATGAAAGTGACATGTGCAATTGTTCAGATGTATAAATATTTAATGCAAGTGTGTGTGAATGTGACCATGATTGTCCAGTCAGTGTTGTGAGCTTAAAAAGATGTTATTAGTCCTGTGTGGAGGTGTGATTGAGAGACCTTATCGCCTGCGGGAAGAAGCTCCTCCTCAGCCTCTCTGTGTTGGCCTTTAGGGAGCGGAATCGCTTCCCAGACCGCAACAAAGAGAACAGTCCATTACTGGGGTGACTGAGGTCCTTCATGATCTTCCTGGCCTTAGTCCAGCACCGCTTGCTGTAGATCGAGTGCAGGTCAGGGAGCTCAGTGCGGATGATGCGCTCGGCTGATCGCACCACCCTCTGTAGAGCTCGTCTGTCCTGCATGGTGCTGTTCCCGAACCAGGTCGTGATGTTACCCGTCAGGATGCTCTCTATGGTGCAGGAGTAGAAGTTCCTGAGCACCCTGGAGGGCAGTCTAAAGTCTCTCAAGCGTCTGAGGTGGTAGAGACGCTGCCGGGCTATTTTCACCACGGTGTTCATGTGACAGGACCATGACAGGTCCTGCGTGATGTGAACACCAAGGTATCTGAAGCTGTCCACTTTCTCCACTGGGCTCCTGTTGATGACGGGGGTCTGGTAGTTCCTCTCCTGCTTTGTACTAAAGTCCACTATCAGCTCCTTTGTCTTACTGACGTTCAGGAGGAGATTGTTCCTCTGGCACCAGTTCTCCAGATTTCCAATCTCCTCTAGGTAGTCCGACTCATCATTGTTGGTGATCAGTCCGACCACGACGGTGTCGTCAGCAAACTTGATGATGGAGGTGGAGTTGGTAGTGGCCACGCAGTCGTGGGTGTACAAAGAGTACAGCAGGGGGCTCAGAACACAACCCTGGGGGGCTCCAGTGCTGAGAGTGAGTGTAGCTGAGACATGTCCGCCCATCCTTACTGCCTGTGGTCTGCCAGTCAGAAAATTGGAGATCCACTGACATATAGAAGAGCTCAGTCCCAGGTGCTCCAGCTTGGTGGTGAGTGTGGAGGGAATTATGGTATTAAAAGCAGAGCTGTAGTCGATGAAGAGCATTTTAACATAATTCCCTTTCCTAGTGTCCAGGTGAGTGAGTGATGTGTGGAGGAGTATTTACAGTTTGACCTCGACACGTTTGTGAGCTCTGTCACTTGCTGTCAATGGGCACCTAAGAGAGATAACACATTTTTAGATAACACATTTTATACTTCATATTGAAACACGACTGCCCCCTACAGGTAATACATAAATGCCATTTTCACAGCTTGCCGTGCGCTGTCGTGGCAAGTTGCAGGATTCCTTTTCTCAAAAGGTTTTTTAACTTTATGCGTGCGGTTGAGCGCTGATTAGACTACATATGAAGTTAAAGAGGAGTATCATGATGCCAAATCAAAATCCAGAGCCCAAACATCATTTAAATTAAATTAACAAATATTGTAAGTAAACAAGAATAGCCCACGTTTAGAAAATTTTTCCTACATGAGGCTGCGTTGGGCCGGTGTTATGTGCAGAGCGACAGGAGATTTCCTGAAGCTTCCCTGAAGCTCAAATCTTTGAAATCGTTGGGGCATTTTTTCTAAATTGACGATATCTTTAATAATTTAATCAAACTCCTACTGGTTACCCAGAGTTAATGCGCGTGCACGGTGCGTACATAAAGACATTTTCAATGGATCGCGGATTGCACACGTCAAAATCCTCCAAAATCCTTGGATCCTCCAAGATGGTGCCGGTGAGGTCGGCTGCCGTCACGACTGCTCCGACCACCTTTTCTTTGTTTTTGTTTTATAAGTTAGTTTTCAGTGTTTTAAAATCGGCAAAATCACCACCACTGAGTACATTAGGTATGATAGAGACACTCTTGTTTCTATTGGTATACAATGTACTCACAATTCGACGTTTTTAACTCCGGATCCGAGCTGGCCGAGTGAGATCCTGAGGGAGAACAATGGACGAGATGCGAAGCGGCGGCCCCGAGGGAAACGAGCTGGCGTCAGGAACAGGCTGAGAGCTCATGAACACCTCACACCTCTGCCTAGTATCCTGCTCGCCAACGTCCAGTAACTGGAGAACAAACTCGATGACCTCAGGGCCAGGATAAAGTTCCAGAGAGACATTCGGGACTGCAACCTTCTCGGCTCCAACGAAACATGGCTGAACCCAGCGGTGCCAGACCACGCCATACAACCAGCCGAGTTCTTCTCGGTTCACCGCATGGACAGGACGCGATGAAGTCAAGGGGAGGCGGCGTGTGTTTAATGGTGAACAACAGCTGGTGCAACAGCGCGAGCGTTGTTCCTCTTACACGCTCCTGCACACCAAACCTGGAACTACTGTCCATGATGTGTCGTCCTTTTTATCTACCCCGGGAGTTCACATCGGTCATAATCAGGGTCATTTATATACCACCACAAGCGGACACAGACATTGCCTTATGCGAGCTGCATGAGGCGCTCACACAGCACCAGACACAGCACCGGGGCGAACTTTTATCAGCACATCACCTGCCCCACCAGGGGCAAAAGGACACTGGACCATTGTTATACTACAGTCAAAGACGGTTACAAGGCACAATCTCGTCCAGCGTTTGGTAAATCCGACCACGCCGCCATCTTCCTCATGCCAAAATATAAACAAAGGCTGAAACAGGAAGTTCCGGTTCAGAGGGAGGTCGCGCGCTGGACGGACCAATCGGTGGCCGCGTTACAGGGCGCACTTGATGACGCAGACTGGGACATGTTCAGAAACAGCTCCGATGATGACGTCAGCATGTTTACGGAAGCGGTTGTGGGATTTATTGGGAAGCTAGTGGATGATACGGTGGAGAAATCAGAACGTTTCCCAACCAGAAGCCGTGGGTGGATAAAACCATCCGCGACGCTCTGAGATCTCGCACCGCTGCCTAAAACACGGGACTTGCGTCTGGGGACATAGAACCATACAAGGCTGCATATAACGTCCTGAAGGCGGTGAATGAGGGGAAGCATCGCTACGGGAGAAAACTAGAGTCACAGCTTCAACAGAGTGATTCTAGGAGCCTGTGGCAGGGACTGAGAACAATAACGGATTATAAAGCACCAACATCCGGTATGATGAACGCGGATGCGACTCTGGCAGACGAGCTCAACACCTTCTACGCTCGCTTCAATGCTGCAGCTGAAGACGCTAGCGATGCTAATGCTAGCGGCGCTAATGCTAACGGAGCTAATGCTAACGGCGCTAACAGCTGCAGACAGGAAGACACTGCCAGTACCGGAAACGCGCTCATCATCTCCGAGCACGACGTGAGGAGAGCCTTCAAGAGAGTGAACGCCAGGAAAGCAGCAGGACCAGACGGCATCTCAGGCCGGATCCTCAGAGCCTGCGCAGACCAGCTAGCACCTGTGTTCACTGAGATATTCAACATCTCTTTATCCCAGTCGGTGATCCCCACATGCTTCTAAGAGTCCATCATTGGTCCTGTTCCAAGAAACCACATCCTGCTTCCCTCAATGACTATCGCCCTGTAGCCCTCACCTCAGTAGTGATGAAGTGCTTTGAATGCCTGGTCAGAGACTTCATCATCTCTTCACTACCGGACACACTCGACCCACTACAGTTCGCTTATCGTCCAAACCGTTCCACAGATGATGCAATCTCAAATCTCCTCCACACATCTCTCACCCACCTGGACACTAAGAGGGGAAATTGTGTGAAAATGCTCTTCATCGACTACAGCTCTGCATTTAATACTATAATTCCCTCCACACTCACCACCAAGCTGGAGCACCTGGGACTCAGCTCACCCATGTGTCAGTGGATCTCCAACTTCCTAACTGGCAGACCACAGGCAGTAAGGATGGGCGGTCATGTCTCAGCCTCCCTCACTCTCAGCACTGGAGCCCCCCAGGGTTGTGTTCTGAGCCCCCTGCTGTACTCTTTATACACCTACGACTGCGTGGCCACTACCAACTCCACCGCCGTCATCAAGTTTGCTGACGACACTGTCATGGTGGGCCTGATCACGAACAACGATGAGTCGGCCTACCTGGAGGAGATTGGAAATCTGGAGAACTGGTGCCAGAGGAACAATCTCCTCCTGAACGTCAGTAAGACAAAGGAGCTGATAGTGGACTTTAGTACAAAGCAGGAGAGGAACTACCAGACCCCCGTCATCAACAGGAGCCCAGTGGAGAGAGTGGACAGCTTCAGATACCTCGGTGTTCACATCACGCAGGACCTGTCATGGTCCTGTCACATGAACACCGTGGTGAAAAAGGCCTGGCAGCGTCTGTACCACCTCAGACGTTTGAGAGACTTCAGACTGCCCTCCAAGTTGCTCAGGAATTTCTACTCCTGCACCATAGAGAGCATCCTGACGGGAAACATCATGACCTGATTTGGAAACAGCACCATGCAGGACAGACGAGCTCTACAGAGGGTGGTGCGTTCAGCTGAGCGCATCATCCGCACCAAGCTCCCTGACCTGCACTCAATCTACACCAAGCGGTGCTGGACCAAGGCCGGGAAGATCGTGAAGGACCTCAGCCATCCCAACAATGGACTGTTCTCTCTGTTGCGGTCAGGAAAGCGCTTCCGCTCCCTGAAGGCCAACACAGAGAGAATGAGGAGGAGCTTCTTCCCGCAGGCGATAAGGTCTCTCAACCATACCACATTCACACCACAAACACAGAACTAATACAACCTGTTAACGTCAATGGACACTATGGACACTTTCATGCTCATCTACACTTACATCGGAACTCATGTTTATGTTTACATTCTGGACCTTTGCACAAAGACACTTTAATAAGGCACCTTAAGACACATTTCTATGCATACTTGCACACCATACCTACTCCACCAAATTTCAAAAAAAAAAAAAAAAAGAAAATCTCTATTGCACAGTATATTTCTATTTTTATTTCTATTTCATGTACAGTATACTTTTATTTTTATTTCTATTTTTATTCTAGTTAAGTTTAAATTTTCCTATCGTATTTCTTTAGTCATATTTATTTCTTACTATAAGATTTAATTCTCTTTTTAAGGTCACTGGCGGTCGTGTAAGCATTTCACTGCATATCGTACTGTGTATGACTGTGTATGTGACAAATAAAATTAGAATTTGAATTTGAAAATGGAAAGTCCAAATGAAAAAAAAGAGAGCGGCATACTTCAGAGAGGCGGAGTTGGAGGTTTTAATGCACGCTTTTGAGGAATTAAAGCCTACTGTATAATACTGAAACAAAGCAATATGGCTGCATCGGCTATACATAGAGAGCTGGCTTGGCAAAAAATAACGGACAGAGTAAATGCATGAGTATATTAAATTGCAAATTTGACATCACCTCCCCTTTAATTATAATGCAAAATAATTAAATACCCCTTATGCATTCTTTTGACTGTTAAATCACTATGAAAGCATTTACTTTTCCATCCATTAATTTCTTTAGGTTAAAATACTAATGTATATTGACTAGGGATTTATGGTTTCTTATTTAATGAACTGTAATCCGTCTTTGAGCCAAGTCAAAATGAAACTTAAGAACATTCGGCAAAAAGATAATATTTGATAACACATTTGCTGAACTATTTATTAAACATGATTTAGTATTTTCTTTCTGCCATGTAGCTAATAGAAAGAAGGCTGAAGCCCGTCTAACTGGCGGGGGCCCACCACCACCTCCCCTCACCCCATCTGAGGAGCTGGCTCTGTCCCTTAATAAAGGGCAACCAGTGGTTGCTGGCATTCCAGGGGGCACGTCATCACACACACCATGTAGCACAAGTAACATGGTGAAATAAGTTTACCATTATGATTTGTTTTCATTATATGATTGAATAAATTTCTATCTCTGTCACTTAAAGGCTTTTGAACATGCTTACCGTTTTTATGCAGGCTTACTTTATTTAACTGCATAGGGCACTGGTGGCTCAGTGGTAGGTGTTTCGCCTGCCATGCGGACGGCCCGGGTTCGATTCCAGCCAGTGCCCACACCCCAGCCACTGGATACAGTGCCGGTCCCAAGCCCGGATAAAATGGGAGGGTTGCGTCAGGAAGGGCATCCGGCGTAAAACCTGTGCCAAGTTGTAGTGCGGACTGGATATTCCGCTGTGGCGACCCCTTTGCCGGGAGCAGCCGAAAGACCAACAACAACTTTATTTAACTGCATGTTTAGGCTACTGTGATCTTAGTTGTATTACTTTAACATGTTTTTTCCCCTGCATTATTGCTTTTTCTTTGATACAATTGAGAATTTTATGGGTTGTATTTTCTTATAGATACTGATAGAGGGATTGTATTATTGGACCCTGCAGAAAGAACAGTCTGTCACAGTTGCAAGTGTTTTGTTGTCAGGTACTTTTAGTTGTTTTTAGATTTTTTATTTTTATTTTTTTGTCTTTTTGCCAGATAATGCATACTTGTATATTTCCATTGAAGGATGAAGATGACGATAAAGAGACCTCATCTGCTGTGGCAGACGTGGACAATGCTGGTACACTGTAAAAAATGTTCGTAATTCTAACAGTAAAATACCGTATAAATGCTACAGAATAAAACCATATTTCACAAAACTTGGGATAACCGTAGAATTTACAGTGAAAAACTGTAATTAGTTTTACACAGTAAGACCTTAAATTTAACAGTTAAAAACATATGAAAATATGGTTTATTGCAGTAAAATTTATGATATACTGTATTTATAAAAAAGGAAACACTCAGAGAAGGTATTTGTTACTAATATCATGAAGCATCAGTTTATATTTTACTAAACCTTTGTTTAATAGAGTTTAAAAATCAGAAAAATATCTGCTCTGTAAAAAATAAACTTAAAAATTTTATGGTAAAAAACTGGCAGCTGTGATTGACAGAAATTTTGTCATGCACACTCAGCCGCGACCGGCACTAGGACCCGGAAGTAAGACGGTCGCGAACCTGAAAGCATAAAGGTAAACAAGATGGCGCCGCACATCGCTCTGTCATTGAGTTATGCCCAGATCCTTTCGGAATCGTTCCCGTATCTGTGAGTACTCACTTTCTTGGCTATCTTTTCAGACTGAGTGTGTGTTTATAGGACTAGGGTTAGATTGTGTCTTTCCTTTGCTCATTGAGTGTGAGAGTCCTTATAACAAAGCGCGTGATTATCCTGCCCGCTCGTGTTTATCCGCGTTTGGGTTTACCATTCACGCTACAGGGCTAACTGCTAAAGCTATCTGCTCATCCCGGTTTGTTCGTGACAGATAGCACGATCATCATTCTAGTCATCCCGGTTAGTTCGTGACAGAATGACAGAGCCACGAGCAGTAAACCCAGCGGATTACGCCCGCCTCCGCGATGTGGTTGACCAGCATGCTTTGCTCATCAATACGCTAACCGCGGAGCTCGGTTCTCTGCGCCGCAGTGTCCAAGACATCGCGGCCTTGCGCCGCGAGGTCGCGGAGCTTAGGCAGGAGAACGCGAGCCTCCGGGAGGCGGTTGGTGGGCTGGCTAGCTGCCCGCCCGCCGCGGCGGTTGCGGCGCCGCACCCCCCCCCCCCCCTTCTGACGTTTTTTTAGCTCTTCCAGATAAATGGGATGGCACGGATGGGAAATGCAGTGTGTTTTTAACATCGCTGGAACTGGTGTTTGAGTTCAATCCCACCAAGTACTCCACCGACCGGCTGCGCATTGCACTCCTCGTCTCGTTGCTATCAGGGCAGGCAGCAGAGTGGGCCACGGCAGTCCTGCGCGCAGACACAGACACCGCGCACTCCTACAATGAATTCACCCACTAGCTCAAGTTAACCTTTGAACATCCTGCGGGCGAGGTGGAGACCGACACAAAGCTCTACCACCTGCGGCAGGGAGGACTGTCCGTGAGTAAATACACCGCCGAATTCCGGACACTCGCCATCCAAACCTCCTGGGGAGACGCAGCCCTCCGGACGTCCTACTTCGAGGGGCTGGCTAATCGAATCAAAGACGAGCTAGCCGGACGAGAGCTCCCAGCCACACTGGAGGGGCTAATCCAGCTAGCCCTCCGGATCGACCAGCGCCTCCTATCCCGTCCGAGGCCAGCACCTCGAACCCTGCCGCCACCACCCACGTACGCCTACATTGCACCAAGACCACCAACCACCGTCACCACCGCTCTCCCTGGACGTGTCGGATCTCCACCCCCTGCCGTGGTTGACACCGGAGCCGGGGAACCCATGCAGCTAGGGCGCGCCTCCCTGACCGTGGCGGAACGCGAGAGACGTTACCGCGAGGGACTGTGCGCTTACTGCGGATCAGCCGCGCACCATCGAGCGACCTGCCCGTCCCGTCCGGGAAACGCCCAAACCCGGTGAGAGAGAGGAGAGACTCCCCGGGTATCATCCATCTCTCCGCGACCACCGACAACGCCGAGACTCGACTCACGGTCCAGGTAACCCTCCAGCTTGGCCACAAACGGGTCAGAAGTGCCGCGTTCATCGATTCTGGTGCCGCGGGTAACTTCATTGACTCAACGTATGCCAGAGGATTGGGGGTAAAGATAGAGGCGTTATCCCAGCCAGTGAAAATCACCTCAGTCGACGGGCGGCCAACATCAGGAGTCTATCCAATTTCACCTTACACCCATCTCCTCTCCACCCATCATCCTCGGCTACCCCTGGCTCTTACAGCACGACCCACTCATATCCTGGTCTCAGAACCGAATCCTTCAATGGGGGCCGACCTGCACCGACTTATGCCTACAGGCCCAGGCTGGGACGTGTTCCAGGGAGTCCGAGGCCCCCGACGTCGACATCCACGCCCTCCCACCACCATATCGAGACCTGGCTGAGGTGTTTTGCAAACGCCGGGCCAGCCATCTACCACCTCACCGACCTTACGACCTAGCCATCGAACTCCAGCCAGGCTCCAGCCCCCCCCGCGGCCACCTCTACTCCCTTTCTACCAGCGAGACCCAGGCTATGGAGGAGTACGTCGCCAGCGCCCTGCGAAATGGCACCATCAGACCCTCTTCCTCGCCGGCTGCCGCGGGGTTCTTCTTTGTGAAGAAAAAAGGGGGCGAACTTCGTCCGTGTGTCGACTATCGGGGGCTTAACAAGATTACCATCAGAAATCGTCATCCTTTGCCTCTTACCAACTCAGCCCTGGACGCCCTCTCTGGTGCCACCATGTTCACTAAGTTGGACCTCCGGAGCGCCTACAACTTGGTGCGCATCAGAGAGGGTGATGAGTGGAAGACGGCCTTCATCACCCCCACCGGACACTATGAGAGCCTGGTCATTCCATTTGGTCTCTGCAACGCACCCTCGGCCTTCCAGTGTTTCATCAACGATGTTCTCCGGGACATGCTAGGCCGATGGGTGTTCGTCTACCTAGATGACATTTTAATATACTCACGCACCCCCGAGGAACACACAAAACATGTTCGGGCTGTCCTAAAGAGATTGCTTGCCCACCAGCTGTACTGTAAGTTGGAGAAGTGTGCTTTTCACGAGCACTCCACCACGTTCCTGGGTTTTGTTATCTCGCCCCAGGGTGTGGCCATGGACCCGCAGAAGCTGGAGGTTGTACGTCACTGGCCCCTACCCAGGACACTCAAACAGCTCCAACGCTTTCTCGGGTTTGCGAACTTTTATCGTCGCTTTATCCGGGGCTACAGTACAGTTGCAGCACCACTCACTGCACTTACCAGGCTCTCCAACCATTCCTTCCAACTCAACCCTAACGCCATCTCAGCTTTCCACCGACTCTGTCACCTGTTCACCACCGCCCCGATTCTCCTCCACCCGGATGCCAGCCAACCGTTTGTTGTGGAGGTGGACGCGTCGGAAGTGGGCGCCGGCGCTGTTCTCTCACAACGAGGTCCAGACCAAAAGCTACACCCCTGTGGCTTTTACTCCAAAAAATTTAACCCCACTCAGCAGCGATACGGTGTAGGGGACCGTGAACTGTTGGGCATAAAGTGGGCCTTGGAGGAGTGGCGTCACTGGCTCCAGGGTGCCAGTGAGCCATTCATTGTCTGGACGGATCATCAGAACCTCATCACCATCCGCAATCTCAAACAGCTAAACCCACGACAGGCACGGTGGGCCTTATTCTTCGAACAGTACGATTTCCATCTTTCGTACCGCCCGGGGTCAAAGAACACCAAGGCTGACGCCCTCTCCCGTCAATACGAGCGAGAGGCGCCCCGGGCGGAGCCCGTGCCTGTCCTTCCACCCACCCGGATCATCGCACCCCTGCACTGGGATATGGAAACGAGGGTCCGCCAGGCACTGGCCACCGAACCCGCACCGGCAGGTGTGCCGCCCGGGCGGCTCTACGTCCCCACTCAACTCTGGCCCGAAGTCCTCCAGTGGGGCCATTCTTCACCCGTCGCGGGACACCAGGGAACCCGGAGAACCCTCACCTTCGTGGGACGGGCCTTTTGGTGGCCTTCGATGAGGAGGGAGGCTACTGAGTTCATCCGGGCGTGCCCAGTGTGCGCCAGGGCCAAAGACTCTAACCAACCAACTCCGGGGGAGCTCCAACCACTTCCAGTCCCTCGTCGGCCCTGGTCGCACATTGCCGTCGACTTCATCACGGGCCTGCCGATCTCCGAGGAAAAAGACGTCATCCTTACCATCGTGGACCGCTTCTCCAAGGCAGTGCACCTGGTGGCCCTCACCGGACTCCCGTCAGCCAAAACCACAGCAGAGCTGATATTGGAACACGTAGTCCGATTGCATGGGTTCCCTAAGGACATCGTCTCGGACAGAGGTCCCCAGTTCACCGCCCGGTTCTGGAAGGCCTTCTGCCGTCTGATCGGTTCGTCCTGCAGTTTGTCCTCTGGCTACCACCCCCAGACGAACGGTCAGACGGAGCGAACCAACCAACAGCTGGAGCGCTACCTAAGATGTTTCGTGTCGGATCGCCAGCGCTCCTGGGCCCGCTACCTCAAGTGGGCCGAATTATCACACAACCTTCACGTCTCCTCAGCCACCAACCTGAGTCCATTTGAGGTGTGCTATGGTTTCCAGCCTCCGATGTTCACTCACCAAGAACCGGAGGTTGATGTACCATCGGCCCAACAGTTGGTTCGCCGGTGCCGGCGGCTATGGCACCAAGCCAATCTCGCCATCCGACGCACCAACGCCAACTATGTGGCCCAACACCGCCGTCGGCACCCTCCGGGACGATTGTACCACGTAGGTGACAAAGTGTGGCTATCATCCAAAAACCTCCACCTGCACACAGAGTCAAAAAAGTTATCACCAAGGTTCATCGGGCCATACCGCATAACTCTCAGGATCAACCCTGTCACCTACCGGCTCCAGCTGCCTGCGGCGCTCCGGATCCATCCTGTCTTCCATACCTCACAGCTGAAACCATTCACCACCTCACCCATGGTTCCACCCACCCCCCCTGCTCCTCCCCCCCGAATCATTGACGGCGGTCCCGCCTACACCGTGCGACGGATCCTCGACTCGCGCCCTCGGGGCAGGGGCACCCAGTATCTGGTCGACTGGGAGGGCTACGGCCCCGAGGAGCGGTCCTGGGTTCCGGCTCGCTTCATCCTCGACTCCGGGCTCATTAGGGACTACCGTCACCGGGTATCCTCCACCCCTGGACCGTCCGGAGTCGGTCCTGGACGGGGGGGTACTGTCATGCACACTCAGCCGCGACCGGCACTAGGACCCGGAAGTAAGACGGTCGCGAACCTGAAAGCATAAAGGTAAACAAGATGGCGCCGCACATCGCTCTGTCATTGAGTTATGCCCAGATCCTTTCGGAATCGTTCCCGTATCTGTGAGTACTCACTTTCTTGGCTATCTTTTCAGACTGAGTGTGTGTTTATAGGACTAGGGTTAGATTGTGTCTTTCCTTTGCTCATTGAGTGTGAGAGTCCTTATAACAAAGCGCGTGATTATCCTGCCCGCTCGTGTTTATCCGCGTTTGGGTTTACCATTCACGCTACAGGGCTAACTGCTAAAGCTATCTGCTCATCCCGGTTTGTTCGTGACAGATAGCACGATCATCATTCTAGTCATCCCGGTTAGTTCGTGACAAATTTACTATAAAAAATACGGTAGCAACGTTATTGGTTGTACGGGACTGCACTCATTATACTGTATATTTTACGGATATTAATAGTTTTTTCTACGGTTTATAGCCGTCTAATTTACATTAACCAAGGATTTAAAATTTGTGAATGGTATTCCACCCTTTGATGACTGTGGCGAGGACAGCCGCTAGCACGCGCCACTTTGCCCGCCGCCACCGCCATACTTAGATTGTCTGCCCAAAAAAATGTCCACCCTGACATTTGTATATTTGATTTTGAGAATTTAAATATTGTTTTGCTGTCTTTATTAAAAAATACATGGGACCATGCTGATGTCCGAGTCTTGAATAAGTTTTGATGGGTTTTGATGATTTGATTTAGGTTTGTATTCATCAATTAGTATAAAAGTACTCTTAATAGTTTCTTAACAGTAAAATCCGAATGCTTAGCAATGTAACTTCTATCTCTTTTATCCCCCAGCTAGTGTGATAAAATGATGCTTTCACAGAATTGCTGAATGAATTCACTGTGGTTATTCATAATAAAACAAAGTCCAACAACAACGACAGCAATTGTGTAGCAAGCATGGTTGTGTAGTGGTTAGCACTGTTGCCTTCCCCCACCAGGGTCTGGGTTCGATTCCCGGCCTGGCTCGATTCCCATCTCTGTGTTCATCGAGTTTGTATGTTCTCCCCGTGCTTGGTGGGTTTCCTCCAGGTACTAGTCACCCCCCCCCCCCCCCGCCCCGCAATATATAGGATAAAGTTGTATAGATGATGGGTGAGAGTGTGTGAGTACTGAGCTGTAAAAAAGATGGAAATAAACCGTTATTATTACAACATAAATCTCTAAATTAGACTGTTCTGAGCTGTAAAAAACATGTTTATGATCCGTCTTTGTTACAATGTAAACCCTGGAATTTGACGGGAATAAACCGTTTTTATAACAACATAAACATGTTAATTAGACAGTTATAAACCCTAAAAAAAATTAAAAATCTGTAGAAATTTTTATGGTAAACTTCTGACAACCACAGCTGCCTTTTTTTTACCGTAAAGTTTACGGTTTATAATTTTTTTCGCAGTGCGTATTTTTCACGGTAGAATTCTGGCAACCACAGCTGCCGGTTTTTTACCGTAAAATGGACTATTTATTTTTTACAGTGTAGATCCACTGAGTTATGACGCATACTATTTTACCATGTATGCCCCCCTTTTCATTAGAGTAACAGTCATTGTTCTTTCACAGTACATATCTGGGGATTTACCAACAGATGAGGGTCCTTCAACCTCAGTGTAACATCTGGGCCAGCACGGCCTCAGGGAGGAAGATCCGGTTCCCCAGACTACTGAGCTGCCGTTGTGTCTCCCTCTAGTGTGTCTGCGTGTGTATGTCATTCACAATAATCACTAAATAGTATCACCTGTGTCTTCCTTATGTGTGCGTCTATTTAAACCAGCCGACCCCGTAGCCCACTGTTCGTCCACCGTTGTGATTATTCTGTGTTTCATACGTCTTTCTCTCGACTGCCTCATTACAGACTCGCTTTTTCTAGTGTGTGATCTAACTGATCTATCTTTTTCTAGTGTGTGGACTAAGGTGTGCTGGCACGCCAACCGTTTTTGGGCATCGGGGTCACGTTTGGGTATTTTGTGTTCGTAAGCAAAGTGGATCTTCTGTTTGTTGGTGGACTTAAAAAGAATAAAGACACTTGGTTTTGATCACCCTGCATCTGCGTCTAAACTCTGTGCACCATGACACTTAGTGCACAATCTAAGAAGTGTAAGAATTTGTGTGCAGTTGTCCATATTTAAATTTTATTGTCTGACAGAATGTAATTTATGTAATTATTTTTGCCTTCCTAGTTGCCAGCAAAGGAGTTGTATAAGGTCCATCTTCAAAAACACATAAGAAAAAGTGACATGGAGATGGACCTTATACAGCTTCAAATGAAAGAAAAAAGGCTATCCATTAAAAAAGCTACTCTAGAAATTGAATTACTGGAGCATCGCCTTAAGGTGAGAACTTGTGTAAATATTAATCTGTTTCATGTTAAAAGTGTTGTGTACTGTATATAAAGCAATGTATTAATACCACATTTTATTTCCTTTTACTTTCATTGTTTTTCAGGAAATAAAAAAAATTACTACACAGCAGACCACTGCAAACAATTTAATAAAAGAAACTTTGACAAATCCTGTCTCTCAAAATTCTTCCATCTCTGTGGGCACAAATCTTTAGAGGTTCCTCTGGGCCATCATCTTCGATACAAGGAAGCTGGCTCTATCCTCTTATAGTGGTAATGTTGTGAAGCACAACACAAGCCACTATGATGTCATATGCCCTCTCTGGGCTGACCCAGAGCCCACGCAGACACTGAAATCTAGATTTTAGGATCTCTATGGTCATCTCCACCTTGGCCCGTGTTCAGCTGTGAGCCAGGTTAAAGTGTGTCTGTGGTCCAGGATCAGGTTCAGGGTCATTAATTAGGGCAGACAAGGGTATCCTCTGTCCCCCAGCAAGTAACCATTGTACTGTCCTGTAATGATTCAAGTGTACATTCAAAATTAAAAAAAATAAAAAGCAAAACATACCCTGCTGAAATGTCTGGCATAATGATGACTCCCGGAAAATTCTGGCATCATGCACAGATCCTGGCCATTTGGCCTCAACATTAGTAATAATGTGGGTTGCCTCACATATTACCTACAGTTAGTGGAAAAAAAGTAATGAGTTTAATGATTTTAAAAAGGCAAAAAGTTGAGGACACAAAATGAAATTGTTACCTGTACATTGATGCTATGAATTGATTTCCTATTAACATAGTCTCCCTCATTTATTGAAGGAGCTTTAATAGGAATGTGGGTGCCATCAATGCATCCAATTACATTTGGAAACCCTGAAATAGAAAGTCATATATGGAAGGATCAAGTGTGTTTATGCAGAATTAATACATGTATAGATATAAATAGTATGACTACATATTAAATACGCGTCATCTATTTTACCACAAAGGACAAATCTGCCACTCTGTGGAATTCCTCTTTAATAACACAGAGGTTTATGGCCAGGGAACTGTACACACGTGTGTAAGAAGTGTTTAAGTGCCAGACATACTGTACGAACGGCTCTACACACAGTTGCCTTTGCCACATGCTCTGCATAACCCACATTGTACAGAAAATGCCCTGACGCAAAAAAACGAAGTGCTATGCACAGAATATTTTCTGTGCTAAGCGCAGACCCGCGGTTTGTGACGTGCAATATGCGGTTTCAAGTGATCTGTTACGTAAATTACAGATTCCCTTGAAAACCGATAACGCTCTTTTAAATAATTATTGGTAAATGAAAACACATCAATACGCGGTCGTATAACTCTCTCCCGGCGAAGAAAACTTCGTATAATTTGTGCCTCCACATCTACAGGATCTTCATCAAAAGAGCATGCTATATGCTCAGTAACCTTCTGAAACAAACTTACCCTAGAACATAACCTGCTACCGAGCAGGTTATCTTCAGAGAGTAAGTTGCTATGGTTACATACATACCCAGAAAGTTACCTCCGTTTTTGGAACCAAAAGTTGAGGTTATCCACTAACTTACCCTCAAACTTATCCGGGTATGTCACATAACCTGCTTTCTGGAATACTCCCCTGAACATGATGGTTCGCTGCGTCTGAAACAATTTCTGAAACATTGGAACTTGATTGAGCATGTCAGTGAGGGAAGACAAAAAAGCAATTGTGCATAAAAGTCCACAGCTGGCAGTACTTAATTATTTTCAAGTTCAAGTAAACTTTTATTGTCATTTAAACCATATACGGTTTAGTATAAATGAACAAAACGACATTCCTCCAGGACCAGGATGCTACAGACAACCTAAATTAACAACATAATTTAACAAAAACTATCTAACTAAAAAACCTAATTAGCAGACAAGGTGAGACAAGACAGATTGACAAGACTACATAAATAAAATTTTTTAAAAACTAGCTATAACTAGGCCACATAAGCTAACTTAGAAACTTTATTATCTGGCTAGCTGAGACAGGACAGATTGACATTTAAAGTTAACAGAAAAACTATCTAAGTCCTATACAAAAGAGACAATATTGTGGCGTGGGCGGGGCGGCGGCTGACGACCGTCATGCCTTGCGGGGGTTTTCTGTGTGTCCACCATGAGAGAGAAGGGTGTTTGGGTTAGTGGCTTCGGCCAAGTTGGGTGTGTGTATGTGTGTGTGCGTGCTTGTGCTGAGAGTAATAAACTACTCCCCAGCCATTTGCATTGGGGAGCAAGTAAGCTCACTCATCCTCCAAGATCCCTGCTAGCGTCGAAAAATGCTACATTGGTGTCAGAAGTGGGATGGAGAGTTTCGAGTTGGAGCGAACGGCGGAGGACCTGCAAAAGATTCAGGAGGGCCGCCGAGTTGCAGCACAACTCCGGAAGAAGAAGCATCTCCCGGACGGAATCAGTGCCAGCAAAGTGGCACGACGAAAGTGGAGCGGCGAGATGAGGATCCCGGCACTGGATCTCAGAACGTCCAACATTGACGCTGCGCAAGTGCCGGAGCAAGCTACAGCTCCGTGCCGGCGATGTGCGCCGCAGCTGCGCCTTCCCTCCTACAACGGCGCTGTTGAACCCTACGCGTTCTTCGCCCAAGTGGAGCTAGCCGCCGACTTCGCATGCTGGTCTCCGGCGGAAACGGCTGTAAGGGTAGCACTCTCGCTGAAGGGCGCCGCGCTCGGGGCATTGGAAGGCCGGTGACCGTCAAGAAGCAGCGTGCAAGGAGCTGGCGGTCCGCAGGGCTATCCAGAGTGCGAGCCCAATAAACAGGAAGAGCTAGCGTATCGCGCTTTTCTTCGAGGACTCCGACCGCCACGGCTCCGTGAGCACATCAGGTTAGCAGCACCAGCTTCCCTTACCGAGGCGCTACGCACAGCACAGCGCGCTGAACCCATAACTGCGGTGCATGATGGCGAAAGAGCCGAGCGATCGCCCGCAGCTCGGGGGCACTCGGTAGGTGAATCTAGCCGGGGACAGGGCTACCTGTCAAGGCTAGACAACGAAAAAGTCCCTGGGTCCCTTGGGGAGCAAGTAAGCTCACTCGTCCTCCAAGATCCCTGCTAGCGTCGAAAAACGCTACAATATAAAGTGCACTTGCAAACAAGAGCGACACAGTGACATGACTTTTCAATACTTTGTGGTAGTGAGTTGATGTAGTGGGAGAGGAAACAATACGCGTAAGTAAACATAAATAGTTTGTGCAAGTTAACAAGTCATGAATACTATCCAAAAGAGCATTTACAGGTTGGTGTGTGTTTTTTTTTTTCCTGAGACAGGTGGCTTGTGCTCTGCTGCCAAATAATTGTAAAAAAAAAAAAAAAAAAAGTCTAAAACCTTTGTTATATAAAAACAGATTTGCAAATTTTGTGACTAATGTTATTATATGTTAATAACATATATTATATTATATTAATGTTAAAATAACATATATTATATTATATTAATGTTATTATAATGTTATTATAGCTGGAATTATTTATGCTGCAACATACAGTATTGAACATAACGTTTAGCTTAATTGCATCTTTTAATTCATATGAAATGCCATGTTCATTTTTAGATTGCCTCATGCTTTAATTTTACACTGTATTACATTTCACAACAGAAATATTTTATTTATATTTAATCCTTTCACCCACATTTAAGACACTATTGACAAAATCATTTTGGGCACTTGTAATCAAAGAAAAACCTATCAACCTTAAAGTGTAAACTGCTTATCTCTTTGAATACACACAACATGGCCACATAAGCGTATTCTTTTGTATTTCAGCTGCACCTAGACTATGCAGAAAGCTCACTTTCTTTTTTAACTTCATTTATTTATTTATTTATTTATTTATTTTTGTGCCTCTATATTTTAAAATTGTGATTATCTGCATCTCATTCAGGGTGAAGTATAGATACAATACATGAATAGTTTTTTGTTGTTACTTTTTCCTTCGTATTAATACTCTTTAGATACACACCCAAACAACCTAACCCTAGACTCCACTCTGGGATTGATAGATTCTGAATTTACTAAAAACACAGCATTCTCTCAGTCCCACCAGCTCAGTGCATAAGGCACAGGACTACAGTATATGAAATACAAATGTAAGTCTGCACTTCCTCTCTGTACGCTGACTCGTCGTCACGGTCGTGTCATCAGCGAACTTGATGATGTGATTCGAATGATGTGATTCCCTGGATAAATGTGTCTGCTAAATGTAAGAGAATGATATCTTAAATGGGATATTATTTTATCTCTACTTGTCTATTTGCATACAGAGAAATTAAATGTTAATGCACAGGAAGGTGTCCTATTTGTATTTGTCCTATTATATTAGTTATTGTCAGTTATCAGTTATTATTAATGTAATCATTTTGCAATGCTTGTATGTTTTTACATTGTGGGAGAAAACTATAAAGAAGATAAACTAAATATAGGTTTGAGCATATAATATGTGAGCATAATAGAGATGGGTACATAAAAGACATGTGATGTTAAAGACTAGTTTATGAAATGGAATACGTAAAAGTAAATATAGGCAGGTTTTTAAGATAAATATATAAAAGTAAATATACACAAGTTTAAAAAGATAAATATATGAAAGTAAATATAGATCAATCATTCTGTTTAATTGTGTATACTATGCATTATGTACAGATTAAAATTATGTGGCATTGTGAGTACATTTGTGAGTAATAAATTATGCATTTATTTATAATTTTAGAAGATTTGTGAATAATAATATTCAAAGACTGTCGCTATTTAACATGTTTACTCTATATTCCTGATTCAAAACTTGATTGCAAAGCCATAAACATAAGATGTTTTCATGAACAATCAATTCTTATTCACATGGTTAAACTTACACTGAAAAAAAGTGAAACTGCTGTGTGTAAAAGCAAACATCGCAGCCCCTGTTTAAACTTAAATTTCTGCTTCAAACCAAAGTTTTGCCGTGTCACGTGACCTCATGACATAGTATTATCGCGGACTGAATCACGTTCTGCTGGTGGCCATAGTTTCTCAAAGAAAACAAAAAACTCATGTAATTTCTATGTTAAATGTATCTCTTCCATGAGCAAATTTATGATTTATGTCAGGAACAACTACTTTGTAGATTGAGTTTTGTGTCCGTGTTTGCTACTGTAGCTAAAAACACCTATATTACCTACAGTAGCATTAGCTAACTAACGCAGTTATTTTCAAAAACACCAGAGTTTCTACTCTAAGTCGGCTGTGTCGAATAACATGAAATTAATTATATTTAAATACCGTAAAATTAATAGGAAAGTGACCTAAACATGGAACAAGCCAATTTGGAGTGAGTGCCGTTTGTAGTGTATTTATAGTTATACTTAAAACCTTCTGGACTTGCTAATGTGTAAGTAATGTAATATCACTAAAACTATATTCCCTCGTATGAAGCGGGTCATTAGCACATGTTCCTGACATACTGGTGACACTTTATGACACGTTTTTAACGGTATCAGTATATAATCCCCAACACTGGCAGCAATTTGACACGTTGATTTAAGATTAGGCGGCGCGGTGGTGTAGTGGTTAGCACTGTCGCCTTGCACCTCCAGGGTCTGGGTTCGATTCCCCGGCCAGGCTCGATTCCCGTCTCTGTGTGCATGGAGTTTGCATGTTCTCCCCGTGCTTGGTGGGTTTCCTCCGGGTTCTCCGGTTTCCTCCCACAGTCCAAAGATATGCAGGTTAGGCTAATTGGCATTCCTAAATTGCCCGTAGTGTGTGATTGGGTGTGTGAGTGTGTGTGTGTGTGTGTGCCCTGCGATGGATTTGCACCCTGTCCAGGGTGTACCCCGCCTAGTGCCCGAAGTCTCCTGGGATAGGCTCCAGGTCCCCCGCGACCCTGAACACAGGATTAAGCGGTATAGAAAATGAATGAATGATTTAAGATTACTACAACTAAAATTACAACAGTCCACAAGTCGACCGATTAAGTTAACCATGTAAATTAAATAAAATGTGAAATAAAACACAAAGACAGTAAATTATTTATATATATAATTATTAAACAAACTTCCAATTTGCTTGGTAGAAGTAACATGGATTAATGGGCGGAGCACTGTCCCACTTTCAGCTAGTGTTTACACAGACCAACAAGCTGAGGTTAGCCATTACTATGACATGAATGAAGTTTAAAAGTAAACATGAAATCTTTATTCACTTTTGTGTTTACAGATCTGTTAGCTTTTCTGAAAGGTCATTATTTTACCCAGACTGCAGAAAATAAGTCCCAGAATGCACAAATAAGAACATTATGTGGATAAATTTTTTAATGGAAATGATACAATAGAATTGCTGTGAGTTTAGTAAATGTCAGTGTAATCTAAATATCCTAAAATAAACTCCTTCAAAATAACGGAGTACTGAAAATTAGTAGTTGAATTATCTGATAATATCAGAGAATAAATTTCAATTATCCTGTGAAACTGAATTATGTTCATGTGTTTTTTGTATTATCAGCAGTGAGCACTTGCAAAGCAACAAAATGCAGTTGTTTTAAAGATGTGTTTGTGTGTGTGTGTGTGGGGGGGGGGTGATTCTTTCTATACACACTGTAATTAAGATTTCTAAAAACTTGAGCCAGTCCAATTTGTGTTTATTCTTTTGTTTTGTTTTTTTAAGATCAGTAATGAGTTTCTGAGAATTACTACTGCTCCACTTCAAGGAAGTTTGCTGGTTTCCTTGGACAAGCAGCATTACAAATCAATTGAGATCATCAGAAAGGGAAGAATTGTCAGAAAGAAGATCAGAGATATAATCTTCATCGTCAAGTTCTTGATCTGGTATGTACTCGCTCAAAAAAGAAGAAATTAGCTTTGTGTCAAATGTAATATTGTGAATGGATGCCACAGGACCTGAGGAAGGCATCCAAATCAAGTTGGCTGTGACGCACTAAATTAAAACATAACTAGCAGAATAAAACATCTTAGTTTAAAGACCAACAACAACAGTTTAACTTGTTCACAGGTTAGTGTATGCTGTCTGAATACAGGTTTCGATGTCTGCCATGTTCATTTCATCACGCTTCACAAGCCTAACATAACCAACAATACTATGTTTGTTTTTACATTCCCAGGGCCTGGAGGTGAATGTATGAAGAGACTGAAATCTCCTGAAATGTCTTATGGTTTATTTAGTGGAAAATGTGAACCAACTGATTAAGCACTTGTTCATAAGGCATTTCAACCTTAAAACTGAAAAATGTTACTGAATTGATAAATTAGCATTGCTCAAAGATCCAGGTGGCAGCTTTGTGGTGCTGGGGTTTGAACCTGTGAGCTTCCAATCAGTATACCAACATCCAAAAACCACACAACTACATCTGCCCCTTCATATTCACAAATATGATCAGTGGCATTATCAGCTGCAGCACAATCTTTACACAGGGCCATTATTTTTTTTAAATCAAAGTATGTATTAACATTAGTTACATACATGCTCCTAAACCTTGTGGAAAGACTTCACAGAAGAGTTGTAACAAATTGAAGCAATTTTTTAGTTGATCCAAAGTATCACTTTTTTCAGTGTATGATGACAACTTGTTAGTGTTATATTAAAGCATACTGTTTCAAAGCAAAATGTCAGTACTTTAGCTTAATGTATTTACTAAATTCATGAAGTTTCTAATGACTACAGTATATAACAGAAAAAATACTTTTTATTTATTACCATAAAGACTAAGTTAGTTTTATGTAGGAATGATGCAGAAAAGAATATTGAAGCATGTGCATCAATGTATCTTCCCTGTTTGCATAATTCCCAGATATAATATGATGAAAAATTAATGGTTTATATATATATTGAACAAACCTCCTAATGATAATATTTATTTAAAAAAAAAATGCATTGTTCCAAATTATTATGCACAACATAGTTAAAACATTTTAGATGTTGTAAAGAACTGAAATGGGCTTTTGTTGAATTTGCAGCTTTAGGAGGTCATATTTGAAGAAATCAAAAGCTATTTCAATCACATCCTAAACGGGCATGTTACATCTTAACATAGGACCGCATCTTTGATATCACCTTCACAATTCTTGCATCCATGGAACTTGTGAGTTTTTGGACAGTTTCTGCTTGAATTTCTTTGCAGGATGTCAGAATAGCCTCCCAGAGCTGCTGTACCGCCTCCCACTCTCATATATCTTTTGCTTGAGGATGCTACAAAGGGTTTCAATGGGTTTGAGGTCTGGAGAGGATGGTGGCCACACCATGAGTTTCTCTTCTTTTATTCCCATAGCAGCCAAGGACACAGAGGTATTCTTTGCAGCACGAGATGGTGCATTGTTGTGCATGAAGATGATTTTGTTACGGAAGGCACGGTTCTTCTTTTTGTCCCATGGAAGAAAGTGGTCAGTCAATATACTTTGCAGAGGTCATTTTCACACTTTCAGGGACCCTACAGGGGCCTTCCAGCTCTCTCCCCATGATTCCGGCCCAAAACATGACTCCGGCACCTCCTTGTTGACGTCACAGCCTCATTGGGACATGGTGGCCACCCACCAACCATCCATTACCCCATCCATCTGGACCATCCAGGGTTGCAGTAAACAAGACTGTTTAAAAACTTGTCTTCATGTATGCCTGGGCCAACTGCAACAATTTCTGCTTGTGAGCACTGATTAGGGGTGACCTAATAGTAGGTTTATGCAGAACTGCAAGCCTCTAAAGGATCCTACACCTTGAGGTTCGCGGGACTCCAGAGGCACCAGCAGCTACAAATACCTGTTTGCTGCTTTATAATGGCATTTCAGCAGCTGCTCTCTTAATCCAATTAATTTGTCTTGCAGAAACCTTCTTCATTCTGCCTTTATCTGCACGAACCTGTCTGTGCTCTGAATCAGCCACAAATGTCTTCACAGTACGATGATCACGCTTAAGTTTTCTTGAAATATCTAAAGTTTTTATACCTTGTCCAAGGCATTGCACTAATTGACGCTTTTCGGCAGCAGAGATACTTTTTCTTTCCCATATTGCTTGAAACCTGTGGCCTGCTTAATAATGTGGAACAACATTCTTCAGTACTTTTCCTTTAACTGGGCTCATCTGGCAAACTAATTATCACACGTGTCTGAGATTCACTTCAGTGATCCAAAGAGCCCTGAGACACAATACCATCCATGAGTTTAATTTAAAAACTAAACATTTAATGTTTATGACACTTACATCCAATTTGCATAATAATTTGGAACGCGGTGTATATCAAATCAGTGGGAGCACTGAGCTTGTTTCTCTGCGGTGACTTCTTTTCTGAGAGAAATCTTTGCAGCGGCTCTCATAAAGGCGCGCAGCATGTAACCGAGAGAATCAGGTAATTTCTCAAAATAAAAGATTTTTCTAAATAAAATATTGTTCAGATAACGCATAAAACGGAAATATTTAATTATTTATTGTGCGGCCCAGTACCATTTGATCCACGGACCGGTGCCAGTGTGTGGGGGTTGGGGACCACTGCACTATGGCCCTATGGGTCTATGGCCCATCAATAGATATTTGTCCAGCCTATTGCCCGTCAACAGACACAGAGGGGCAGAAAAATGTATACACACTTTCACAATTGTTATCTGTGGCCTTTATAAAAACTCAAATTGAATTATGGCAGCAGTGTGTAGTATTATCTTATCTCTAAAAATGTCAGTTGTATCACCATCATTGATGCTGTCATGTGACCTACAGAAGACACAGAAGGTGTATATTTTTCATGTTAAAATGTGGATAAATTTTTTGGGCCTCTCTGTATATACTGTGCGTCCATACCTAATTAATTGCACATCCATTTACTCTGAACAGTATAGGCTAACATATTTTTTAAATATGTTTTTATTAATGTGTCTGCATCACGCTTGCCTTCACCAGCACCTCACATCGGGACACGCAAGCGCCGTTCAGTTTTGAGCGCAATTGAGAAGCATACTAAGTGCACATATATGCATATATGTGTACAGTATATATCTATATGATGATAAAACATTAGTTTATTTTATTGTGTTATCAGCATGCTCATGATTTTTTTTGTTTGCTTTTTTTTAAATAGTGAAAATGATTAGCCAGGCAATGTCATGGATAACGCAGACTGATGATGACACGGTTCCACAGACTCTGCGATTCCTGCCCGCATGGGAACCTGGAACACAACCATGAGTTTATTCAAGCTGTTTTTTTTCAACGAGCACTGTTTCGACTCACAACACCAATGCTCAGGCTGGTGAAAGGACGCAAATATAAATGTACAGACGTCATTGTAGGGAATATTTGATTTTTAGTGTGTTTCATGATATTCTGTGTGCTTAAGAACAGAATGTTACTTCTTTCTCTTACCTCGACACAAGCTGCACTTTCAATAAACACATCCTATAGTAGTTTATGTTAAAGGTCGTAAAACTGTTGAACGCTCGTAAATGCAGAGCTACTCCCAATTTTATGTTCTTCTTTACCTTATCTTTTCTAAACATTCCTGACCAGATGTAAACACTCCTGCACCCACCTTTTCTTTGGTTCTTTGTGTGTGTGCGTATATATACTCCTGTCTTCCACAATAAATTTTGAACGTCTCACTAAGCACGGACTTGTGTATTATTGAGAGGTTACCTGGATCCAGACGGGAAGCAAAATCCAAGCTGAGCACTGACTAGACCAAAGGGGGTCTAGCAAAATACAAGAAATCCTTATAGTCATCATCACTGAAATGTACTGTACCACTACATTGAGATCGTATTTACATGGCCATGGTGAAGTTGTCCTCCATCACAGACAGAACAGTTTTTTGACAGTACCTTTTCCAGCCACTGCTTTGTCAAGGGACAGATACCGGATGATATCCTGGAATGTGCACATGAGTCACCCAGATGCAGACAAGGAGAATGACAGGAAGACAGGCACATCCAAACACGATCGTCTGTTCAGAGTTAGACCTCTTACAACCACAATCCGCAATTCTTGCTGATTCTTCAAATGGGTACACTATGGACTTTTCTGTGTACACAGAAAAGAACTGCTTTACCACAGGCCATGGCTTATCATATGATGCAGTGATGTCTCTTTTGAACTGTAAAGTTTTAGGCTCGGAGTACGGTATGTACTGTACATGGACAATTTTTACACAAGTCCAAAGCTCCTACAAGACTTGCTTTCCATGAAGTTTGGTACATGTGAGATTTACAGAGACAACAGGAAGGACTGCCATCGGAATCCAGATAATTCACTCTCTAAAAGGTCTGCCTGTCAGGGCTAACTGCTAAAGCTATCTGCTCATCCCGGTTTGTTCGTGACAGATAGAACGATCATCATTCTAGTCATCCCGGTTAGTTCGTGACACTGCCAGGGGATCCATCAGGTGGATTTGGGATGAACCTCTTGTATTTGTAAAGTGGATTGACACAGAAGAAGTATTTGTCTGTTCTACCATCCATTCTGCTTATACAGGAGACATGGTGAAGAAGATGGTGAAATTACAAGGTAGATTAACTACAAAGACATTTCCATGTCCTGCACCTGTGACTGCGTACAACCAGCACATGGGAGGCGTTGATCTCTCTGATCAACTATTACAGTACTACACTGCAAAGCACAAAACAATGAAGTGGTACAGAAAAATTATTCTACACTTCTTGCACATTGCTGCCAGCAATGCTTTCATTGTGCATAAACAACTATATGGTAACCTGTCCCATAAAGAGTTTATGGAACAACTCATCAAAGAGCTTTGTGGTGTCTGACAGGAAGTAGCACCAAAATGGACAAGTAGTGACCACGTACGAGTTCCTGGAGCTGAGTTGACCTTGGATGCCAGACATGTTGCCACTGCTGGTCGCAGGTTATGTGCTCGTTCCAAAACAGTGCATGGCAAGCGGCAAAAAACACCTTGGAAATGCCAGGCAAGCAATGTTCCCCTGTGTCTTCAGTAAAACCAGAACTGCTTTTTTTTGCTGTTTTCAATAATCATGCATAACTGTTTTTTCTCCAATATACAAACTTGTACATACAGTACATGCTGCCCATATATTATTGTAGCACAGTTTGTGCTGAATACAATGTTATAAGACTTTTTATATGTTTACAATCACCTGAAAAATACACAAAGGGGTGTGTTTTTATCACTGCCTGCTTGTCATATGACATGAAACATATAAAACAAGCAGTTCTCTAGAATCTCTGTTCAGTCTCTCCTTGGTAATAGACTGGTTACACCACTTCTCTAAGGAACACTTGTCTCTGATTTCTCTTCAACCAAGCGATATTTTGTGACAGTTCAAAATGCAGGTACAGTACATTTTTTTTCTTAAGTTTTATTGAACAATTCTAATATTGCCGTTATAATTTTCTAATGGTATTACTGTATAAATACTGAAGATATTCTGGTTACAGGCTAAAATGTATACATGTTTGAAAAGCATCTTGATCAGATGTTTGGTTCAGTTTAATTTCATTTCATTTAGCAATTTAAACATGCGGTTACAGTTTCTCTATCAGAGCACTGAAGTGAAGCACTTTACAGTGAGTAAATAATAAATATGTGGTCTCTGCCATATGTGAAAATTGCCCAAGGCTGTGATATAGAATTTAAACAGCATGTTGGAACTGTGTTGCACTGTTCTTCATCATTCCATTATTCCAAAAAACTACTTGTAACATTTTCTAATGAATTTCTGATTGTAAATTTGTTTAGAGTACTGAATTATATATATTTGTATTTAATATATATTTTTTATGCTATCATAAAAATAAGAAATAAACACCGCTCCAAACACACCTGTTCTCTATTCCTAATCATTCACAGCTCTCTATTTAACAAGTCTTTAGACAACAGCTCTCTGCCAGATTATTGTGTGCTATCCATGCCCAGTATTTCAGCGTTTCTCCCTGCTTTGAACCTCCGGATCTCGACCACGCACTGTTTTCACTGTTTTCACGACCTCGTCTCTGTCTTATGCTACGGATTCTTTGCCTTCACAGATTTACTGTTGCTGTCCCTCGGATTTGTCTTTTGAACAAGAGCTCTGATCACGGACATTCTTGGTTCCCCGTTTCTGACCTCTGCCTGTTCATTGACCACGAGTTACCATTTTGGATCTAGCATCCTGCACGATTCTTCATCCTTCCCCGCAGGAGCAGGCTTCTCTGAGACTTTCTCAATGTTTTTGTTTGCTTACCTTGATGATATTCTAATTTTCTCTCACTCCCTAGAGTCTTAAGGAACTCGTAATGCTTCAAATCAAATTCAAATTCAAATTCAAATTTTATTCGTCACATACACAGTCATACACAGTACGATATGCAGTCAAATGCTTACACGACCGCCAGTGACCTTAAAAAGAGAATTAAATCTTACAGTAAGGAATAAATATGAATAAAGAAATACAATAGGAAAATTTTAACTTAACGAGAATAAAAATAGAAATAAAAAAATATATATACTGTACATAAAATAGAAATAAAAATAGAGATATACTGTACAATAGAGATTTTCTTTTAAAATTGAAATTTGGTGCAGGATGTATGGTGTGCAAGTAATTTGCATAGAAACATGTGTTAAGGTGCCTTATTAAAGTGACTTTGTGCAGGGGTCCAGAATGTAAACATAAATATGAGTTCCAATGTCAGGGTAGATGTGCATGAAAGTGTCCATAGTGTCCGTTGACGTTAACAGGTTGTATTAGTTCTGTGTTTGTGGTGTGAATGTGGTATGGTTGAGAGACCTTATTGCCTGCGGGAAGAAGCTCCTCCTCAGTCTCTCTGTGTTGGCCTTCAGGGAGCGGAAGTGCTTTCCTGACCGCAACAGAGAGAACAGTCCATTGTTGGGATGGCTGAGGTCCTTCACGATCTTCCTGGCCTTGGTCCAGCACCGCTTGGTGTAGATTGAGTGCAGGTCAGGGAGCTTGGTGCGGATGATGTGCTCAGCTGAACGCACCACCCTCTGTAGAGCTCGTCTGTCCTGCATGGTGCTGTTTCCAAACCAGGTCGTGATGTTTCCCGTCAGGATGCTCTCTATGGTGCAGGAGTAGAAATTCCTGAGCACCTTGGAGGGCAGTCTGAAGTCTCTCAAACGTCTGAGGTGGTACAGATGCTGCCGGGCCTTTTTCACCACGGTGTTTGATGTGACAGGACCATGACAGGTCCTGCGTGATGTGAACACAGAGGTATCTGAAGCTGTCCACTCTCTCCACTGGGCTCCTGTTGATGACGGGGGTCTGGTAGTTCCTCTCCTGCTTTGTACAAAAGTCCTCTATCAGCTCCTTTGTCTTACTGACGTTCAGGAGGAGATTGTTCCTCTGGCACCAGTTCTCCAGATTTCCAATCTCCTCCAGGTAGGCCGACTCATCGTTGTTCGTGATCAGGCCCACCATGACAGTGTCGTCAGCAAACTTGATGACGGCGGTGGAGTTGGTAGTGGCCACGCAGTCGTAGGTGTATAAAGAGTACAGCAGGGGGCTCAGAACACAACCCTGGGGCGCTCCAGTGCTGAGTGTGAGGGAGGCTGAGACATGACCGCCCATCTTTACTGCCTGTGGTCTGCCAGTTAGGAAGTTGGAGATCCACTGACACATGGGTGAGCTGAGTCCCAGGTGCTCCAGCTTGGTGGTGAGTGTGGAGGGAATTATGGTATTAAATGAAGAGCTGTAGTCGATGAAGAGCATTTTCACATAATTTCCCCTCTTAGTGTCCAGGTGGGTGAGAGATGTGTGGAGGAGATTTGAGATTGCATCGTCTGTGGAACGGTTCGGACGATAAGCGAACTGTAGTGGGTCGAGTGTGTCCGGTAGTGAAGAGATGATGAAGTCTCTGACCAGGCGTTCAAAGCACTTCATCACTACTTGTCACGAACTAACCGGAGATGAGCATAAGACGTAGCTTAGCGGTTAGCCCTTTGTTGCGTGAATGGTAAACCCAAACGCGGAAGTGCACGAGTAGGCAGGATAATCACGCTATTTAGTCTAAGGACTCTCACGATAGAAAGAGCAAGGGAAAGACACAAATCAAACCCGCGTCCTATAAACACACACTCAAACAGGAAGCAAGACCAACAAAGTGAGTACTCACGGTTTGACGAACGATTCCGAAATGGCATCGGGCGAACTCAATGACTGAGTGGTAAGCCATCGTTTGTTTACCTCTTTTATACTTCCTGGTTTGGCGCCCGCCTTACTTCCGGGTCCTAGTGCCGGGCGCAGATTGAGTGTGCATGACACTACTGAGGTGAGGGCTACAGGAACAATGATGGACTCTTTGAAGCATGTGGGGATCACCGACTGAGATAAAGAGATGTTGAATATCTCAGTGAACACAGGTGATAGCTGGTCTGCGCAGGCTCTGAGGATACGGCCTGAGATGCCGTCTGGTCCTGCTGCTTTCCTGGTGTTCACTCTCTTGAAGGCTCTCTTCACATCGTGCTCGGAGATGATGAGCGCGTTCCCGGTGCTGGCAGTGTCTTCCTGTCTGCAGCCGTTAGCGCCGTTAGCATTAGCGCCGCTAGCATTAGCGCCGTTAACATTAGCGCCACTAGCATTAGCATCGCTAGCGTCTTTAGCTGCAGCATCGAAGCGAGCATAGAAGGTGTTGAGCTCGTCGGCCAGAGTCGCGTCCGCGTTCGTCTTACCGGATGTTGGTGCTTTATAATCCGTTATTGTTCTCAGTCCCTGCCACAGGCTCCTAGAGTCACTCTGTTGAAGCTGTGACTCTAGTTTTCTCCCGTAGCGCTGCTTCGCCTCTTTCACCGCCTTCCGCACGTTGTATGACGCAGCCTTGTACGGTTCCATGTCCCCCGACGCAAGTCCCGTGTTGTAGGCAGCTGTGCGAGATCTCAGAGCGTCGCGGATGGTTTTATCCACCCACGGCTTCTGGTTGGGAAACGTTCTTTTATTTTCTTTTTTAAGGTCACTGGCGGTCGTATAAAGCATTTCACTGCATATTATACTGTGTATGATTGTGTATGTGACCAATAAAATTGAATTTGAATTTGAATTTTTGAAGTTAAACCTACTGAAGAACAGGCACCATCGGGCCTGGTTGGCATTGAGACTCTTGGCGCTCTGTAGTTATTCAAGGTTCTTATGATCGGTCGAGACCAGGAAGGGAACCTCTGTTCCCTCTAACCAGTTTCTCCATTCCTCCAGAGCTAACTTGATGGCCAGGAGCTCATGATCACCGATGCCATAGTTTCTTTCAGTGGGGGTTTGAGAAGAAGGAACAGGGGTGTAACTTGTTATCTTTTGGTGCTCTCTGGGACAGGACGCCCCCTAGCCCCGTGCAGGAGGCATTGACCTCCACGACGAACTGAGTGACAGGTCCGGGATGGTTAGGATGGGACGTGAATCATTGCTAGAGTTCAGAAAAGGCCCTCTTGGCCCCAGGTCCCAGTAAAAGTGGTTCTTGGGAGAGGGGAGAGTCGTTTAGGGGGCAGCTATAGTGCTGTAATACCGGATGACGCGGTGGTAGAATTTGGCTGTCACGAGGTGGGAGTGGGCCAGCTGGCAACAGCTTGGAGCTTGGTTGATTCCATCTTGATGCCTTTGGGGCCAATGACGTTAATAAGAGCCTGGAAGACTGCGAGGGCATTGGTCAGGCCAAAGGGTACCACAAGATATTTCAATATGTCCTTTTGGGGTGTTGAAGGCCGTCTTCCATTCATCTCCCTCCTGAATGCGGACTAGGTAATAAACATTGCGCAAATCCAGCTTAGTAAATATCTTGGCTGCCTGTAGAGTTCAAAGGCAGTAGCCATTAATGGGAGAGGGTAGCGATACTTAACTGTGATGTCATTTTGGGCCCTGTAATCTATGTACGGACAAAGTAAACCATCTTTTTTGCCCACAAAGAAGAATCAAGCCCCAGCTGGAGAGGAGGAGGGGAAGGGAATGATCCCTGCCACAAGAAACTATTTCAAAGAAACAGAGTGGAGAGGAGAGTGGAGGGAGAAACCTGGGTGGAGAAGCCCGGGTAGGTCTACGAAGGCAGAGGCGTGAATCCACTCGGCCGGCCAAATCCCTGCAGAGACAAAGATATTTCTTGGGAGACTAGCTCATCTTTGAGCGCCTCCTTCAGGCCTTAAAGAAATATATCACAGGGCTCAGTTGTTCCATCCATTGGTAAGCGACAGGGTCTGGAACTCGATGGCGTAGTCGTAGGCCGAGTATGATCCTTGTCTGAGTTTCAACAGCTTACGTCCAGCCTTCCTGCCAAGACACGAACAGTCGAGCACCCTCTTTATCTCCTTGGCGAAACTCATAATTGAATCAGCAGGGGTCATGGGCGTCCCAGAGCGTGGTGCTCCATTCCCGGGCTTGTCCTGTGAGGAGCGTGATGATGTATGCCACCTTGGAACGTTCAGTGTTGGAGGTGGAGGATTGCAGCTCAAAGATCAGTGAGCACTGGGAGAGGAAGGAGTTATAGGTACCTGGATCTCCTTCATATGTGGGGGTGGGGGTGCGTGGCTCCCCCTTGCGCTGGAGAGAGTTGGAGTCTTTGGAGCTGGGTTGTGATGTTGGCAAGCGACTGGTCAAAACTGGGAGATCAAAAAAACGAGGCGAACAAATCCGAGACGAAAGACAGAAAGCAAAAATGAGAAACAAAGCAAACTTGGCAACATGATCATAAGAGGGAAAAAATTTGAGAAAATTGAGGTATGAAACACAATAATACAGCAGTTTAAGCGGACAGTGTGTGCTTAAATGCTGGAGTTCTCACTGGAAAATGAGAAACCGGTGTACAGGGGCGGAAACGGGGGCGTGGGAAATACACATGACGGGCTAGGGAAAACATGAGCATGTGAGGAAAAGTGACAGCATGGGAAAAAAGACAGCAGACAGGGCATGAATCATGACACCGAGGATTTTTTGGCCAATTTCATGCTCCCAACTTGATCAAGACAACACCTGGGCTATTGTCCAAAGTCCTATTTTCAGATGAAATAAGAAATAGAAATCAATTTCCCAGAGTGTGGGTTGCCTGAGGACCACTGTAAAGTTTCCAAGCTCAATTTGCCTATTCATACAAAATAAATAATATGGCCTAATATTTTTAGGGACGTAGCATGGAGATATTCTATGAACATTCATTCATTCATCTTCTATACCGCGGGGGACCTGGAGCCTATCCCAGGAGGCTTAGGGCACAAGGCGGGGTACACCCTGGACAGGGTGCCAATCCACCGCAGGGCACACACTCATACGCACATTCACACACTACGGGCAATTTGGGAACACCAATTAGCCTAACCTGCATATCTTTGGACTGTGGGAGGAAACCGGAGGAAACCCACCAAGCACAGGGAGAACATGCAAACTCCATGCACACAGAGACCTGGCCGGGGAATTGAACCCAGACCCTGGAGGTGCAAGGCGACAGTGCTAACCACTACACCACCGTGCCGCCATATTCCATGAACAAAAGTATCATATTCATTTACATTTAGGCATTTGGTAGACGCTCTTATCCAGAGCGACTTACATTTTTATCTCAGTATACATTTGAGCAATTGAGGGTTAAGGGCCTTGCTCAAGGGCCCAACAGTGGCAACTTGGTGGTTGTGGGGTTTGAACCTAGATCTTCCGAACCGTAGTCCAATGCCTTAACCACTAAGCTACCCCTGGCCCTATTACTTTTATATAACAGTCCTACTACTGACAAAATGCATGTGAAGAGTTTTCATTCCAATAAGATACTTCTCATAAGGTTTAAAATTTTGCCAAGCAACAAACACTTTCTATACTTCTTAGCAAAGCTGACTGAAAGGCTGTTTGCTCATTAATTTGTAGATTGGAAGTGAGGGCAGTGTTTCATCCTAAGTCATACGCAGTGGTGTCAAAAGTATTCACATTCATTACTTAAGTAGAAGTATACAGGTTCTTCTCAAAAAATTAGCATATTGTGATAAAGTTCATTATTTTCTGTAATGTACTGATAAACATTAGACTTTCATATATTTTAGATTCATTACACACAAACTGAAGTAGTTCAAGCCTTTTATTGTTTTAATATTGATGATTGTGGCATACAGCTCATGAAAACCCAAAATCCCTATCTAAAAAAATTAGCAAATTTCATCCGACCAATAAAAGAAAAGTGTTTTGAATAGAAAAATAAGTCAACCTTCAAATAATTATGTTCAGTTATACACTCAATACTTGGTCGGGAATCCTTTTGCAGATTCTTGTGTCTTTTGTCTCTCAACTTTCTCTTCACAATATCCCACAGATTCCCTATGGGGTTCAGGTCAGGAGAGTTGGCAGGCCAATTGAGCACAGTAATACCATGGTCAGTAAACCATTTACCAGTGGTTTTGGCACTGTGAGCAGGTGCCAGGTCGTGCTGAAAAATGAAATCTTCATCTCCATAAAGCTTTTCAGCAGATGGAAGCATGAAGTGCTCCAAAATCTCCTGATAGGTAGCTGCATTGACCCTGCCCTTGATAAAACACAGTGAACCAACACCAGCAGCTGACATGGCACCCCAGACCATCACTGACTGACTTGCTTGAGGGTGTCAGTGATGGCCTTCTGGACAGCAGTCAGGTCGGCAGTCTTACACATGATTGTGGTTTTGAGTAATGAACCAGGCTGGGAGTTTTTAAAAGCCTCAGGAATCTTTTGCAGGTGTTTGGAGTTAATTAATTGATTCAGATGATTAGGTTAATAGCTCGTTTAGAAAACATTTTCATGATATGCTAATTTTTTGAGATAGGGATTTTGAGTTTTCATGAGCTGTATGCCACAATCATCAATATTAAAACAATAAAAGGCTTGAACTACTTCAGTTGTGTGTAATGAATCTAAAATATATGAAAGTCTAATGTTTATCAGTAAAATAATGAACTTTATCACAATATGCAAATTTTTTGAGAAGGACCTGTAGATACTAGGGTTTAAAAAGACTTCTTTAGAAGTTGAAGTATCAACTCAAGCTTTTTACTCAAGTAAAAGTGTAAAAGTACTGGTTTCAGAACTATTTAAAGTATAAAAGTAAAAGTAATGCGAGGGGGATAAAAGCATTAAGGATAAAAGCTTAGGCTGTGCCACGGGCCTATATACTGCACTAACACCTCATAAAAGAAAAAGAAAAATGTGTTGTTGTTTTTTTGTTGTATTTTTTAATGGCCATAGTGATTTGGGATGCTGTATATGGCAATTGAAAAAGAATCCATGTAGAATGAAGAATGCAAGTATTTTAATGGTGCAAAAAGTCAAACTTCACAGGCATGTCATTGGTAACCTTTATTGGAATGTAAATGTACATCCAAGCTTAGCTGCAGGAATTTGTGAGGGTAACATACAAGAAAATTAGTGTACCCAGGGCAAGTTCAGTAAGTTCAGTTGTATGGTTGTCTACAATAAACATTAGTGCAGTCAGAATGAATGATTAATCCAAGTGATTAATTAAAAAAATAAATAAAATACTCGCTGGTGCTTGGTTGTGACATTTCGCTCGAATCTTGAGTCTCTATCATGGACAGCTTTCCCTAGTAAAAAAAAAGTATGCTAAGTATATTAAATCCTAGCATGCCAAAGCATACTTAAATGTACTTGCAGCCAAACTAATGACTAGTATACTTGTAGTTTGCTATTTTGGAACAACTAATTTTGTACTAAGTGTATTTAAGTTGTAATTAAATTGTACGAAAGCATTACATTACAGCTATTTTTACTGTATTACAAATACATGATTAATATACTATGAGTATATTCTTATTGCAGCAGTAGCATGCTGTTGTACTTCTGGCCAATTACAAATACTAAAAAAGTACACTTTGTGGTTAATACAAATATACTTCATTGTATCATACAGTACACACAACCTTCTATACTACTGTATTGCAAATGCGTTACCAGTACATTAAGTGTATAGGATAATTTACAAAAGCTAAATGCATTTTCAACACTATAACATGTTTTTGAAACACATTACATCAGTAATTATGAGGCAGATTTTATTAATAAGTTCAACAGATTTAATTTGCACAAGGTTACAAAAAAGCAATAGTAATAGTAATAGTATAGTAATAGTATAGTAATAGTTTATTTGTGTTCAACAAAACTCAGGTTGTCTTACAAACACAAACTAAAATATAAATCTGGTGTGTGAACACAGACAGACATTAGTATTAGAATCTACAGGTACAGTATTAGTTTAAACCTGATGTGTTGATTCTGTTACACAGAGACTGAAAACAGGCCGAGAGCTACGGAGCCATTATGCCACTAGTACATAACACATTAACAACAACACATTAGACAATACATTCTATAGCTTAAAGTACGTAATTAATTACAAATTACCTAACAAAAACGTGCTTGGTGGGTTTCCTCCGGGTACTCCGGTTTCCTCCCACAGTCCAAAGACCTGCAGGTTAGGCTAATTGGCGTTCCTAAATTGCCCGTAGTGTGTGATTGGGTGTGTGAGTGAGTGTGTGTATGTGTGTGTGCCCTGCGATGGATTGGCACCCTGTCCAGGGTGTACCCCGCCTAGTGCCCGAAGTCTCCTGGGATAGGCTCCAGGTCCCCCGCGACCCTGAACACAGGATTAAGCGGTATAGAAAATGAATGAATGAATGAAAAACCGTAAAATTTACCTTGTGCCGATGAAAATAAAATAATAACGATACGAACTAACGCACGCGATGATGCAGCTTCAGCTGTTAATTCAAACTAGAAGTGGAGAACTGGGGAGCCAATCAGAGAACGGACAGGCCGAATCTGCCCGCCTCCAGCCTCTGATTGGCTGGTGGGCGCAACGATTCTAGTCTCCGGTTGGCTGGAATAGTCGCAAAGTTTACAACCCTGCTGCAGTATGTGTGTCACTTTATGACAGTGAGCGGACAGAAGAGTGAGAGAGTAAAAACATAAATTATCTTGAACGGGCAAAAGTGATTTTCAGCGCGCAAGAACGAGTTTGAGATCGCGCGCGCGAGGGAGAGATTAAGCATGCAAAAACGAATCTAAAAGCATGCGCACGAGAGAATAGTGCACTAAATATAAGTACATATTAATAAGTACATTTAAATTGAACTGATAATACAGGTCCTTCTAAAAAAATTAGCATATTTTGATAAAGTTCATTATTTTCTGTAATGTACTGATAAACATTAGACTTTCATATATTTTAGATTCATTACACACAACTGAAGTAGTTCAAGCCTTTTATTGTTTTAATATTGATGATTGTGGCATACAGCTCATGAAAACCCAAAATAAAAAAATTGGCATATCATGAAAAGGTTCTCTAAACGAGCTATTAACCTAATCATCTGAATCAACTAATTAACTCTAAACACCTGCAAAAGATTCCTGAGGCTTTTAAAAACTCCCAGCCTGGTTCATTACTCAAAACCACAATCATGTGTAAGACTGCCGACCTGACTGCTGTCCAGAAGGCCATCATTGACACCCTCAAGCAAGAGGGTAAGACACAGAAAGAAATTTCTGAATGAATAGGCTGTTCCCAGAGTGCTGTATCAAGGCCCCTCAGTGGGAAGGAAAAAGTGTGGCAGAAAACGCTGCACAACGAGAAGAGGTGACCGGGCCCTGAGGAAGATTGTGGAGAAGGACCGATTCCAGACCTTCGGGGACCTGCGGAAGCAGTGGACTGAGTCTGGAGTAGAAACATCCAGAGCCACCGTGTACAGGCGTTTGCAGGAAATGGGCTACAGGTTGCAAATTTTGCATGTCATTCGGAAATCAAGATGCCAGAGTCTGGAGGAAGACTGGGGAGAGGGAAATGCCAAAATGCCTGAAGTCCAGTGTCAAGTACCCACAGTCAGTGATGGTCTGGGGTGCCATGTCAGCTGCTGGTGTTGGTCCACTGTGTTTTATCAAGGGCAGGGTCAATGCAGCTAGCTATCAGGAGATTTTGGAGCACTTCATGCTTCCATCTGCTGAAAAGCTTTATGCAGATGAAGATTTCATTTTTCAGCACGACCTGGCACCTGCTCACAGTGCCAAAACCACTGGTAAATGGTTTACTGACCATGGTATTACTGTGCTCAATTGGCTTGCCACCTCTCCTAAACTGAATCCCATAGAGAGTCTGTGGGATATTGTGAAGAGAAAGTTGAGAGACAAAAGACACAAGAATCTGCAAAAGGATTCCCGACCAAGTATTGAGTGCAGAACTGAACATAATTATTTGAAGGTTGACTTTTTTTTGTATTCAAAACACTTTTCTTTTATTGGTCGGATGAAATATGCTAATTTTTTAGATATGAGATTTTTTAAAAGCCTCAGGAATCTTTTGCAGGTGTTTAGTGTTAATTAGTTGATTCAGATGATTAGGTTAATAGCTCGTTTAGAGAACCTTTTCATGATATGCTAATTTTTTGAGATAGGGATTTTGGGTTTTCATGACCTGTATGCCACAATCATCAATATTAAAACAATAAAAGGCTTGAACTACTTCAGTTGTGTGTAATGAATCTAAAATATATGAAAGTCTAATGTTTATCAGTACATTACAGAAAATAATGAACTTTATCACAATATGATCATTTTTTGAGAAGGACCTGTATACTGAGACTATCATATATTAAAATTTGTATTCTAATGTATACTTTCTGTACATTTGTACAATGATTATTTCAAGCATATTTAAAAATATATATATTGAAAATTCTTTATATATGTATACTTTGGAAATTAGACCAACCTTTCACTTAAAGTATATTTTCCAATAATATATTTTTGGAAAGTGTACTATAATACAATTATTTTTAAGTATATTTAACGTTTAATTCCAAAATTTGGTAAAAGCATGATGTTAGTATACGTTTTATATATTAATTGATGGTAAACATTTTTTGTTAGTATATTTGCAATGTACTATCGCGAATTTCAATATATTTGTAATACACTAAAGTGTATTTTTTTTCACTGGGGTTGTCTACTCATCAAAACCTTATCAACCGAAAATGCTAATTTATTCAAACGTCCTTGCTGGAGTGTGTGACGTAACGTCATGTGCAGGTGCGATGGATTGCGTTCTAACCAACAGGGTGTTGGAATGGTATGTTTATACTTCTCGTCTGTAACGTCCTTCGGTATAGAAGAAAATAAAGATCACATAGACAAACGGAGTTGTTAGCGAATGTGCCGTTTACTTTTTTGTTCTCTCATGCGCATGCCCAGTGACAGATTACACACGCTTAGTTACCTCTTCCCGCTCAACGTGCTTACGTCAGAGTCAGGATGCTGAACAGTAAACTTGGAACAGAACTACATACAAACACTACATCATCCAACCACAATCAAATTCGCTTCTGGTGCTATTTTTCCGGTGCGATTTATCCGGATGGTTTTTTTTTTTGGTTTGTTTTTTGAATGACAAGCTGAAATAAAATAGGAGTAACGAGGCTATTTTTTAAATGTAAGGAGTAGAAAATACAGATAATTGTGTGAAAATTTAAGGAGTAGAAGTAAAAAGTCAGCTGAAAAATAATTACTCCAGTAAAGTATAGATACCCAAAATTTCTAATTAAGTAAGGTACTTGACACCTCTGGTCATACATTCCTCTTAATTAATTTGCTGACTTAAAAATTGTCAAATGTAACCTTTCAAAATTGCTGTCAATATCTTTCCAATGTTCCTGCACCCAACCCAACCAGATGATGCTATCAAAGCAAACCCTTCGATAATGCCTCAGCAGTGCCACAGGCAAATTGCCTCCATGTCTTGCCATTTGATGCAGTAATTTTGAGCCCAGACAAAGTATTGGATGCATAAATTAACATAATGTTCCGAACGTGGACATTTCTGTATTGTAAATACTTATTTTATCTTAGGAAATATTCCAATATTTTGATCAATATTATCCTTAAAATAAAATTATATTATAATATCACACATAATTTACATTTGAGATTATTTTAAATGTTTTGTTACATTTATAATTATGAATTTATTTTCATGAATATGAGTTGCATTGTTCGAATAATCAATACAGTGCAAATCATTATTGAAAATAAATGATTACATAAATTAATACATTCATATGACCTCTGTACATTATTTATATGTTGTAGTTTTTGCCAAGAAGACATATGAAGCTGTTTATTCTTCTTATTTCAGTGTACATCAGTAACATCAATTAACTTTTGATCTGTTCAAACATACTGTATGACAAGTTATAAATATGATTACACATTCATATTACTCACTATAGAAACCAAATGTAAATATGCGTAATGTAAACAACTTAAGTAAACCTAGCTCGTTCATTGGACACACATGGGGAATTGTATAAACAGTGTGTCCCTGTACACCGCCTGATGTTCCCTTGGGTGTTTTCAATTCAACGATCAAGGTACGTTTATTTGCATTTGTTTCATTGTGCATATTTATTTGCATATTTGTTTTTTACAATGTGTGTGAAATGAATGTGTGTTTATTTTGTAAGTTGCCATGTGTTACCATGAAGAATTCAACAGTGGATTCATGTTATTAAAGTGCACTAAAATATTAACTCAATCAGTAATGGAAGAACCACGGTCTCATTGATTTTATCCAAGCAGTGATGTAAAGTAATACTAGTTACAACACTTCTTATAGTCCAAGCAAACAACAACCTGTTTGTGGGCTGCCAGGGACTGGTTTTTGGAGAGGATGCATGAGACAAATTCTAATCTCAATTAAGCTCGATCAAGGTTGTTCTGAGCTGCATTGTCAATTTGAGTAATTATATTTTAGTATCAGTACATTATTTGTTTAAAAATTGCATTTTAAAGAAAATAAATACATTCTAAATCCGGAATGTCTTGTGAATATTCTCCAAGATGGCGCCGGTGAGGTCGGCTGCCGTCACGACTGCTCCGACCACCTTTTGTTTGTTTTTGTTCTTTAAGTTAGTTTTCAGTGTTTTAAAATCGGCAAAATCATCACCATTGAGTACATTAGGTATGATAGAGACACTCATGTTTCTATTGGTATACAATGTACTCACAATTCGACGTTTTTAACTCCGGACCGAGCTGACCGAGTGAGATCCTGAGGGAGAACAATGGACGCGACGCGAAGCGGAGGCCTCGAGGGAGACGAGCCGGCGTGAGGAACCGGCTGAGAACCCGTGCACACCGCACACCTCTGCCTAGTATCCTGCTCGCCAACGTCCAGTCACTGGAGAACAAACTCGATGACCTCAGGGCCAGGATAAAGTTCCAGAGAGACATTCGGGACTGCAATCTCCTCTGCTTCACCGAGACATGGCTGAACCCAGCGGTGCCAGACCACGTCATACAACCAGCCGAGTTCTTCTCGGTTCACCGCATGGACAGGACGCGGGACTCGGGGAAGTCAAGAGGAGGCGGCGTGTGCTTAATGGTGAACAACAGCTGGTGCAACAGCGTGTGCGTTGTCCCTCTTACACGCTCCTGCACACCAAATCTGGAACTACTGTCCATCATATGTCGTCCGTTTTATCTTCCACGGGAGTTCACATTGGTCATAATCAGTGCCGTTTACATTCCACCACAAGCAGACACTGAAACTGCCTTATGCGAGCTGCATGAGGCGCTCACACAGCACCAGACACAACACCGGGACGCTGCGCTCATTGTGGCGGGGGACTTTAATAGTGCCAACCTCAAACGAGCAGCGCCGAACTTTCATCAGCACATCACCTGCCCCACCAGGGGCGAAAGGACACTGGACCATTGTTATACTACGGTCAAAGACGGTTACAAGGCACAATCTCGTCCAGCGTTTGGTAAATCCGGTCATATCCTCAGATCCTGCGCAGACCAACTAGCACCTGTGTTCACTGAGATATTCAACATCTCCTTATCTCAGTCGGTGATCCCCACATGCTTCAAAGAGTCCATCGTTGTTCCTGTCCCGAAGAAACCACATCCTGCTTCCCTCAATGACTATCGCCCTGTAGCCCTCACCTCAGTAGTGATGAAGTGCTTTGAACGGCCTTATCAGAGACTTCATCATTTCTTCACTACCCGACACACTGGACCCACTACAGTTTGCATACCGTCAGAACCGCTCCACAGACAATGCAATCTCTCATCTCCTCCACACATCACTCACTCACCTGGACACTAGGAAAGGGAATTATGTTAAAATGCTCTTCATCGACTACAGCTCTGCTTTTAATACCATAATTCCCTCCACACTCACCACCAAGCTGGAGCACCTGGGACTCAGCTCATCTATATGTCAGTGGATCTCCAATTTTCTGACTGGCAGACCACAGGCAGTAAGGATGGGCAGACATGTCTCAGCTACACTCACTCTTAGCACTGGAGCCCCCCAGGGTTGTGTTCTGAGCCCTCTGCTGTACTCTTTGTACACCCACGACTGCGTGGCCACTACCAACTCCACCTCCATCATCAAGTTTGCTGACGACACCGTCGTGGTCGGACTGATCACCAACAATGATGAGTCGGACTACCTAGAGGAGATTGGAAATCTGGAGAACTGGTGCCAGAGGAACAATCTCCTCCTGAATGTCAGTAAGACAAAGGAGCTGACAGTGGACTTTAGTACAAAGCAGGAGAGGAACTACCAGACCCCCGTCATCAACAGGAGCCCAGTGGAGAGAGTGGACAGCTTCAGATACCTCGGTGTTCACATCACGCAGGACCTGTCATGGTCCTGTCACATCAACACCGTGGTGAAAAAAGCCCGGCAGCGTCTCTACCACCTCAGACGCTTGAGAGACTTTAGACTGCCCTCCAAGGTGCTCAGGAACTTCTACTCCTGCACCATAGAGAGCATCCTGACGGGAAACATCACGACCTGGTTCGGGAACAGCACCATGCAGGACAGACGAGCTCTACAGAGGGTGGTGCGATCAGCCGAGCGCATCATCCGCACTGAGCTCCCTGACCTGCACTCGATCTACAGCAAGCGGTGCTGGACTAAGGCCAGGAAGATCGTGAAGGACCTCAGTCACCCCAGTAATGGACTGTTCTCTTTGTTGCCTTCTGGGAAGCGATTCTGCTCCCTGAAGGCCAACACAGAGAGGCTGAGGAGGAGCTTCTTCCCGCAGGCGATAAGGTCTCTCAATCACACCTCCACACAGGACTAATAACATCTTTTTAAGCTCACAACACTGACTGGACAATCATGAACACATTCATACACACTTGCACTAAAAATTTATACATCTGGACAATTGCACATGTCACTTTCATTAGTCACCTTTCATGCATATTTGCACAACCACTGACACTTTAAATTCTATATACATATATACTCTATCTACTCTATATTTCTATATTTTGCAATATTTTATTATGCCCTTATTGTACAGTTAATTTTACTAGTTACATTTATTTCTTTAGTATTTCCTTTTTATTGATTATTTATTTTACGTACAAGCTTTTATTTTCTTTTTAAGGTCACTGGCGGTCGTGTAAGCATTTCACTGCATATTATACTGTGTATGACTGTATATGTGACAAATAAAATTTGAATTTGATATTCTTATGAATATAAAATTTATATTTCTTTTATTTTTGTACCCCACTGGAAATGTTTAATTAGACTTGAAATGAACTACATTAACTAATGAAGTACAGTTAAATGTGTATTTCAACTATAGAAATTATACCCACATAAAAACCTAGTACAGTGAAGCAATGGATTACGAGCATAATTCGTTCCGGAAGCGGGCACGTATTCCAAAACACTTGCAAATCAAAGCTAATTTTCCCATAAGACATGATGGAAACTTAACTTAACAAGTTATACGTTCCACAGCCCCAAATAATAAATACATAAAAATAATTAATACCAAATATAAAGTCAAAAGAAAAGTAATTAACACCTTACTTAAAAAAAAAAAAAAAAAAGTAAAAATTATGTCAGAACAGATAAGTGTTTCCATTTATGCTCGCAGGCGCTGTGTGTGTGTGTGTGTGTGTACAGTAAACCTTTCTCTTCTCTTATTTGAATTTCACACAAATACACACACATACACAGACATTAACGGAAAGTTTTGTCGGAAAAATTAGCAAGGAACATCGCTCATGACATTGTGAAGTGTGACGCACACACACACACACACACACACACACACACACACACACACACACACACACACACACACTAAAGGCGAGCGAGTGTGAACCAGCACGGTGTCAAATTACGTGTGCACATATAACGACAGGCTGAGGGAGAAAATGGATTTTTAATCTCTCTAATGAGACTTTCTCTTTTGCGAGCCCACTTTAAATTAAAAAGTGGGCTAGAAGTATATAACTAGAACCTATAGGTTTGCTTAATGTATATTTATGCTGCTTGTGCACTCAAAGTTTAGTACTCTTACACCTAAAGAATACCTTTATGAACTAGAAGTGGGACAATTTAGTCCCAAGAAGTATTGAAATAATACTTTTACAAGTATCCTACTAGTACATTGATATTAGAATACATTCTATAGAATATGTTAACTAATTCTACAGAATATGTTAACTAATGGTTAATATCTCAGTTCTTCTGATTACCTATGTGTTGCAGAAAGAAGAGGCACCTCATTGGAACCTTTCTGTCACAGTTCTACGAGGAAGATTCCGGCATTCATATGACCTCTGTACGTCAGCATTCATACATACCTTTTGAGGTTTATGATTTCATTATTAATAAACATAAACTGTTTAAATGTTAGGTGTTTCACATCATGTTTAGATTATAGAACATATGAATGATGTAATAAATAGAAATGCAACATAAAGTCTGATAGGAATTTTTGGGCCACTACAAGCAACCAGAACGTCAATGTACTTTGACAAGCCTTTTTACAAGTATTTAAAGTATTTGATACTGTACTAAAGTATCAAATACGGTACTTCCTCTCACAACATAAAACAGCCACTGTTTCTTTCCTCTATATTGTTATCCATCTTTATGTTTACTAATTAGCTGTTGTTCTCATTAAATACTTGTACATGTGACACAGTGACTAAAAGCAACACTGTTCACATATCCACAGTTTCACTGCCTGACCTCTATGTGACATTACGCCTACCCACGGCCTCAGCTTGCACTATGAGAACCAGGACAATCAATAACTGCAAGACACCTGAGTGGAATGAAACCTTCCTCTTCCGTGCCCACAGCCAGGTCAAGGTACGTGAACTAATAGGCTAAAGATCAGACCCTCTGGTTTTATTCATGATTCAGAAGGGTACAGTCTCTTTCTGGTAGTCCAAGCCTAAGACCTAATACCAATATTCAGACACTCCTGATTGGCTGCATCAAGAGATCCCCCAAGTTAAAAAAAAGTATGCTAAGTATATTAAATCCTAGCGTGCCAAAGCATACTTAAATGTACTTGCAGCCAGACTAATGCCTAGTATACTTGAAGTTTGCTATTTTGGAACAACTAATTTTGGACTAAGTGTATTTAAGTTGCAATTAAATTGTACAAAAGCAAAATTATAAGTGTATTAAGTATACTTTTGTGTGCTAAAGTGGAACAACTTTAAGTATACTTTAGTACACTTAAAGTATATGGCTGTGTGTACTAACGTACATACCTGACAGTATTATTAATACAATTTAAGTATATATTTAATGTATTATAAGTACATTACAGCTATTTTTACTGTATTACAAATACATGATTAATGTACTATGAGTATATTCTTATTGCAGCAGTAGCGTGCTGTTATTCAATTCAATTCAATTTTATTTATATAGCGCTTTTAACAATGGTCATTGTCTCAAAGCAGCTTCACAAAAATTAAAGAAATTTAACAAAAAAAAAAAAAAAAGTTATACTTCTGGACAATTACAAATATTAAAATAGTACACTTTGTGGTTAATACAAATATACTTTATTGTATCATACAGTACACACAACCTTCTATAATACTGTAGCGTTTTTCGACGCCAGCAGGGAACTTGGAGGACGAGTGAGTTTGGTGGTTACACAATGTAATGACTGGGAGTAGTTTATTTAACCAGCGCACACACACACCTATTCAGCTATTAGCTAGAACTGGAGAACTGTAGCAGAATGCAGCACATACACACATAGAGATATCACACATGTACACATACTCAAACTTGGCTGAAGCCACTAACCTAAACACACAGGGTGAACACAAACAGAACACCTCCCGCAAGGCACGACGGTCGCAAGCCGCCGCCCCGCCCACAATACTGTACTGCAAATGTGTTACCAGTACATTAAGTGTTTAGGATATGCTAAATGCATTTTCTACACTATAGCATGTTTTTGAAAAGCATCACATCAGTAATTATGAGGCAGACTTTATTCATGAGTTCAACAGATTTAATTTGCACAAGGTTACAAAAAAGCACTACTATAGTTTATTTGTGCTCAACAAAAGTCAGGTTGTCTCACAAACTAAAATATAAACTGTTGTGTGAACACAGACAGACAATCGTATTAGAATCTACAGGTACAGTATTAGTTTAAACCTGGTGTGTGAACACAGACAGACATTAGTATTAGAATCTACAGGTACAGTATTAGTTTAAACCTGGTGTGTTGATTCTGTTACACAGAGACTGAAAACAGGCCGAGAGCTACAGAGCCATTATACCACAAGCAAAGTACAGAACACATTAACAACAACACATTAGACAATACACACTATAGATTAAAGTATGTACTTGATTTAAAACCGTTAAATTTATCTTATGCCGATGAAAATAAAATAATAACGATACGAACTAACGCATGCGATGATGCAGCTTCAGCCGTTAATTCAAACTAGAAGTGGAGAACTGGGGAGCCAATCAGAGAACGGACAGTCCGAATCTGCCCGCCTCCAGCCTCTGATTGGCGCCGTCTAGTCTCCGGTTGGCTGGAATAGTCACAAAGTTACAACCCTGCTGCAGTTTGTGTGTCGCTTTATGACAGTGAGTGGACAGAAGAGTGAGAGAGTGCACACATAAATTATCTTGAACGGCAAAAGTGATTTTGAGCGCGCAGGAAGATCGCGCGCTCGAGGGAGAGATTCAGCGTGCAAAAACGAGTCTAAAAGCACGCGCACGAGAGAGTAGTGCACTACATATAAGTACATATTAATAAGTACATTTACATTTAACTGATAATATATTGAGACTACCGTATATTAAAATTTGTATTCTAATATATACTTTCTGTACATTTGTACAATGATTATTTCGAGCATATTTAAAAAAATATATACCAAAAATATATTGAAAAACAAGTTTAAATAAGTATACTTTGGAAATTAGACCAGCCTTTCACTTAAAGTATATTTTCCAATAATATATCTTTGGAACGTGTACTATAATACAATAATTTTTTAAGTATATTTAAAGTTTAATTCCAAAATTTGGTAAAAGCATGATGTTAGTATACTTTTTATATATTAACTGATGGTACAACTTTTTGTTAGTATATTAGCAGTGTATTATCGAGGATTTCAATATATTTGTAATACACTAAAGTGTATTTTTTTTTCACTGGGGCCATTATGGCATTAGTGGTTTCCTGACGATAAAACACTATGTGCAAATGAAGCTATGAAAAGCACCTGTACAGGTACGGATGTACTGATGTATACAATTCATACAGTACCAGGATAGAATTGCATTTCCTTTGTCAATTCTTGTGTTCAGTACATGCAAAGTACTGTTTTGTTAGTGATAATTCCTTGGATTATTTATGATGAATTCTGGGACAACACAAAATACAGACAACATAAACTCTTCTGCAATAGAGTGTATACTGCTTTAGTTCTGAAAAAAATATGCATATTATTGAAAAGATAAAGTAGGGAAAAAAACTAAAGTAAGAGTCTTTTTGTTCTCTCTTCTAGAATATTCTGGAGCTGAATTTGTATAACGAAGACTTTGTCAAGGATGAACTATGCACCACTATCCTGCTCGACATCAGCACCCTTACACTGGGTCAGAAAGAGAAAAAAGTCTTCATTACAGATGATAAGGTCAGATACCAGACATTCACAAGTTGACTTATCTGGTGTTTGAAGTATATGCTGTTAATAGGCGTGGTTTGATGTACAATGGTTCAACTGAATCTCATAAAATGTGCTTTAGCACCTTTATCTTTAGTCAAAAGTGCTGAAATGAATAATAGATTGGCTTAAGTGGGCCCGCTTAGGCAAGTGAATAAGAATTATGGGAAAGTTATAGTCAGGTTTTTGAGCAACAGAGTCTTATTTACCCAGCTGGGTTTGATTAAGGACAATGTTAAACTACATTCTCCAGTACAGTACAGTTCTACTGCCTGCTGCAAAACAGGAATTGTGCAGGTGTATCTTGATAGTTTGACAATAATATAGATAATAACATTAACAGGTTCTGTGAAAAAAATTAATTAATTTAAAAAAGTTTTGGACATAGTGTATTAGTTTTAATAAATTAAACCTGTTTTTATGTCTCCATGTAGGCGTATAAATTGGCCTAAATGAAAGAGAAAGCTCATCCATCCATACACACATATAAAGTAAATAATAAGTAAAAGTAAATATTAACAATCTTACACTTAAACTCTCTTCAAACATATTTCTACACACAACACAAGTAGTGTTTACTAAGCTCCAAAGTGTAATCACATAGATCAGACATCGCTGCAACTATTTCATCATAAAAAAAAAAGAAAGCAACACTACTTTAATGCATTTCCCCAACTGTTGCTATAACATTTGCAGGAATTTGTGGGAAGGTGAAAATCTTCTGTTTTCAAAATTTTGAGATGTACTCACATATGTCTGTAATCTGTATTATTATAAACATAATGTATTATGTTTGTTGGATTATAATTTAATAAATCCATTATTAATTAATAATCCATAATAATTCATAATCCATAATACATTATGTTTATAATAATATTTCTGTAATAATACAGATTACAGAAATTATATAACAAATTATATATATACTGTATATACACAGTGGTAGGAAAAACTATTTGCTCCCCCTCCTGATTTCTTATTCTTTTGCATGTTTGTCACACTTAAATGTTTCTGCTCATGAAAAACCGTTAACTATTAGTCAAAGATAACATAATTGAACACAAAATGCAGTTTTTAAATGAAGGTTTATGTTATTAAGGAAGGAAAAAAACTTCAAATCTACATGGCCCTGTGTGAAAAAGTGATTGCCCCCCTTGTTAAAAAGTAACTTAACTGTGGTTTATCACACCTGAGTTCAATTTCTGTAGTCACCCCCAGGCCTGATTACTGCCACACCTGTTTCAATCAAGAAATCACTTAAATAGGAGCTACCTGACACAGAGAAGTAGACCAAAAGCACCTCAAAAGCTAGACATCATGCCAAGATCCAAAGAAATTCAGGAACAAATGAGAACAAAAGTAATTGAGATCTGTCAGTCTGGTAAAGGTTATAAAGCCATTTCTAAAGCTTTGGTACTCCAGCGAACCACAGTGAGAGCCATAATCCACAAATGGCAAAAACATGGAACAGTGGTGAACTTTCCCAGGAGTGGCAGGCCGACCAAAATTACCCCAAGAGCGCAGAGACAACTCATCCGAGAGGCCACAAAAGACCCCAGGACAACATCTAAAGAACTGCAGGCCTCACTTGCCTCAATTAAGGTCAGTGTTCACGACTCCACCATAAGAAAGAGACGGCCTGCATGGCAGATTTCCAAGGAGCAAACCACTTTTAAGCAAAAAGAACATTAAGGCTCGTCTCAATTTTGCTAAAAAAACATCTCAATGATTGCCAAGACTTTTGGGAAAATACCTTGTGGACCGACGAGACAAAATTTTAACTTTTTGGAAGGTGCGTGTCCCGTTACATCTGGCGTAAAAGTAACATAGCATTTCAGAAACAGAACATCATACCAACAGTAAAATATGGTGGTGGTAGTGTGATGGTCTGGGGTTGTTTTGCTGCTTCAGGACCTGGAAGGCTTGCTGTGATAGATGGAACCATGAATTCTACTGTCTACCAAAAAATCCTGAAGGAGAATGTCCGGCCATCTGTCCGTCAACTCAAGCTGAAGCGATCTTGGGTGCTGCAGCAGGACAATGACCCAAAACACACTAGCAAATCCACCTCTGAATGGCTGAAGAAAAACAAAATGAAGACTTTGGAGTGGCCTAGTCAAAGTTCTGACCTGAATCCTATTGAGATGTTGTGGCATGACCTTAAAAAGGCGGTTCATGCTAGAAAACCCTCAAATAAAGCTGAATTACAACAATTCTGCAAAGATGAGTGGGCCAAAATTCCTCCAGAGCGCTGTAAAAGACTCATTGCAAGTTATCGCAAACGCTTGATTGCAGTTATTGCTGCTAAGGGTGGCCCAACCAGTTATTAGGTTCAGGGGGCAATTACTTTTTCACACAGGGCCATGTACTGTAGGTTTTGATTTTTTTTTCTCCCTAAATAATAAAACCCCTCATTTAAAAACTGCATTTTGTGTTTACTTGTGTTATCTTTGACTAGTTAAATGTGTTTGATGATCAGAAACATTTTGTGTGACAAACATGCAAAAGAATAACAAATCAGGAGGGGGGCAAATAGTTTTTCACACCACTGTATATTACTATATAATATCATTGTGGTACAAGACAGGCAGGAAAATTTGCCATCCTGACATGCTAGTGTCACACACAAAAAAAAGTCCGTAGAGAAAAAAGAAGAGCTTACAAAACCTTTCATGTTATTCAACCATCCCTTTAAAATAAATATAAGTATCTTGCAGCTTACACACTTCACACTTCAGTTCAAAGGAAACACTGTGTACACTGTAATTGGCAAAGACAAAAAAAATTCTAAACAGATATCCAAGCCATTTTCAAGGCACTAAGGCTAGAAATAATGATGCCCATGAATCTGTCTATAATTTTCTTTCCAAAAAGCTCAATGATAAGTTTCTGTTTCTGTCTTTTTTGCATTTACTTACATTTTATTTTTAACCCTTGGAATCTTCCTGCGCTTCCTAAAGTGCATTTTCATTTTACATTACATTCAAAATAAGTCTCACTGAGAGAAAAGCTCGCTCCCATTATCTTCCATTTAAAAATATACACACTGTTTACTTCAACATAGTTTTAGCAAGTCACACATACTGTAACGCTACACTGAGGCATTGAAATGAAGTGGAAGACTGGTACAGGGAGGGAAAGGAATTTGGTTTGTGGGTTACCCTTTTCTACAGATGCCACTGGGCATCCTTGAAGATGGCTTTGGGTAAAGTCTGTTAAATTCTGTGATCGGGCTGGATTCAGGATAGGATGCATGGATCCAGGATGGGCAACCTTTTCCTCAGGTCAGTAGCCCCTTACAGTCAACAAGATATTGCAGACCATGCCCTCAGTGATGGGATTTAATGAGAGCACAGGACATCACTCATCAATCCAGACCAAGAAGGGGTGTTCAGCTCCCCCAGAAATGGTAAATATCAGGAAGAAACTGGATTCATGAGGAAATGTACATTTGGAAATGTACTCAGCCTTGATTTGTAGCTTGTTTTCCAAGACCCATGGTAAGATCTGATATACATGGAATTATTTAGAAGCGGAAGAAAATCATTCATTCATTAATTTTCTATACCGCTTAATCCTGTGTTCAGGGTCGCGGGGGACCTGGAGCCTATCCCAGGAGACTTCGGGCACTAGGCGGGGTACACCCTGGACAGGGTGCCAATCCATCGCAGGGCGCACACACACACACACTCATTCACACACTACGGGCAATTTGGGAACGCCAATTAGCCTAACCTGCATATCTTTGGACTGTGGGAGGAAACCGGAGTACCCGGAGGAAACCCACCAAGCACGGGGAGAACATGCAAACTCCATGCACACAGAGACGGGAATCGAGCCTGGCCGGGGAATCGAACCCAGACCCTGGAGGTGCAAGGTGACAGTGCTAACCACAACACCACCGCGCCGCCGGAAGAAAATCAGGATATTGTTAAGATACACAAACATGAAGGTAGTTAGGAAATTTCTCTACAAAATAGCCAGCACATTAGTTAGTCAAATGGGTATTGAAAATGGTCTTCCATTTGTCCTGTTTACGTATCCTGAGAAGATGAAGACTTGGTGAAATATTATTTGTTATGTACTGTACACAACCATACACAGTATGATATGCAGGGAAATGCTTATATGACTGTTCCCTAAAAAGAAAAGATGGAATATAATAGGAGGGTAAAAAGAGGCAAATAAAAAAGAAGACTAGTAAAAGACTCGTAAAATAATGTAAAAACAAATATACAATTACAATTAAATTGTATTTAAATTTAAATATATAAAATATGCAATGCAAAAAGAATAAAATGTATAAATGATATGGAGTGTGCATAAAGGGTAATAGAGGGAAATATGTGGAATGCAATGACAGCAGCAATATGAGTGAAACATGGAGTATGAAATGAATGAACCAGCAATGTGCAACATATGTGTCGTGTGCAAATCTGCAGTGTGGTTAGTAGTGTGATGTGCTCCAACACAGGTGTGAAGGAACTAAAGCAAGACCAATCAATTGAGTCCTGTGTGGTATTCTGGTTGAGTGCCTGAATAGCCTGCAGGAAGAATCTCCTCCTCAGTCTCTCTGTATTGGCGCTTTCCTTTTAGTTTTCTTTACTTTCTTTTAAAATATATTTTATCATATTACCTAGGTTGTGCTGAACAAAATAAGGACATTTTATATTGCACAATCATGAAACTTGTATATGCGTTGTCTGGCAAACAAAAGTGCCACACACTATAAGGTTTCATTAAATCAGGTGGTACCAATAGCAGATCAAAACTGACCTGACCTGATCTGAAGCAGTGGAAAATCGAAAATCTGAATCTTGGTATATTTAATCTGTTGCTTGATTAATTATGCAATATGCAGATAAAAACTGTTTTTGTTATTAAATACATTTAAATAAAATGATCCACTGATATATTATATGTGGCACAGACTGTGAAAAAATAGCAAAATGTATATGTAGAATAATTTTATGAAACACAAAACAATATATTAAGTGGGTTTTCACAGACTGGGTCACATGCAGTACGTAATATAATATTAAATATTATTGTTGTATTTATGTTTACACAATAACAAAGATGATCCTGATGGATCTTCCTGATTCCTGTACTTGTTTTCAGCTGAAGGATGATCTATGGCTGGAATTTGAGCTCACAGAGAGGTAAAAAAAAAAAAAAAAACATAAATATACAGTACACTACAGATCAAAGGTTAAGATTATTTTGAAGAAATTTTATAAAAAATGAAATACAGTGGAGCCTTGGATTGTGAACATGATTCGTTCCGTTCGGGTTCATATTTCAAAACACTCAACGACTTTCACACTCACACGCAAACAAAATTAAACATGTTTTATGCGCACAGACATGGTCACAGTGTTATAGTAAACAGGACACATGTGCACAGATGTTGATTATACCATTGAGAGATGCACACTAAGACTAAGCAGGGGGAATGATTACCCAATTCTGGGTAATTCTAATTTAAAAAGAAATAATTTCTTGTCTTGCTGAACGCTCGCAAAACCGTGTTGCTCGCAATCCAATATTCCACTGTTCTTTAATTTTTCATAAGCTTGCAGTCAGGAACTAAACACAAAAGCAACACACATCTACTGCTATCATATTATAAGATATGTCAGTAAGATATTATAAGATATATATTATAAGTCAGTAAGGAAAAACTAAATAATGCTCTTATTTATTTATTTATTTATTTTATACTGTTTTTAGTTTAGATATTAAAATAAAATGAGCCTTTTTTTTTTTTTTACATATCTGTTTTTGTGTTTTCAGTGCTGAAGCACCTGATCAGTACCACTCTAACAGAGTTCTAGTGGTAAGCACTTTTTCTAGCTACTACATTTAAACAGCCAAACATTTTTTAGTGATAATGTAAAAACAATCGGATGTAACTATTTTTCCGTTGCAACTATGTCTGTGATTTCACAATAAAGTCAAGTTTAAAAATTCATTAACGTTCAGGTTAAAATGGATGGGGTGGCAAGCTATAGCAGGGTTCAAGCACATCCCCACTCACATATTACAAGCAATTCGGGAACACCAATCAACCTACAGAACAATACTTTTAAGTTAAGTTAAGTGAAATTAAGAAACCAGAAGCTGTTTAGTTAGAGTCCCAAGTGGTAGACAATGAAAGATAGTGTATCATTTCTTTGTAAAAGACCAGTAAGGTAAAAAAAAAACTGATAAAGGTGCACTATGATAATATATTGATAGACAGTGATAGACAGCATTGGCACCTCAGAATAAAACTCAGTTGTAAGCTTTAAATGCAGTCATTCCCATTACCAACTAACAAAGATATACTATGTTAACTGTCCAAAGCCGACATGTGATGTCAAGTCGATTCAGGCATGCCAAGCTTGAAGAGTAATCTAGTTACCTGTCCACATTCTCCAGCCAGTTTGGATTTTACAAATCGATGAAAATGCCCATGGGTATAAGTCTGGCCCCTGATATTTTTCAGAGAAAACTCGTGCACTAAAACACATGCATTAGACACTCTGCCTGGTCTAAACATTACCGCAGATGACAGTGAAAGGTGAGACACAAGAAGTCACGTGGCCATGAAGAAAAACTGAGACTGTTCAATAACATATGAAGACAAAACATTAAACTAAATGCAAACAATTTCAAATTGAGACAGAAAGAGTCTACATACATTGGATACTCCCTGACATACAATGGATAAAATAGATCTCAAGAAAGTAGGTGCCATCAATCAAAAACAGATGTAACGGCTGTTCAGCAGCTACTGGGTATAGTAAATTACTATTAAAATTTTCCCTCATCTGTCTGACCAGTCTGAGGTGCTGATGCATAAAATGGAACTGGACAAAACAGCACAAGAAGGTATCCATCAAACTAAAGGAAATGCTTCAATAATGAAATACTCCAACACAGAGGAAGATCTGACTGTACAGTGTGTCTTGCAGCACTCATGCAAAAGGGCAAGCCTGTTACCTTCACCAGCAACGCACTTAAGCAGACAAAGTGAGGCTATGTGTCAGGAGTGAACTAACCTCGGGGACCAGAAGACGTAGCTTTAGCGGTTAGCCCAATGTAGCGTGGATGGTAAACCCAAACGCGGAGAGAAGCGAGTAGGCAGGATAACCACGCGACTTTAATCTAAGGACTCTCACAAAATCGGAGCAAGGGAAAAACACAAATTTAACCCGCGTCCTATAAATACACACACAATAGCAGAAAGCAGATAAACCAAATGGTGAGTACTCACGGTTTGCTGAAACGACAACCGAAACCGACATGGGCCGAACTCAATGACTGAGCGGTAAGCCATCGTTTGTTTACCTCTTTTATACTTCCTGGTTTGGCGCCCGCCTTACTTCCGGGTCCTAGTGCCGGGCGCAGATTGAGTGTGCATGACAGTACCCCCCTGTCCAGGACCGGCTCCTGACGGTCCTGGGGTGGAGGATACCCTGTGACGGTAGTCTCGAATTAGCTCGGGGTCGAGGATGAACCGGGCCGGGATCCAAGATCGCTCCTCGAGGATTCGGCGCACGGTGTAGGCGGGACCGCCGTCGATGATCCGGGGGGGAGGAGCTGGGGGGGTGGGTGAAATCATGGGTGAGGTGATGAAAGGCTTGAATTGGGATAGGTGGAATACTGGGTGGATCCGGAGCGCCGCAGGCAGCTGGAGCCGGTAGGTGACAGGGTTAATCCTGTGGGTGATGCGGTATGGTCCGATGAACCTGGGTAAGAGTTTTCTTGACTCGGTGTGGAGGTGGAGGTTTTTTGTGGAAAGCCATACCTTGTCACCTACGTGGTACAGTCGTCCCGGAGGATGTCGACGGCGGTGTTGGTGGGTGTAGCGGGCATTGGCACGTTGGATGGCCCGGTTGGTTGTGATCCATAGCCGCCGACATCTGCGGACCAACTGTTGGGCGGACGGTACATCAACCTCCGGCTCTGGGTGGTTGAACATTGAAGGTTGGAAACCGTAGCATACCTCAAATGGGTTTAGGTTGGTGGCAGAGGAGGTGTGGAGGTTGTGTGATAGTTCCGCCCAAATGAGGTAGCGTGCCCAGGAGCGCTGACGATCTGCTACGAAACATCTCAGATAGCGCTCCAGCTGTTGGTTGGTCCGCTCCATCTGACCATTAGTCTGTGGGTGGTATCCGGATGACAGACTGCAGGTGGAGTCGATCAGACGGCAGAAGGCCTTCCAGAACCGGGCTGTGAACTGGGGCCCTCTGTCCGAGACGATGTCCTTGGGGAACCCATGCAGACGGACTACGTGCTCTAAAATCAGCTCTGCTGTCTCCTTTGCTGACGGGAGTCCGGCGAGAGCCACCAGATGCACGGTCTTAGAGAACCGATCGACGATCGTGAGGATGGTGTCCTTTCCTTCGGAGGCCGGCAGGCCCGTGATGAAGTCGACGGCAATGTGCGTCCAGGGCCGTCGAGGGACTGGGAGTGGCTGCAGTTCACCTGGGGTTGGTCGATTGGTGTTCTTGGCCCTGGCGCACACTGGGCATGCCTGAACGAACTCTTGGACGTCCCTCGTAATGGACGGCCACCAGAAGTCCCGCTGGAGAAATTGGAGGGACCGCCGTGTGCCCGGATGTCCAGAAATCGGCGATGAGTGTCCCGACTGGAGGACCTCTGGTCTCATCACCTCGGGCACGAAGAGTCGTCCAGGTGGCACACCTGCCGGTTCGGTCTCTGGCAAACTCTCGTCTCCAGGTCCAATTGGAGTGGGGCGATGATCCTGGAAGAGGGAAGGACAGGCGCGGGGTCCGCCCGGGGAACGTCCACCTCCAGATGTCGGGAGAGGGCGTCCGCTTTGGTGTTCTTCGACCCCGGGCGGTATGAGAGGTGAAAATTATAATTCTCGAAGAATAGTGCCCACCGCACCTGTCGTGGGTTTAGCTGTTTGATGGTTTTGATCGTGATGAGGTTTTGATGGTCCGTCCAGATTATGAATGGCTCGCTAGCGCCCTGGAGCCAGTGACGCCACTCCTCCAGAGCCCACTTTATGGCCAGCAGCTCGCGGTCCCCTACCCCGTATCGCTGCTGAGTGGAATCAAATTTTCTGGAGAAAAAACTACACGGGTGTAGTTTTTGATCTGGACCTCGTTGCGAGAGGATAGCTCCAGCGCCCACATCTGAAGCATCCACCTCTACAACGAATGATTTACTGGCATCTGGGTGGTGGAGAATCTGTGCTGTGGTGAAGCGGTGACAAAGTGACTGGAATGCAGAGACGGCTGCAGAGTTGAGGTGAAAAGGGAGAGATGAGGGACGAGTCAGAGGCGGCAACTGTACTGTAGTCCCGGATAAAGCGACGATAGAAATTCGCAAACCCGAGAAACCGTTGAAGCTGCTTGAGGGTCTTGGGTAGGGGCCAATGATGCACAACTTCTAGTTTCTGCGGGTCCATGGCCACACCCTGGGGCGAGATGACAAAACCCAGGAACGTGGTGGAGCGCTCGTGAAAAGCGCACTTTTCCAACTTACAGTACAGTTGGTGGGCGAGTAATCTCTTTAGAACCGCCCTGACGTGCTGGGTATGTTCTTCCATGGTGCGTGAATAGATGAGAATGTCGTCCAGGTCGGCGAATGCCCACCGACCGAGCATGTCGCGAAGGACATCATTAATGAGATGTTGGAATGCGGCGGGGGCATTGCGCAGTCCGAATGGGATGACGAGATTCTCATAGTATCCAGTAGGGGTGATAAAGGCCGTCTTCCACTCATCGCCCTCTCTGATGCGCACCAAGTTGTAGGCGCTTGTAAGGATTTCTTGTTTTTGCTAGACCCCGTCTAGTCAGTGCTCAGCCTGTATTTTGCTTCCCGCCTGGTACCAGGGAACCCCTCAATAATACACAAGTCCGTGCTCAGTGAGACGTTCCAAGTTTATTGTGGGAGAGAGCAGTATATATACGCACACACACACAAAGAACCAAAGAAAGTGTGGGTGCAGGAGTGTTTACATTTGAGCAGGAATGTTTAGAAAAGATAAGGTAAAGAAGAACATAAAATTGGGAGTAGCTCTGCATTTACGAGCGTTTAACAGTTTTACGACCTTTAACATAAACTACTATAGGATGTGTTTATTGAAAGTGCAGCTTGTGTCGAGGTAAGAGAAAGAAGTAACATTCTGTTCTCACGCACACAGAATATCATAAAACATACTAAAAATCAAATATTCCCTACAGTTCCCCCCTTTTATTCATAAGAAACATCGTTGAATAAAACTCAGAACTTTCAAGAAGTCGCCGGCGGATAATAGATCATCGGACACGGCGCAGGAACATAACCTGAAACATACTTATACAAAAGATTTTGCACACAGCGAAGAATGCATGGACCTAAAAGACACAACAGGTCTGAATCATTGGTATATCGCTTAGCGGTCCAATTAGCGAATCGCCAAAAAACATTATCATGTGGATGAGGTTGCACTATGTACAACAATCTCTCATTCAAGATTAAGAGGACAAAAAGAAACTTCATTCTAAGGCAGGAGAGGTTACCACCATACTCCAAGTGCTGTTCTATAAACTCTACAGAATGAAGTGTAACCAAAAGAATACACAGAGATATAACAGGTTGAGTGTAAACCTGTGTGTGTGTGAAATCTTGTTCACAATGTCAAACATATAAATAACTACTAGTGGTGAACTATTGCCTTTCTTGTCGCTACAGTGCTCAGAGTGCGGGCACGCCCAATCTGCACTCGTCCCACCTTACGAGGCGCTAAGACACCACCAGGAATGATAAACTAATAGCAAAAGTGAAGTCGTCCCGTGGCAACCCAAGACAATCCCTCTGTGTCACGTCACGGGTTGGTCATCACTGCAGCACGTCTTCAGTCTAGGAAACAACAAAAATCACAGAGAAAGAAAGATAATAATACACAAACATTTATTCATCCTTTGATCTCACGCCGACAGGACATCTCTTCAGCCTAGTAGCATGGATCCACTGTGGAAAAAGATCAGTTAGGACAGCAGTACGAGTAATTGCGATTATTTTTGCTGGTCCGTCATATTTACAATCTCCCAGTTTTCTGGGGGTCAAAGATTTTACCAGAACAGTATCTCCCACATTAAAAGGATGTGTGGGTTTTCTTGAGGGTACTGGAGTCACATTAGCAATTCGTTCATAATGTTTGGTTAGAGTATCTATTAGAGCAGCAGAATATTCAGCAATATGTACATCAAGATCAGTTGTTCCTATCGCGGGTTTACCTTTCCTCCATGGCACGGGAAAAGGTCTGCCAAATATAATTTCATGTGGTGACATGTGCACATCTTTTCTTGGTGTCATTCTCATTTCAGCTAGAACAGCAGGTAACAGATCAACCCAGGTTTTACTCCCCATAGTTTGCATTGCTTTAGTCAGTTTTTCTTTCAGTGTCCTATTTGTTCTTTCGACTATACCTGATGACTGTGGGTGATAAGGAATGTGAAAATGCCAGGACAGTGAAAGATATTTACACAAATTCTGTGTTACCTGTGATGTAAAAGGTGTTCCTTTATCCGAGTCAATAGCATGAGGAACGCCATAACGAGGTATTATTTCTTTCGCTAAGACTCGGGTCACCACCTTTGCATTCTCTCGAGCACACGGGAAAGCTTCCACCCACCTTGAAAACTTGTCTACCAAAACCAGAAGATATTTGAATGGGCCACATGCAGGCATATGTGTAAAATCAATTTGCCACTCTGCAAACGGAGCAGTAGGTAACAGAAGACTTTCGTGTTTACCTAAACCCTTTGTCACATTATTCTGAGCACACACCAAACATCTAGATATTAATAAATCTATTGTTCCAAGCATGTTAGCAATGCAAAAGAGTTTTTTCATATCTTCCTTAACCCCCCTTCGTGCACGATGTGTAACACCGTGGAACTCGCGCACGAGGAACGGAAGACAATGAGACGGCAGGCACAAACGGCCATCAGCACAATACCATAAACCATCAGAAGCAACGTAGGCACCCTGAGCTTGCCAAAAAGAGGAATCATTCGGCGTGGCTGAAGCTTGCAAAGACAATAAATCTACATCGGGAATCAAAGAGCTAGCAAGAAAAGATGTATTGATCAAATCAGAACCAGAATCAGGAAAGAAAATCTGTTTTTGAGCTGCTTTTTTAGCAATACGATCAGCTAGCAAATTCCCTCGCACTTCCATAGAGTCACCAGAAGAATGAGCCTTAGTTTTTACAATAGCAAGAGTACCAGGTAGATGGCATGCGTCTATTAAATCCTGAACAAGGGAAGAATGTGAAATTAGCTTACCCTCAGCAGAACGAAAACCCCTGGATTGCCAGATGCGGCCAAAGTCATGAGCGATACCAAAAGCGTAACGAGAATCAGTGTATATAGTGACATCTTTTCCTTCAGAAAGAACACACGCACGAGTTAGAGCAAAAAGTTCAGCTGCCTGAGCAGATGAGAAAGGGAGAGAGTAAGCTTCAATGGTTATATCTGGCAGTGCACACACAGAATAACCACAGAGAAATTTCCCATCATATGGTTTTGAACAGGAACCATCTACAAACAGAGTGTCACCAGTTGTTAATGGAGTAGAAGATAGATCAGGACGTATACTAGTGGAGTGAATAATCTCTGAACAACAGTCATGATCTGTGTCTATTAGCGTGTCGTCCTGTGCATTGATCAAGCGTGCCAGAGCATATCCGAGGGTGTTAAAAGAAGAGGTGGTTTTTATCTCTAAGTTACTTGTAGAACACAGGATAATCTCATACCCAGACCGTCTCTGAGCCGTCATGTGTTGTGTTTGAATGTTCTGCAGCACTTGTTTAACCTGATGTGGAGAATACAAAATTAAAGGATTAGAGAGAACAATCTTTTCAGCATCTTGTACCATCACCATACAGGCGGCCACAGCCCTGAGACAGGCAGGCAAACCTTGTGCCACAGCATCTAAAGTTTTAGATAAGAAAGCACATGGTCTCATCCCCCCCCCCCCCATGCTCCTGTGCCAATACAGCAGAAGCGGTGCCCCCGTGCTCACACGCATATAGATGGAACGGTTTTTGATAGTTAGGCAGGCCCAGTGCTGGAGCAGAACATAGGGCCTTTTTCAGTTCCTTGTATGCCTCAATCATGTCAGCAGTCCATGTCAGAGGCTGTTGGAGCGGATCATTGTGTGAGATGGCTGTCCTGATGCGTTTATCGTAGAATGAGCAGTCAGGAATCCACTGACGACAGTAGTTGATCAGTCCCAGGAAAGCCATGAGAGCATGTTTAGTGCTGGGACGTTTAGTGTCGAGAATAACCTGGAATCGTTCCTTTGAGAGCCCTCTTTGGCCTTGGGAGAGTTCAAAACCCAGGTATTTTACAGTGTCTCTGCAAAACTGTAATTTAGTCTTTGATACCTTGAAACCCTTCTGTGCCAGGTGTTTCAGGAGACAAATGGTGGCTTCTTCGCAGACGGCAGGCGAAGCGGCAGACACCAGTAGATCATCCGCGTAAGATAGGACAACAGAATCAATGGGGAGAGTTAGATCACCAGGTGCATCTCTTACTACAGCCGAAGAAACAGCCGGTGAGTCAACACAACCCTGCGGAAGACGAGACCAGGTGAACTGCCGCCCCCTGTGGGTGAAGGCGAACAATGGCTGTGTCTGCTCTTCCACAGGAACACTGAAGAAGGCAGAGCAAAGGTCGATAACAGAGAAATGCGAATGATGACAAGGTATAGAGGAGATGATGGACAGCACATCAGGCACAACAGGTGCTACAGGGACAATTATGTCATTTATTTTTCTCAAATCTTGTGTAAATCTCCACGTACCATCAGGTTTCAGTACTGGATTAACAGGTGTGTTATAAGAACTTACACAGGGTTTAATAACACCCTGCTTGAGCAATGAGCTTAAAATTTCATCTATTCCTGAGGCCTTGGCCTCGGAGAGTGGATATTGTTTGATGTACACAGGTTGCAAATGTTTTAATTTAGCTTCATAAGGAACACAGTGTACTAACCCCACCTCATCCTTATGTTCAGCCCACAGACTGCTCGGCACACATTGAAGGGCAGCAGGAATAGAGCTGTTCTGTGAAGAAAGGAAACAATTATTTACACGCATATTTGTGAGGTGGGAAAAAGGAACTGAATCAGGCACTTCAACAGTGAGTTTTGCGCCAGAAAAAGTCAAGGACATGTGTAATCTGCTCATTAAATCGCGTCCTAGCAGAGTAAAAGGACAATCAGGCATACAGACAAAACGATGAGAGAGATGAATTCCCTTATCTAAAGGACATGTTACAGTTACCTGAGGAGTGAAATAATTTCGTTGAGCAACCCCTTCAATTCCCACAGAGCTAATACTTTTATTCGAGAGCGGTCCCTCATAATCACGACCTAAAGACGACATTGTAGCTCCCGTATCCACCAAAAAAGAGAATACCGAACCATCTATACACAATTCTATAAAGGGCAACTCATTAACCTGAGGTGACTCGAAAGTACAAAGTAACATCGCGTGGCTGGAACTCTGCGGGCATCCCTATGAATCATCTGCTCCTACCTGCATCCCTGAGAAGGGATTGGGTCTATATTGCTGCTGCTGCTGTTGTGGTTGTACTCGCTGTGGTGGCTGCTGTGAAGGATTAGGAGAAAACACCTTATTAGCATCATGCCACTGATCATCATTCAATCGATTGTACACATTCTGTCCACTACGTCCCTCATCAAGGGCCTTCGTGCGACATTCACGAGCCCAATGACCTTCTTTATAACAATAATAACAATAACCAGATCTACGGGGTGCACTCTGACCCTGCAAACCTCCTCTACCTCTTCCACGGCCTCCTCTGACTCCTCTACCCCCCTTTTTTCCACCTCTGTGTCCTTCACTCTCCACAAACAAACATGCCACTTGTCTGTTTTCTAAAATACCGTCTCCTTCCAGTGTTCTCACAGGCTCACCTAATTTTTTAATAGTTGTTGTAGAATTGTCTGACAATTGAAACTTTAAAATCTTCATGATTTCTGGTCGACAATTATTCAAGAAGGTGGTAAGGAAAAGTGGGTTAGGGTTTTCTTCAGGGAGGGGCATACCACCCAAAAGGGTCCAGGTCTCTCGAAACCTCTCCAGAAACCTGGATGTGGTCTCACTCTTTTCTTGTTTACAATTAGTTACCTGTGACAGATCCTGACTAGCTTGTTGACGTGCAAGAAGATAAGTAGTTAGCTCATCTTTTAAAAGTTTCATAGCCTCATTAGAATTACCCCAAAGAAAATCATATTCCTTCTTTTTTCGTCTCCCCCCTCCCTCTACGTCTTCATGTTTCACCACTACAGTCCATCTGTCTTTTTCAGGATCTAAACATTTTACCGTCTTTATCAAATCAGCCTCATCGTACCCATCTCCCAAAACCGATTGCAAAATAAAGCGATAATCCGCACCCACGAGCTGACAGTGCCTGGAAGCCTTTATCAGCATATCAACAAAATGCAAAGGTTTGTTGGGAGAAGGGAGCATCTGAATAATGTCCTTCAGCGTGCTTACGGATGGTGGAAGGATTTTTGGACCCTTTGGTCCCATAGAGAAAACAAACGCAGTGTTTTCTTGTCGAGGTTTGGGGCGAGACCTCTCATCCGGACCTTCATCGTCCGAGTTATCAAAATCCTCACCATCAGTATCCTCGGGATCATCCGAAAGAGGGCTGTCAGGAGTTCGTCCTGACACCTTCTTGGGCGTCTTTCCCTTTCCTGAGGCACACACTTCCGATGAAGGTGAACACGGTTTTGTGGGTACGGGAGAGACAGGCACAGATGGGCAGCTCACAAAAGGATTAGTGGGATTCAAATTAGGATAAATTTTCTCAATTATTTGTTGGTTAGATGCTGATGTTTCTATGTCAACATGATATGGAGGAGGGATCGGAAAGGTTGAATGAACGGGCGGCTTGAATTTAGTTTCGGATGTGACCTTTGGAATCTTTTTCTTCTGTATCTTAGTTTCTTTTATGTCTAAGTATTTATCCCAAAGAGCTTTCATTTCTACCCATTTTTGATAACATGAACCAAGGATAATCCCATCCTGGGTCACCCATACCCTCATATATCTGAGAGTAAGCAGAGGCTAGATATTGACGCTTAAAAGTACCTCTGCGTGGATAAGTTAAAAATTTAAATTGTGGTTCAGTCCACCTTGATAAATTATCAAGCCAAGGTGTGGTAAAATAAGTGAGTCCACACCTATTCATCCAGTCGCGCGGAACCTCTTCTGGGTCCGGCTTTGGATAAGTAGTTGTGTTCTTATTACCCATTTTATAAATGTGAATTAACCCGCGACAGAAAGAACCAATATCTTCAACAAAAACAATACAACAACAAAAGACAACAAAAAGAGCTCAACAAAGACAAAAAAAAAAAAAAGAGCGGGCAACAGAATACAGCTTCCACACTATGCTTCAGTTCAAGGAACTTTTCAGAAGCGAGCGCGCGCTATACTGGCGTAAAAGCCACAAGACAATCCTCCCCCGTACTATATATGGTCCAGATACCAAAAACCAGGGAACGTGCTTGCTCTATCCTTATAGAGATAAACAAAAAAAGCAGCACTCACCTGATTAGAGGTATCCCGGACGAGCCCCCAAATTGTAAGTATTTCTTGTTTTTGCTAGACCCCGTCTAGTCAGTGCTCAGCCTGTATTTTGCTTCCCGCCTGGTACCAGGGAACCCCTCAATAATACACAAGTCCGTGCTCAGTGAGACGTTCCAAGTTTATTGTGGGAGAGAGCAGTATATATACGCACACACACACAAAGAACCAAAGAAAGTGTGGGTGCAGGAGTGTTTACATTTGAGCAGGAATGTTTAGAAAAGATAAGGTAAAGAAGAACATAAAATTGGGAGTAGCTCTGCATTTACGAGCGTTTAACAGTTTTATGACCTTTAACATAAACTACTATAGGATGTGTTTATTGAAAGTGCAGCTTGTGTCGAGGTAAGAGAAAGAAGTAACATTCTGTTCTCACGCACACAGAATATCATAAAACATACGCTCCGGAGGTCCAACTTAGTAAAGATGGTGGCGCCAGAGAGGGCGTCCAGGGCTGAGTTGGTAAGAGACAATGGATGTCGGTTTTTGATGGTTATGTTGTTTAGCCCCCGATAGTCGATACAAGGGCGAAGTTCACCGCCTCTCTTCTTCACGAAGAAGAACCCCACGGCGGCAGGTGAGGAGGAGGGCCTGATGGTGCCTTGGCGAAGGGCGTTGGTCACATACTCCTCCATGACCTGCGTATCTGTGGGTGTAAGTGAATAGAGGTGGCCGCGGGGTGGAACTGTACCAGGTTGGAGGTCAATGGCGAGATCGTAGGGACGATGCGGAGGAAGATGGGTGGCTCGCCGTTTGCAGAAGACCTCCGCCAGGTCCCGATACGGCTCTGGGATGGAGTTGGTGTCGACGTCGGGGGCCTCGGACTCCCTAGAGCACGTCCCAGCCGCTGCCCGTAGGCATAGTTCGTTGCAGGTCGCGCCCCACTGGAGGATCCGGTTCTGGGTCCAGGAGATGAGGGGGTCATGCTGTAGCAGCCAGGGGTGTCCAAGGATGATGGGAGGTGATGAGATGGAGGTGACGTAGAAGTTTAGCTGTTCTTGGTGTTGGTTGATGGAGACGGTAATGGGTTCTGTTTGGGTGATGATTAAGCTGGTGGATAGGGGGCGACCGTCGACAGATGTGATTCGAACGGGCTGGGATAACGCCTCGAGTTTTACCCCCAGTTTTTTGGCGTACGAGGAGTCAATGAAGTTACCTGATGCCCCGGAGTCGATGAACGCAGCACTTCGGACTCGTTTGTGGCCAACCTGGAGGTGTACCTGAACTGTGAGACGGGAGGAGTTGGTGGTGATGGCGGAGAGACGAAGGTGACCCGGCGAGTGTCTCTCCCCTCTCACGGGGCCTGTGCGTTTCCCGGCCGGAGAGGGCAGGCTGCCCAGTGATGTGTTGCTGACCCGCAATAGGCGCAGAGTCCTTGCCGAAACCGTCTCTCCCGTTCTGCAGCGGTCAAGGAGGTGCGTCCTAATTGCATGGGTTCCCCGGCTCCTGTGTCAACCAAGGCAGGGGGTGGAGAACCGACATGTCCAGGGGTGGTGTAGGAGGCGGAGTCTGCGGGTCGTGGGGTGGTGACGGTGAAGGTGGGTGCAGGTGGCAGGGTGCGAGGGGCTGGCTTCGGGCGAGAGAGAAGGCGCTGATCGATCCGGAGAGCGAGTTGGATCAAGCCCTCCAAGGTAGCAGGAAGCTCTCGCCCGGCTAGTTCGTCCTTGATCCGAGAAGCCAGGCCCTCATAGTAGGACGTCCGTAGCGCGGCATCGCCCCACGTGGTCTGTACGGCGAGGGTACGAAACTCCGCTGTGTAGCGACTCACGGGCGATCCTCCCTGCCTCAGGTGGTAGAGTCTTGTGTCGGTCTCCACCTCGCCCGCTGGGTGCTCGAAAGTGAGCCTGAGTTGATGGGTGAACTCATTGTATGAGTGGGCAGTGTCCGTGTCTGCTCTGAGAACTGCCGTGGCCCACTCAGCTGCCTGCCCTTTGAGCAACGAGACGAGAAGAGCAATGCGTAGCCGATCGATGGAGTACTTGGTGGGATTGAACTCGAACACCAGATCGAGTGCTGTCAGAAACAAACTGCACTTCCCATCCGTGCCGTTCCACTTTTCTGGTAATGATAAGAAGACATCAGTGGGTGGGGGGGTGCGGCGCTGCGGCCGCTGCGACGGGAGGCCTGCTAGCCGCGCCAGCAACAGCCGCCCGGAGATCCGCGTTCTCCTGCCTGAGCTCTGCGACCTCACGGTGCAAGGCCGCAACGTCTTGGAGGCCCAGGCGCAGAGTAGCGATCTCCCCGGTTAACTTGTCGATTAGCGCGGCATGCTGATCTACCACGTCGCAGAGGTGCGCATGATCCACTGGGTTTACCGCGGACGGCTCAGTCATTCTGTCAGGAATGAACTAACCTCGGGGACCAGAAGATGTAGCTTTAGCGGTTAGCCCAACGTAGCATGGATGGTAAACCCAAACGCGGAGAGAAGCGAGTAGGCAGGATAACCACGCGACTTTAATCTAAGGACTCTCACAAAATCGGAGCAAGGGAAAAACACAAATTTAACCCGCGTCCTATAAATACACACACAATAGCAGAAAGCAGATAAACCAAATGGTGAGTACTCACGGTTTGCTGAAACGACAACCGAAACCGACATGGGCCGAACTTAATGACTGAGCGGTAAGCCATCGTTTGTTTACCTCTTTTATACTTCCTGGTTTGGCGCCCGCCTTACTTCCAGGTCCTAGTGCCGGGCGCAGATTGAGTGTGCAGGACACTATGCACAAATAGAAAAAAATCAGTATACCTTGAAAGTTACACCTCGACCATAAAGCAACCACAATCATTAAAGAAAACATAGTAAGAAAGTTAGTATAGAATGCACACAAAATACTTTAAAGAATGATGCTTTGAATGTATGAATGATCTGAACATAGTGTACAGTACATAGTGTATTGCAGAACCAGTTTTCTAGACAGCAAGAAAACGTGACAAAACACTTCAGACTCTCATCTAAACAATGGGCCAAGGATGGCCAAAAGACAAAACAAAGATGCCCAGTAAAACAGGCCATACGTCTCATTAAGGATGAGCTGAGTCATCAAGAATAGGGTTAAAAGATTAATGTGTCATGGTCCACACTGAAAAAGATCACTTAGCGAGTACACTCATCTTTTCATAGAAGACTGCTTAAGGACAGCCAGAGAGTGTGTCGACATGATAGGAATGAATGAACAAACCAACAATACTTTAGGCCAACTAATCAGTCTGGCACATCATCTTTTAGGTCCATTCCTCTGTACAGAATAGCTTCAGGTCTAAGGTGTTGGTGGGTTTAGAAAATATTTGTCAAAAAATATATATATATATATTTAAAGAATGCTTTCTGTTTCTCCGGAAGAAACAAATTGCAATATTTTAAATGAACTATACTTTTTTGCATAAACAAAACAGTTTTCACCTAAAAAAAGGAATAATATGGGCAAATTTTGTTCATCTTACATGTTTTGATTTTAGGCCGTCCCATTTTCTACTCTGGAGGTGAAGTTGGACAAACTGCCGAAAGACAGTAAGATGACAAAAAAGTATCCAGTGAAAACTATACAGTATATTAGAAGTTTTAAACCTAATTGTCCTGTGTTTATTGTGTGTATCTTAGTTAAACATGACATGCTCTTAAATGTACGAGGAGCATATAATGAAAGGCATGTAATCTCAATGTCCAGCAAGAACAGCAACCCCCTGCAGACTCTTCGCTACTACATCAACAAAAATCTGGAGACAGAGATTGGACTGCGGATGGTATAATTTGTGTTACATTATTATGTGTTTAGAACTGTTTAAAAAATTACATATAATATCATTTACATTACACATAAAGAAGCTTTAAATAATTTCTAATCTATGTCATACATCGTAAGAACTATTGCTTAAATCTAAACATTTAAGTTCTTTGGGATGGATATGTGTTATTATTGATGAGGAGCATTTAAGTCAAACTGGGTATGTTAACTGCGCAGAATAACAGAACACAGTTGCAAGTAATTCCCTTTATTAATTTTTTTATACAGTACTATCCCCTTCTACACTAATGCCCTAATCCCAGTGATTCACTAGTGCTTGGATACCATCAAGGTATAAAGTTTCTTAGTAGCCATGATCAAATTCCCTGCTTTATATCTAAATGTTATATCTTTGGCCTCCCAGGAACTTCTTTAATGGCCCAAACATGAGGAAATCACCAGTAACGAAGTCAGGACTGTTCAGGGATGTAGCATTAACTCCCAGCAGAGTTCTAGTATTGTTTAAGTGGTGTCTGTTAATGATTGAGTGTACAGTTTCCACAGACACATGTGCCTCTTCCTCAGGTTGATGACAAGTTATCTGTTGATAACATCGCACATATTTTCTTAGTTTTTTTTTTTAACCTGTCTAATCTGTTTTGTACGTATGTGTATAGCTGAAAAATGATAGAAGTTCCAGCCCTGCAGCAGTTCCTGTAAGCCCTTTTGTAGCCACAAGTGAATTTACACTCTCTCTTCCTGTGGCAAAGGTGAGATAATTCATGATATTAATTTTGACTAATCCTATGCCAAATTTTCAAAATTTTAAAACTAAGCTCAAAAACTGGACAATGACTTCTTTGATTCATCATGCTAAAAAACTATTTCGTGATTATGGCATCATGTAAGTTAAACACATTTTATTTAATATAGGATTATTGTATGTATGTGCTGAAAATGTTTGTTTTACTCCACAGGACAAAGTAGAATTACATTTAACCAGAGTGGACAGGTATTGCTAAACAAATATTTTTCTGCACAGGATCTCATTCACATCACATCTAAACCATATTTACATTCACAACATTGCAACTAGACTTAAAGAATGGTGCAATTAATAAAGAATTGACAATACGTCCATATTGTCTCACTGATTCACTACTGCTTGAAGAACATACTAATGCTTTAATTATTTATTCATTTACCAAGACTTAATTATTATTACTATATATTATATATGACTTATTATTATTATTATTATTATTATTATTATTATTATTATTATTAATTGTGTGTGTGTGTGTGTGTGTGTGTGTGTGTGTGTGTGTGTAGCTCTGAGGAGGACATGAATGTGCGTCTGGATTTTGACATACCTGCAGAGGAGAAGACATTTCTGCTAAAGAGGAAAGAGGTGGTCTCTAGTGCACTGCAGAAAATTCTCAACCTTCAGGTTCCATTGGATCCCACTCAGGTACAAGTCAAATACCTACAATGCCTTGCAAAATATTCAGTCCTTTACTATTTTCACATTCCGCCCGCCATATCCCTGACCGAAAACTAAAATCATTAATCTATGAATCTAAACACTTTTTTTTTTTTTAGATTTTTTTTCATGTGAAAGTTATGATTGTTAAACTTATCAAGCCGGAGTGTAATTAAACAAGTCAAATCAAGTCAAGTAGGCTTTAATTGTCAGTTCAGCCATTGTTCAGTACACAGTGAAATGAAACATAAATTAACAAAACTAACTAGCTAACTTGGAAACCTAATTAGCTGACTAGCTGAGACAAGACAGATTGTCAGACATTTTTCTCACTGGGCTTTTTCTATGAGACAGAAAACTATACAAAGGAGACAACATACAGTAAAGTGCATGTGCAAATGTGCAAACAAGAGCTTTAAAGTGACAACATGACACATTTCAATACTTCGTGGTGATGAGGTACTGTAATATACAGTGCATCTGGAAAGTATTCATAGCGTATCACTTTTTCCACATTTTATGTCATGTCACAGACTTATTCTAAAATGGATTAAATTAATTTTTTCCCCTCAGAATTCTACACACAACAGCTCATAATGACAACATGAAAAAAGTTGACTTGAGACTTTTGCAAATGTATTAAAAACCAAAAAATTGAGAAAGCACATGTACATAAGTATTCACAGCCTTTGCCATGAAGCTCAAAATTGAGCTCAGGCACATCCTGTTTCCCCTGATCATCCTGTTTCCCCAGATCTTCCTTGAGAAGTTTCTCCAGCTTAATTGGAGTCCACTTGTGGTAAATTCAGTTGGACATGATTTGGAAAGGTACACTCCTGTCTATATAAGGTCACACAGTTGACAGTTCATGTCAGAGGACAAACCGAGCATGAAGTCAAAGGAATTGTCTGTAGACCTCCGGGACAGAATTGTTTCGAGGCACAAATCTGGGGAAGGTTACAGAAAAAATTTCTGCTGCTTTGAAGCTTTCTTTATTAATTACACCATTCTTTAAGTCTTTAATGAGCTCCTGTGCAGACAAATATTTGTTGAGCAATACCTGTCCACTTCTGTCGCCGTCACCCTTGGCTTGCTCATCAGAGAAATTTCATTCATTCATCTCATTATTATCTGCACATTTTTCTCACACATCCACACTTCCAATTTTCTTTTCTATAATTATTATTATTATTATTTGTTTTTATTTATTTATTTTCTATTATTATTTTATTTATTTATTTATTTATTATTATTATTATATATATATATATATATATATGTTTTTTTTTTTTTAATTTCTTTAATTTTTGTGAAGCTGCTTTGAGACAATGACCATTGTTAAAAGCGCTATATAAATAAAATTGAATTGAATTGAATTGAATTGAATTGAATGTAATTCTACTTTGTCTTCAAAATTGAGCTCTGGCGCATCCCGTTTCCTGTTTCATGGCAAAGGCTGTGAATACTTATGTACTGTACGTGTGCTCAAGTAAACTTTTTTTACGTTGTCATTATAAGGTGTTGTGTGTAAAATTCTGAGGGAAAAAAATTATTTAATCCATTTTAGAATAAGGCTGTGACATAACAAAATGTGGAAAAAGTAATACGCTGTGAATAATTTCCGGATGCACTGTAAGTTGAGGTAAAGGGATGAGAAACAGTAAACATTCCTTCAACCTGTATTACAATCCTGAATAATACATCATTTATTACAATAGCTACAGTACATATTGAAATGGATTACTGTATATAAAACTTAATGGGAAACATGCAATCACTCTGGGTGGCTCTCTGGCATAAGAGTTAGCACTGTGGCCCAGTCCCACCAGGGTTGAGAGTTGGAGTGCCACCTTGGGGCTATGTGTAGAATTTGCATGTTCTGTCCTTGCTAATTTGCATTTGGCTGTATTGTGCTAGTATCTAATGTACACCCCTCCATGGTGTACTCTGCCTCCATAGGCTCCAGGCCTGTGCTGGATAAGCATTATAGAAAATGAATGAGGTAGAATGAGTAAGCACTGTGATGGAGATCTGTATTGTGCTGTTTTAAGGAATTACTTACTATATAAAGGTGCATGTGTGTGTGTGTGTGTGTGTGTGTGTGTGTGTGTGTGTGTGTGTGTGTGTGTGTGTGTGTGTACACGTGCATTTAGGTGCCAACGGTGGCTGTGGTGTGTTCAGGAGGCGGCTCGAGGGCCATGACAGGCACATACGGCTCTCTGAAAGGACTGCAGAGCCTCGGCCTGCTGGATGTCATCACCTACATGACCTCTGTGTCTGGCTCCACCTGGTGGGTGGCTCCACCTGTTCCTGGATTTTGTGTTTTCCATCAATCACAATAAAAAATAAATTGATGCTCCCTTATGTATATTCCTTCCTCTGTTTTAGGACCTCTGCCAGTCTCTACTCTGACCCACTTTGGTCAAAAGAAGGCCTGGATAAAGCTATAGCGTCTGTGCAGAAGGAGCTGTCTAAGAGCCCAGCCAGTCTCTTCTCTCCTAACCATCTGCATTATTATAACTCTGAGCTGCAGAACAGAGAAAAAGAAGGCTTCTCAGTCTCATTCATCGATACATGGGGTCTCATTATAGAACAGCTTGTCTTTGGAAAGGTCTGCTTCTCTGTTGGCACAGAAATCCACTTACACTCAGTCAAAACATAAACATGTAACAACACGGGCCTCACAAAGGCCAGAGCCACGCAATAAACACTCTGCATTGCACTGCACTGGAGTTCTGAATAGTGATGAGTCGTTCATGAATGATTTGTTTCTTTTGAACGAGTCTTTCACGTGACTCAGAAGAACGAGTAGTCTCGGAGAGTGATTCGTTCATTTTCTACTGAGCGCACAAGCGAAAAAGCATAGAAAAAATCTCTGCTGGTTATGTACAGGAAACAGAAATGAGTTGTTACTGTACCTTTGAGACTTATGATCCGAATCGTTTGTTCATTTGTCACGTGACCCCCATAGATACTATGCAGTGCAGTACACAGGAAATATAATTGAACAGTTCTTAATGAGTCTTCTAGTTCGAGTCGTTTGTTCTTTTGTCATGTGACTCCCATAGACACTATGAAGTGCCGTACTCAGGAAACAGAATTTAACGGTTCTTCTCAATGAGTCTTCAAGTCATAGTAGTTCGTTCCTTTGTCATGTGACTCCCATAGACACTAATAGATTCAAAATTCACTGCCCGCAATCTTGGGGTAATCGTGGACAACCATCTGTCATTTTCCCCACACATCGCTAACCTTACTCGCTCTTGTAGATTTCTTCTTTACAATATCAGAAGAATTCGCCCATTTCTTTCTTCACAGGCTACTCAGGTGCTTGTTCAGTCCCTTGTTATTTCAAGACTGGACTACTGCAACTCACTTCTGGCAGGTCTGCCTCTGTCCACGATTCGTCCTCTGCAACTGATCCAGAATGCAGCAGCACGTCTCGTTTTTAACCTCCCCAAGTTCTCCCACACCACCCCACTCCTCCGCTCCCTGCACTGGCTTCCTGTAGCTGCCCGCATCAAATTCAAAACGCTGATGCTTGCCTACAAAGCTAAAAATGGCCCTGCACCCACTTACCTCTCTGCTCTAATCACACCACGCACTGCACCACGTTCCCTCCGATCCTCCAGCACTGCTCGCCTCATCCCACCATCTCTCAGGGATCGAGGGCGACATTCATCCAGGCTCTTTTCTGTTCTTCCACCTAGGTGGTGGAACGAACTTCCTCTAGATGTCCGTACAGCAGAGACTTTGACTATCTTTAAACGACGACTCAAGACGCATCTGTTTCTCCAGTACTTGGACTAACCCCCCCCCCCCCCCCAAAAAAAAAAAAAAAAAAAAAAAAAAAAAAATCCTCTTCCCAGTTGTGTTCGACTAATGGCACTTAGTTATAAATCTAGTTAACCCAGTGTAAGTATGTATCCAGTGATGTTAACTTTAAAGCACTTTTTTGTAAGTCGCTCTGGATAAGAGCGTCTGCCAAATGCCTAAATGTAAATGTAAATGTAAATGTAAAAGAACGACACAACCCTCTGCATTTATCCAGACTTGGGACTGGCACAAGAAGACACTGGATTGCCCCCCCCCCCCCCATTTGTTCATCCATGTTCAGGAGCCATTCATGTGAGTTTAACCTAATATAAATAGAAAACCTGACAAAATATTTCTGGTTCAGAAACACACAGATACACTGTCTGACCAAAAGGAGGCAGTCTCTGCGGGCCAGAACCCACTTCCAATCTACACATCAGTAAACATGAAGGAGGATCCATGCTGCTCAAGCGCCCCTGGTAAAGACTGGACATTAACCCTTTACCTTATAGTTCAGCCTGCTGTGATCTGAATGCTGGTGTCAATTATTAAACTCTGGTTTGAGTGTATTTAAAATAAATTGTAGTTGGAATTTTTCTTTATCATTTTTATTTTGTCTTTCCTTTATCATTCATTTAATTTCAGAGTGGTGTGAGTTTACCCCATTTGAGGTGGGATTCTGCAAATATGGAGCCTTTGTCCCTGTGGAAAATTTTGGGAGTGAGTTCTACCTAGGTCATGTGGTTAAGAAGCTGCCAGAAACACGCATTTCCTTCCTCTTGGGTCAGTGTAATGTTTGTGTTAGAGAAAGTTCACATTCTCCATTAGCCATATTATTCATATACTGTGTGTGTGTGTGTGTGTGTGTGTGTGTGTGTGTGTGTGTGTGTGTGTGTGTGTGTGTGTGTGTGTGTAAAGGCATTTGGAGCAGTATTTTCTCTGCTAATTTGATGTACCTCTGGAAGACTTTTACTGGAGTGACACCATCCTGTCCAGGAGAAAAGATAGACAAGATTGGTAAGTATATCTTTACACAAAATCAGCTTTACAGAAAAACTATGTATAGAAATTATTTTAAAAACAAACTATTTATAATTATTAGTTTTCCCTGATGAGCAACCAGGGTGATGGTGGAAAGGGAAAAAAAAAACCCTGAGATGATAAACATTGGGTGATACTAGATAATGCTACTATAATTCAGTCCCTGCTATATCTGTGTACTAGAGGTTTGTGAAAGTATATATCAGGAAAAATGTTTTAGTTTATTAAAAAGTCAATTCATGCTGATGGAGGCTCAGGTACAAAACTGTGGCTGTTTGGATTCTAAAACTATTCAGCAACTGCAGTCAATAGCCATCACAAAAACAAAACAAAAAACTGCCTGAATCAGACCAGTCCATGACCATCAAATCATAACATACTAGCAGACCATACTTCAGAACAAAGTAAGGAAACATTTAAAGAATGATTGAAATCCAGCATTCAAAAGGTTCTGTGTCAAATGAGGCATTTGTGTACTGTACATTTATGCATGTGGCATCTTGGAATTTTTTGTCTCTATGTGATATTTTGCTGTTTTGCATTCCTCGTCTAAGCCACATTTTTTTGCATCATTCATTCCAACTAAATGTCTACAAACTTTTGGGCAATATTTAGAATAACATTTTATTGATTTCTCTGTACAGGCATGTATTATTTATGAAACTGGTTACATTTATGTTTAAATTTTTTTGTTACTGACCAAACCATTTATATGAGTAAACATTTCTTGCTATACTTTGTATGTTTTTGCACTTTTAAGTAACAAGGAATTTTCTTTGGCTTGTAGAGGAAGAAGAAAAGTGTCCAGCATTAGATACTTTACGGGTCAATTCAGAGGACTCATCATTGAGCAACTTCATGAAAGATCGCCCCATCATCAGCAGTGTGTTTAACTTCATTAGAGGATTTTTCCTCCACAACTCGTATACCGAAAGCCCAAATTTCAACATCTCAGATGGTATTCCTCATTTTTGTTTCACTTGGTTTATTTATAAATTCATTAATTTAAATATTTGTGCAAATAACATTTTCTAATTGATCCATCCAATGTTCCTCTTATTTTTCGGAGGTTTTTTTTTTATAACTTAAAGTTATTGAACATTTAAAGGCGGTGGTGTAATGGTTTGCACCGTCGCCTTGTACCTCCAGGGTCCGTGGTCGATTCCCGACCAGGCTCGATTCCCATCTCTGTGTGCATGGAGTTTGCATGTTCTCCCTGTGCTTGGTGGGTTTCCTCCGAGTACTCCAGTTTCCTCCCACAGTCCAAAGATATGCAGGTTGGACTAATTGGGATTCCCAAATTGCCTGTAGTGTGTGAGTGTATGTGTGTGTCCCTGCAATGGATTGGCGCCCTGTCCAGGGTGTACTGTACACTGCCTCGTGCCCTAAGCCTCTTGGGATGGGCTCCAGGTCCCCGCGACCCTGAAAACAGGATAAAGCGGTATAGACGATGAGTGTTCTATAAATGTACACTCACTGACTAATAGGTTCACCAGTATACTTGTTCGTTCATACATTTATGATGTGGCTTCTAAGGAGTTTAATTTAATATTTATGTCAATTATCTGGATGAAAGAAAGCTGATCAATTATATTTTCAGTTCTACTGAATGCTTTTTTTTTAAAGCATTTTTTTGTCTTTTTTTGTTTCACTGCACACTTCTTACAGACACAAACCCTGATGCCTTTCCAAACAAGCTGACTCCAGTGGACTCAACCCTTAGCTTGGTGGATTCTGCATTTGCCATTAACATAGGCTTCCCTCCTGTGCTGCGACCCCAGAGAAGGGCAGATCTCATTCTGTCCCTCAGCTACTCCTGGGATGAGGATCCTTTACAGGTAAAATAATTAGAAGAAGGTTTAAGGATGTATTTATTTCTTACAATCATATAGTTGTTCTGTTTTCACCTTCAGCATTTGTTAATAAAAGTGGTGTGAATTAATGTCATGGAGTAAGTGGACAAAATGTAATTAGCTTCAGTTACAGTAGCTGAAACTTAAATAAAAATGTTTACAGCATATGATATAGAGAACCACAAAAGGGTGTGACTGTCAGAAGTCCAGAATCTATTGGTCATATAGTGTTTAAATGTTGAGCTTCATGATTATGGTGTGCACTTTTGATTGGACCTTTATTTTTTTTTTATCATTTCCATTTAATATAAGAGGGGGGAAAGTGTAGGTTCAAACAAAAAGGGTAACAGTCAGAGTTCAGTGTCAGCTACTTAAAACAAGAATAAGCACTTCTGCTCTCGCACCGTTTTCCACCAATGTTTAACGTCATATTAGAAATCCATAAACATTCAAAAATAAACTAAAATCGTTCAGGATTTTTATTTTACTTTATTCCAGAACTTAACCTTAAAATAAAGAACTGAGCCAAGGCTCAACAACCAAACAAATTAAGCTTCTCTTGATACTGTATGTTTCTATTGTGTCAGGTCGTGAAAGACACTCAGCAATACTGCATTGATCACCAGCTACCATTCCCAAAGATAGATTTCAGCAAGTACACATCTCAGCCAAAAAAGGAAGTGTATGTGTTTATGGATGAGAAAAATCCTGATGCTCCCATTGTCCTCCACTTCCCACTGGTCAATGTCTCATTTAAGGACTACAAAGCACCAGGTAACTGTACTTTATTTACAGAACTTGATTTTGGATGTACATCATTATTCATTTCATGACTATATTATAGCTGAAGAGAGAGTGTGTCAACTCTCCCACCCAAACAGCATGGCCAAATTTATTTAAACAAGAATACACTAAAGCAGTTAATCACTTTTCTAGAATGAAAACATGAAATGTGTCATGAAGAGCCACATGTGGGTGTTCTATACCTTAGTGCAAATGTGAATCCTTTGTGTTCTGAGCTTGGCATTGGACTGCCCATTCCTTCCTTTAAGCTGGGGAAGCTACAGGGCAAAATTTCTGTGTTGGAATTAATGCCCTGAAAATAAAATTACCACCATACAGCGCTTATCTATGACAAGCTGGACTCAAATGAGCTCAAAATGAAGTCAACACTGTAGATTTCATGATTGACACATCTAGTAAAAGTTCACTGCAGTTAATTACTAAAATTTGTCTTTATAAATAACTAGAGCGTAGCTACTTATTGTAGAACTGTACAAAAACCTTTTGAATGAATAAAAGAAGACAGACAATACTGAATGTGTGTGTGTGTGTGTGTGTGTGTGTGTTTGCGTGTGCATGCTCTCTCATCCTGCAGGAGTAAAGAGAATAGGAAAGAAGGAGCTAAAACAGGGAAATATTGACGTGAGCTCTAATTTCTCCCCATATGTATCCTCAAACCTCACATACTCTTCAGAAGACTTCCAAAGACTGGTGGACCTCTCTCACTACAACATTGTCAACAACAAAGACACCATCATAAACGCACTAAAGAAAGTTTTGAACAAAAAAGGGCTTGCTAGCATTACCTCAGCTGATGGTACAAATAACTGCAAAGTAAATTAATAAGTGGTGTAAGAAATGAAGGATGAAGTGAGTGAGTGTATTTGGTGTCAGTAAAATATTAACCACATCACAGTTAAATCCTTGAATCTGATTAATATACATTAGCCATAGATTGATTTATGTTAATACACTAGTTCGTATATGTTAGTTTCTATAGCTTAGTCACAGGAAGTTTATGTCAAATTATATTGTTAATTCTTTTTGACACTGGAGAATTTAGCTTTCTGACTTTTTGGCTTAATGTCAATGCAAGGAGGTACCCCTCTTTGCACCATGTCACCTCATAGCACCCCAGCATGGGGTATTTTCTAATAAAAGTTTGGCTAGTAGTGAGTTATCCCATTACAGTAGAACCTTGGATTACGAGCATAATTCATTCCAGAAGCAGGCTCGTATTCCAAAACACTCGTAAATCAAATTTTCTCATTAGAAATAATGGAAATTCTAATTATTCATTTCACAGCCCAAAAAAATAAATACACAAAAATAATTAGCATAAAAATATAAAGTAAAAATAAAACAAATTAACCTGCACTTTACCTTAAAAAATTTTGAAAAATAAATCCTGACAGTTATGTGTTTCCATTTATGCGCACATGCACTTTGTGTGTGTGTGTGTTACACTGTAAAAAGAGAATTGTTGGATCAACTTAATTATATTATGTCAACTGGTAACACACGATAAAATTAAGTTTTTGAAAATTAAGTTAACAAGTTAGAGCAACTCAACAGATTTAACTTCAATGTACTTTAATATTTTAAGTGTCGTTAATTTAGAAGTTTGCATTATTTTAACTTGATTTTCAGTCAAGTCAACTGAAAAATCTAACTTAATTATTAGCTTTAATCCAAAGTACTATATTACTCATTTCCAACATAGTAATTTTCCTTTAGGAAAAGTAATTTTTACAGTTACCTTAATGTCAGATATTATTTTTTCTTAAAACTAAATTAAATTTAAAAATTCACTTTTTAAAGTTTAAATTGTACTTACAGTACATACCAGTGTTTGAAATCATGCATTACATGTAAACAAGTGTAAACATTTTTATCTTTCACCAAAACAAATCGAGTACTATTTGAAATCTAACTATTGATTAGGTGTCAAAGAAGGACTTCTCTGGAGTCAATAGGCTATCCTTAACTGTTTCACAACATACAGCTCACACTATTGTCCAAATAACATACAGTATGCAGAATTTGGCAGTAAGTAAAATTTGTTCCTTTAACAAATTTTTAACCAACAGGCAGTGAATACTGTGCAGCGTAAGGGAACATTCACCGGGAGAGGAAAAACTAAAAACACTTTTTGTCTGTTAATTATGTCTAAACCTTAAAAACACAATTACATTGCTTTTAAATGAACAGCTGTAGTACTGGAGAAAAAAAATCAACAAAAAGTGTTTGCCACCACCTAGATACAGTACAAAAGGTGATTAGGAGAAAACTGTAAAAGTATGTCCTTTCCTACCTGATGTTTTTCCACATAAACCACAGTGGCTCCTTAGTTTGAGCTTAGTTTTTTTTCTTTAACTGATCTAAAGAAGCTGTGTACGCTTAACTTTTTGAACATTGATATAGAACTGAAATAAAAAAGTTCCATACAAATACAATAAAACATGTCTTGAGAAAACCTTGTGTAAAACCAGAGATGTATTTCAAATTGTGGTTTGAGGCCAGCTCAACAAACAACAATAAACATCCAACAGCCCAAAAACAGACTCCATTTTACATTTAAATACTTTTCTTTTAACAACATTGTTTTACTTTAGTTCCCCAAAAGAAATTTTCCCCGTAAGAAAAAATGTGTCATCACTCGGAGCTTTTAAGCCTGCAAAAGAGGTTCTGAACTTTGGGGGACATCTTGTGCTTGTCAAGCTCCGTGATAATTTTCTGAAGCACTTCAAAAGTGAAATGGAGACATTGTGGGTGAGCCAGATTGAGTTCATACATCAAACCCAGAAGTAGGGCACAAGCAGAAGCAACTGAATTAAGTTCATTCAAGACCTCCACTCCCTCAATGACAATGCCTATCTTTTCAGGTGGCTCCTGTGGTCCTTCCCCTTCCTTTCGTATCACAAACACTCCGATGGTGAGCTGCTCCAGGTCCTTCTGTGCATCATCTGCAGTCGAGCCCTACAGTACAGTTATATTATATACACCAGGTTACAAAGTAAACATTCATGCTTTATGGAACAATAATTTAATAATTCCATTGTTAATGTGAAAACTCACTGATTTAATCTTAAAGAGAATACAAAAATCTAACAGCACAGTTTATGAACTGTTGGGTATTAGGGCTGCTCGATTACGGCAAGAAAAAAAATATATCATGACCATATACAGTGGTGTGAAAAACTATTTGCCCCCCTCCTGATTTCTTATTCTTTTGCATGTTTGTCACACAAAATGTTTCTGATCATCAAACACAAAGATAACACAAGTAAACACAAAATGCAGTTTTTAAATGAGGGGTTTTATTATTTAGGGGGGAAAAAAATCCAAACCTACATGGCCCTGTGTGAAAAAGTAATTGCCCCCTGAACCTAATAACTGGTTGGGCCACCCTTAGCAGCAATAACTGCAATCAAGCGTTTACGATAACAGCGCTCTGGAGGAATTTTGGCCCACTCATCTTTGCAGAATTGTTGTAATTCAGCTTTATTTGAGGGTTTTATAGCATGAACCGCCTTTTTAAGGTCATGCCACAACATCTCAATAGGATTCAGGTCAGGACTTTGACTAGGCCACTCCAAAGTCTTCATTTTGTTTTTCTTCAGCCATTCAGAGGTGGATTTGCTGGTGTGTTTTGGGTCATTGTCCTGCTGCAGCACCCAAGATCGCTTCAGCTTGAGTTGACGAACAGATGGCCGGACATTCTCCTTCAGGATTTTTTGGTAGACAAAAGAATTCATGGTTCCATCTATCACAGCAAGCCTTCCTTGCATATAAATGCATTGCTGCATTTATACACGTTCCCGAGAACAGAATGCGTTATGTCAATAATTGCCTTTAAATATTGTAAATAACGCACAGCCGTCCTCAAAATCACCGTAACAAAAACGTTCCAAATTTAAGTTATGGCTGCGCGTGCCGAGAGCGCGTGCACGCACGCGCACACACGCGCGCACACACACGCGCGAGCAGTAGAAGTTTCACTAAACTTTTACTGCTACTAAGAAAAACTTTATAAACGTGTCAAGTAGATTTAATAGACAGCCGCAACAAAACAGATATATCAAAAACGAGTGGAATACGGCAAACTTCTTCCAAAACTAACTATCTTAACCTTGACGTTCGCATAACCTGACGATAGCTGGTCAGATTCAACAACAAAATCTCACCAACGTAGGACAACCAATAAATATGTAGCAGGATACATTACTTCACCACACAATTCAATTTAAAAACAGTATTATATACTTACTTTTCTTTGGAAGTCACCTTAACGAGATAATGGCGTCTTAACCGCGCAGCAAGAATATTCTGGAAGACTATAACGTCATGACGTCAGATGCACGACGCACAATAAGTGAAATCTAATTAGAGCTCTTTCGTTTAAATGAGAATAGCAAGTTAAGATAACAGGTTGTAATTTCAAGTTGAGGGAAACCCAAAACTATGGAGCGATATCGCGGACAATATTTAAATGCATTTGCAATTGCGTTTCCCATATGTGGACGCACAAAGTGTGCCATAATTCAAATGCAATTGCAAACTTTGCATTACCGTTTGCTGTTTCGCCTTCGTGAGTGCACACTGACTGCCAAATTTCAAATGAAAAAGAAAAGTCCATTTGCATTAATATTTCCCAGGTCTTACACGTCGTGAACCTGTCATATTTAAATAGCAAAATCAATCACCACGTTTGCTTTTTCACTTTCTCTGCGCCGCGCGTCAAGCCGCCCAAAATTCAAACGCAATCGCTAATCCATTTGCAATTGCATTTCCAACACGTTACACAGAAACCTGTCAATCAGCGTCAGGGGCGGGTCTATACTGTGGGGCGGGATTGTATGGGGAGTGACGTCACTCGCAGTCGCCGACCAAGAGGAGGATATTTGAGCACTGGAGGTGAACCGAGATTATCTCATTTGTTTATCAAGAAATAAACACACAAAAATGACAAATCGCATATTTTCTTGCTCTGGAGTGGACAGAGAAGTTTTTACAAATAAAAATATTTTTAGATCTTCTCCTGTTACAGCCTGCTGGAGCTAAATCTTTCAGAAACGCTGCGTACCGGCGCTTTATACCGATGGATTCACTAAGGGACCGTCGAAAAAATGCATGACCAAGACCCAAGCGTTTATTTACAGAAGAATACACAAGATTACAGAGAAATACCTTCCAGGACATCAATCATATTACACTGTTAGGCTACATTATGGATTATTTGTTTATTTATTTTTTTGTTTAATTGATTAATAAATATTTCAACATACATTTTAAAATAAATGATTACACAGACTATTCTTGTGGCAATAAAACAGATAATTTGTTAAATGAGAGTTGGGGTGTTTTTTTATTATTAAAATAATAATTATTATTATTGTAATTGTAAAGATATGTATGAAAATGACTGCACTTTTGTACAGTCTATTATGAGTTGCAAAAAATGACAAATCAACAGAATTCAATAACTTTTTTGCTATAGAAACTTAGCATTTAGAAAATGTAAAACCAACTGTACTACAATGCACTCTATCCTTGCTAATAACTACCGTACAACCCTTCCCGTTGCAATATTCAGTTTGATATTAATTCAGTTAATTTTTTATTATATTTTTGAAAAAAGAAATAAAATAAAAATTAAATCAAACTATAATACAAAGGTATTATACTCTTGTAAGGTATAATAATCTAATGAAATTCGATTCCTGTGCCCTGAGAACAGCTCCCTCACTGTGCTTCCTGTATCCTACAACACTTCCTATAGCCTGTAACCAGATAAATATACATACAAACAGATCTCGTTCGTCCACTAGAACCTTTTTGCAGGGGAATGTCTAAAGTTATGTTTTATTTAACCAGGAGAATTGCAAATTTATTTCCTTATTGCCTGTCTGTCTCTGGCTCTATCTATGACGTACATGTTAATGACTAAGTCTTTTGATGTTCGTGACACAGTAGCTAACCCAGTGCTCTCTTTTTTTTAATTCTCTATTGTAGAATAAACAGATCTTAAGATATCATGCCTGTGTGTGTGTGTGTGTGTGTGTGTGTGTGTGTGTGTGTGTGTTTGTCTCTCCTGATTGATCGGCAAGCCAGAAGCTGATAATACACATGAAACAATGTTTTATAGAATTGTACTACATAACATTTTATGTGAATTAATTATGCAAAACAGACCACAATTTGGCATTATGATTATCAGGTCATCCCCAAATATCCTCTTATATGTTAAAGTTATTTGTAGTTAATAAGTTTAATCTCACACAGACGCTTACAGTATGTATATATGATTGAAATCAGGTAAGATCCTACAGGAGAAGGGTAAAAGTGAAAGTGCTCCATCATGCTGGAAATGGAATTGTTTGTCACCAAACTGTTCTTAGATGATTGGGAAATTTGCTCTCTGAGGATGTTTTTGTACCATTCTTTAGTCGCTGCTGTGTTCTTGGGCAAAATTGGCCCTTGTTAATAAATTTACAAGCATAAATTCATTAACTATAAATAATTGTTAATCAGTCAGTTACAGTATACATAATAATTCCATAAATTTCATGATTCCATAAATATTAGATTTTCCAACCTTATTTTGTTAAATAGTCTCTTGATCTTTGCCTGGGTAGTCTGACCGTTTGCCTGGGTAGTCTGTATTTGCTATTTCTATGTTTTTCAGCTATAGTATAGTATAGTAATAGCTACAGTATAGCAACTATTTCTATTTCTTTTCTTTAATGTCTGCTTTTTTTATTTTTGCTTGAGCTTTTTACTTTGTTCTTTAGCCTTAACTTATACATTTTTGAAAATACAATGTATTTTTACAAATTGTAAACTCTTTAAGACAGGCACTTCTTTATTTTGTGAGAAGGCCTTCATTTTTTTACTTGTAAGACAGTTACCTAATTTTGTTGCAATATTTGTCTAACTTGTACAAACGTCACATCAGCTAGTCACTTGTCTGCTGTTTTCTACAGTATGAGTTGTTTATTTAAGGCAAATAATTTTACTGTTTTATACCGGTTTTCTGCTGAATAATTTTCCTGCCAAAAAAGAAAAACATCAAAGGCGTTAGATCAATGCAGAAGTCGTTACATGCAAAATGTTTGGGTATTTGGTTGGATGCAAAATTGTCATAATATTTCTAGAATGTTTTCTAGACATTTTGATTAGATTTGTTCTGTAAATTTGTTCTGAATTGAGCAGTCACAACAGATGTCTGCAAAGGCTGAATAACACATTTCAAAACACATGCAAATTCCATGCTGCATTGTTGTGTGTTGATACAAATCTGTGGCACAACAGACATGAACATCAGGAGGTTTAGAAAGACTGCACTGTAATTTTCCATACTGTGCTGCAGTTGTGCCTTCTATTTCTCATGAGTACATTTACTTTGTGTTTTACTTTATGCGATGCTGTGCTACAATATATTCTTGTCTTTTCTTTCTGTATTGCAATGACATGGACGGTTAATAAATTACAGTAGAAACAGTGAAAAGCATAAATGAATGCTGTCCCAGCTCTCAGGAACACTCACAGTGTAATATGTAACTTTGTACAGTTCTAATTGATAGTTGCAAAACAATCAAATATACTCTAGTACACTCTAGTAAACTCTAGTTTCTTTCCAAAAATTAAAAATGAATTGTAGGATGATTGGATGGAAAACAGTAGGTCAGTTGTTAGATTTTGGTGAGGAAGAAGGCAAAATGTTGAGGCAGTGGGTTGCTCTGGAGAATGTTCTGCTGGGACAGCAATGCTGCAATAAAATTGGTTTGAGAACATGCCAAAGTTCAAAGTGTTGGCATGCCCTCCAAATTCCCTAGATCTTAGTCTGAGCACATACAGGACAAACAAGTCTGTTTGATGGAGGTCCACCCTTCAACATACAGAACAACATACAGCTGATATTGTTTTCTATTGTGTTTTGTTTAATTGCAGATACAACAACATACCTTCAAAGGTCTTGTAGATGTCATGCCTCAACAAGTTATAGCTGTTTTGGCACAGGGGCGTGCACACACAATATTCTTCAGGTGGTTTTTATCTCCTAGCTTACTGGTGTACAGTAAAGGGTGTGACTTTATCACTGGCTGCTTTTCATATGACATTATATATGACTGCTTATCAGGAAAATATAAAGTACAGTAAGCAGTTCTTTAGAATCTGTCACATTTAGTTTTTCAAGCTTTCATTGTTAATAGACTGCTTACACCACATCATCTCTAAGAAACACTTGTTTGTTTGTTTTTTAACCTTCGGCCAGGGGATATTTTGTGGCAGTTCGAAATGCAGGTATTATTTTCTCCATTCATTAAATTTTATTGAACAATTGTAATGTTGCGTGATGAGTTACTAATGGCGCAATAAATACTGTAGCAACTTATATAAAATAGATTAATAGATAAAACATGTACGTGCTCAAAATGAATCGTGTCTCAGTTTCTTTTAAGAAGTCAGTTAAAAACTTATCCCATGTTGTTACAAAAACTCTACCAGAGCACTGGAGGTATAACCTTTTATAGTAATAAATATGTGGTCTGTGGCATTTGTGAAAACTGCCTACAGTTATGATATAGAATTTAAAGTGGTGTGGTATTTTAAAAAGTACTTTTGACATTTTCAAACAACTTTGAGTATAAATATATTCAAAGCACTCTTTTACATCTGGCATCTGGAAAGATAAGACTTTATTGTTGTAGTAATATTAAAAAATTTGTTTAGACAGCAGCAATAAAGAGAATGTAAGGATATCTATACAAAATAGATAAGTATGATGAAAATATAAAACTAAATACAATAGCATACAGTATTTGTTAGCAGCGTAAATGGTGCAAACAGCGCAGATCAAAAAGGCATTTTTGCAAACCGAATGCATTGCAAAAATTATAATCATTTTATTTACAGTCCTGGATGAAAAGTGTTCCGTGCATTAGGATCAGCTTGGGGATAAACAAGCAAACAATCAAACAAACAAACAAAAAAGATGGTGGCTAAGACAGGGTGGTTTGTATTCTGTTAACAGTCTTCGGCAGCTATGAATGTGTGTATGTACTGTATGGGGTGTGTGAGTGTATGTATGCATGTGTGTTGGTGGAGTGGTGTTGTAATAGAGACTACAGCTCTGGAGAAGCAGCTGTTCCCCAGTCTGTTAGTGTGTTCCCTACTGAAAAGATTCACTTTAGTCTATTACAAATATATTTACATTTTCTATAGTAAATCGCAAAAATACTAACAAAAAAGTGTACCAATAGGTAATATATTAAAGCATACTAACATCATGCCTTTTATCACTTTTTTTAATTAAACTTTAAACATACTTGAAAAATAGTGTGTTGTATTATACTACATTTTCCAGAAATATGTTTTAAATAAAAATATACTTTCAATGAATGCTTTGTGTAAAAGGTATTTAACTTTGTTTTAAAATTTATTTTTGACATTGTTAAGAAATATTTATATGCTTAAAATAATCATTGTAACAGTGTACCAAAAGCATACATTAGAATACAAAATTTAACATTCTGTAGTTTCAGTATATTTTCAGTTAAATTTAAATATACTTAATCATTATTATATTTTAGTGCACTATATCTCACACTATACATGTGCTCAAACACGTTATTGCACGCTAAAACTCCCTCAAACATGTGCTCAAACTCGTTTGCAGTTGTGCACTGCAACTCACTTTTGTGCGTTCATTTATGATTTAAGATCATTCATTCATTCATTCATTCATTTTCTATACCGCTTAATCCTGTTCAGGGTCGCGGGGGACCTGGAGCCTATCCCAGGAGACTTCGGGCACTAGGCGGGGTACACCCTGGACAGGGTGCCAATCCATCGCAGGGCACACACACATACACACACTCACACACTATGGTCAATTTAGGAACGCCAATTAGCCTAACCTGCATATCTTTGGACTGTGGGAGGAAACCGGAGAACCCGGAGGAAACCCACCAAGCATGGGGAGAACATGCAAACTCCATGCACACAGAGATGGGAATCGAGCCTGGCCGGGGAATCGAACCCAGACCCTGGAGGTGCAAGGCGACAGTGCTAACCACTACACCACCGCGCCGCCAATGCGAGAACATTGAGGCATGAAAACAGACAATAATCCAGCGATCTGAGAAGCGCAAAGCGCATGCTTAAATCACTGGAGAAATCAGAGTAGGGAATGAGAGACAGGTGAGCAGATGGGGCGGAAACGGGGGCCTGAGAATGCGCGTGACGGCTAGAGAAAAACAAAAACATGAGCGCGTGGGGAAGTGACAGCATGGGAAAAAGTTAATGGGCATGAGACGAGGCGGCGTAGCTGGGATACATGGAATGTGGGGTTAACTCGCCGCATTGTAGAGGGGAGCAGGAGCTTGACGGCGCATGTATTGACGATTTTACCCCCTGGATGCCCCCTACCCCCGTGCTGGAGGCGTCGACCTCCAAGGTGAACTAGCGTGAGGGGTCCGGAATGGTTAGGATTGAGGCAGTGAACCGTTGTTTTAGTTCCATAAAGGCCTTTTCTGCCTCCGGGGCCCAGTGAAAGTGGTTCTTGGGAGAGGTGAGCATTGTTAGGGGGGCAGTAATGGATCTGTAGTTTTGGATGAAGCGTCGGTAGAAGTTGGCGAATCCAAGGAATCTCTGGAGTGCCTGTCATGAGGAGGGAGTGGGCCAGCTGGCCACAGCTTGGAGCTTGGTTGGTTCCATTTTGATGCCTTCGCAACCAATAACGAACCCGAGGAATGTGGTGGTCATGGAGTGGAAATCGCATTTCTCGGCCTTGACAAATAGGTTGTTCTCCGGTAGTCTCTGAAGCACCTGTCGGACGTGGTGTTGGTGTTCCTCCAGGTTTCGGGAGAAGATCAGGATATCGTCAAGGTAAACGAATACTGAGAAGTTGAGGAAGTCCCTGAGAACGTCATTGATAAGGGCCTGGAAGACTGCGGGGGCATTGGTCAGGCCAAACGGGACCACCAGGTATTCATAGTGTCCCGTTGGAGTGTTGAAGGCTGTCTTCCATTCGTCTCCTTCCCGAATGCGGACGAGGTGATATGCATTACGTAAGTCCAGCTTGGTGAATATATTGGCTTCCTGGAGAAGTTCAAATGCGGTAGCCATTAGTGGGAGAGGGTAGCGGTTCTTGACAGTGATGTCGTTTAGGCCCCTGTAATCTATGCACAGGCAAAGAGATCCGTCCTTTGTACCCTTCGAAGAAGAATCCCGCTCCTGCTGGGGAGGAGGAAAGATGAATGATCCCTGCCACGAGGGACTCCGTGATGTATTGGTTCATTGCCTCGCGTTCCTTTGGTGACAGCGAGTACAGGCGACCCTTGGGTGGTGTGGTGCCCGGGAGTAGGTCGATGGCATAGTCGTATGGGTGGTGGGGAGGCAAAGAGGTGGTGCGACATTTACTGAAGACCTCCTTGAGGTCATGGTATTCTGACGGGATGTGGGTGAGGTCAGGTAGTTCCCCTGCAGGGGTGGGGCTGAGGCATGGTGTGGTAGCAGCTCATAAGCATGTCCTGGAACATGATGGACTCCAGGCTAAAATTGCATTCCTCTCCCAATCCATTTGTGGGTTGTGCCGGATTAGCCAGGGCAGACCCAGAATGATCGGGGCGTGAGATCCTTCCATGATGAATAGCGAAGTCCGTTCTGTGTGGTTCCCTGAGATCCTGAGGTTGACGAGAGGGGTTTTGTGGGTGAGAGCGAACTCCCGTCGAGGGCCTGGACCTTTAGGTGGGTCTCCAAAGGCAGTGCGGGGATACCCAGAGCCTTGGCCGCAGCTGCGTTGATAAGGTTGCGGTCTGATCCTGAGTCAACCAGCGCCTGTACCACGTGGGTGTACCATTCGTAGATGAGAAAAATGGGGAGCAGACGGCGTTGGTCTGGGAGACTTTTTGGAATCACGCCCTCTAGTGCTCCCAGCTGAACTAGAGGGCACTTCCTTTTGCTGGACAGTTTCTGAGCTGATGGCCCGATTTCCCGCAGTAAAAACAGGCCCTTTCCACTTGACGTCGTCGTCTCTCCTCTGGGGAGATGTGCGTTCTGTCCAGTTGCATAGCTTCCTATGACTCCGGCAAAATATCAGTGTTGGTACTGCTAGATCTTAGCGCTGCGTTTGACACTGTCGATCATAACATACTAATAGAAAGACTGGAAAACTGGGTCGGGCTTTCTGGGATGGTACTCAAATGGTTCAGGTCATACTTAGAAGGGAGAGTTTATTATGTGGGTATAGGAGAGAACAAGTCCAAGTGGACGTCCTTGACATGCAGAGTCCCACAAGGCTCAATTCTTGCACCCCTCCTGTTTAGCGTGTACTGTATATGCTCCCTCTAAGTCAGATAATGAGAAAGAACCAAATTGCCTATCACAGCTATGCTGATGATACCCAGCTTTACCTAGCCTTATCTCCAAATGACTACAGCCCCATAGACTCCCTCTGCCAATACATTGATGAAATTAACAGTTGGATGTGCCAGAATTTTCTTCAATTAAATAAGGAGAAAACTGAGGTCATTGCATTTGGAAACATAGAAGAAGTTCTGAAGATTTAACTAAAAATCAAGTCAAGAATCTTGGGGTGATTCTGGAGACAGACCTTAGTTTCAGTAGTCATGTCAAAGCAGTAACTAAATCAGCATATTATCATCTCAAAAACATTGCAAGAATTAGATGTTTTGTTTCCAATCAAGACTTGGAGAAACTTGTCCATGCCTTTATCATCAGCAGGGTAGATTATTGTAATGGTCTCCTCACCGGCCTCCTCAAGAAGACCATTAGACAGCTGCAGCTCATCCAGAATGCTGCTGCCAGTCCTCAGGTCCTTACACTGGCTTTCTGTAACATTTAGGATAGATTTTAAAGTACTTTTACTTGTTTATAAATCACTTAATCACCTAGTACCTAAATACATTACAGATATGCTCATTGAATATAAACCTAACAGACCACTTACTGTAGATCGTTAGGATCGAATCAGTTAGAAATACCAAGGGTTCACACTAGACAAGGAGAGTCAGCTTTTAGCTATTATGCTGCCCGTAGCTGGAACCAGCTTTCAGAAGAGAAGAGATGTGCTAAAACATTAGTCACATTTAAATCTAGACTCAAAACTCATCTGTTTAGCTGTGCGTTTATTCAATGAGCACTGTGCTACGTCCGAACCGACTGCATTATTTTATGTTTTTCTAATATCTTAAACTGTTTTATTTTTAATTAGTTTTACTTAATTTAAATTAGTTTATAGTTTTATTGCAAACTGTTTTTATTATTATTTTAAATAAAATTTTAAAGTTTTCGTTAAAAAGTTTTGCTATTGTCTTTTATTTAATTTTATGATTATTTTCTTTTCTTCTATGTAAAGCACTTTGAATTACCATTGTGTATGAAATGTGCTATACAAATAAACTTGCCTTGCCTTCCTCCTGGGTGTTGACTCGTGGAGGAAAGGGTTGGGGGGGAAACCTGAGTGGGGGTCCCCGAGTAGCTCTACGGAGGCGGAGACGTGAATCCACTCGTCCGGCCAAGTCTATGAGCCCCTGGAGAGAGGAGAGCTCTTTGGAGGCCAGCTCATCTTTGAGTGTCTCTGTTAGGCCTTCCAAAAACACATCACACAGAGCTCGTTCATTCCATCCACTGGGGAGCGCCAGGGTTTGGAATTGGATGGCATAATCGTAGGCCAAGCGCGTGCCTTGTTTAAGTGTCAGCAGCTTACGTCCAGCATCCCTTCCATGACATGAACGGTCAAACACTCTCTTCATTTCCTGGGCGAAGCTTTCATACTCAGAGCAGCAAGGATCATGATCATCCCAGAGCGCAGTACTCCATTCCCGGGCTCTTCCTGTGAGAAGTGTGATGACGTATGCCACCTTGGAGTGGTCAGTGGTGAAAGTGGAGTCCTGGAGCTCGAAGATCAGCGAGCACTGGGAGAGAAATGAGCGACAGGTACTTGGATCTCCTTCATAGGTGGGGGGGGGAGGCGTGGCTCTCGTCGCTCACTGGAAAATCCATCTGGCGCTGGAGAGAGTCGGAGTCTTTGGACTGCTTTGTAGTGAGCAGCTCCTGCTGATGTGCTCCAAGCAGTGCGCCCTGGCTTTCCAGTGCTGTTTTCATACGGTCAAAACTCGCTGGATCCATATCGTGGCTGGATTATTCTGTCACGAGCTGATGCGGATAGTGATGAATCCAAGCGCGAATGATGACGGCAGACAGAGGGGGTGTGGTCGAGGGACGGAAGCGGAGTCGGTAACAGAAGGGTAGGCAGCGGGGCGTCGGAGAAAAAACGTAAGGCAGTTCGAAAACCGGGAGATCTAAGAGCAAGGCAAACAAAACCGAATCGAGAACCCAAAGCGGGAACGGGGGACAAAACGAGTTCGGAAACGTGAACTCCGGAAAGAAAATTAACGCGAGAACATTGAGGCATGAAAACACACAGTAATCCAGCGATCTGAGCAGCGCAATGCGCGTGCTTAAATCACTGGAGAAATCAGAGTAGGGAATGAGAGACAGGTGAGCAGACGGGGCGGAAACGGGGGCGTGAGAATGCGCGTGACGGCTAGAGGAAAACAAAAACATGAGCGTGTGGGGAAGTGACAGCATGGGAAAAAGACGGCAGGCAGGGCGTGGAACATGACAAATCTAATGTATTTTGGTTCTAGTATAATGCTCCTAGCATAATCTCGGCCTTTTTTTAGAGTCTCTCGTGATTATACAATTTATTTATACATAAACATTATGATTTCACTGTCTATTCTATTATCTCATATTCTATTTTCACAAAGAGCCCATTTTAAGACCTTTACAGATTTTTCTTCCTTGAATTGCTGCATCTTCTCTAGCAATGGGGTTAACCACACCTCCTCGATAAGATAAAGGTTTTTGTACTTTCCTTACTTAAAGTGGCTCTGAGAAGTTTCCTGAATCACTTTTAGGCTAGGATCTCCAGCTAGGACTTTTTAAGCTAAGATAGGCGCTCTGAGAGAATTCTAAGAAGCTTTGTGAATACGGGACCAGAAGTATAACAGCTTGATCATCTCCATGCCACGCGGACCTAGTATTAAGGGCATAAATGAACATAAATTTCACATTGCATATTTCTGTTTTGTATTCCTTTTTTTATTGATCTTATGAAAATTACAGTATACTATTTTGAAATACTGTATTTCTATGAGCTGTAAGATGTAATCATCACAAATAAAAAGCCAAAAAAAAGGCTTAACTTTTTGTGTAAAGAACCTAAAATATATGAGATTTTTTTTATTACATTCACATCTTTTTAAATGCACTAATACGCACACATATACACATTCACACAGACACTAACACACACATAAATGCATGTATGCATGTTCAGTATGCATGCAGGAATTGTGGCTCATGAGTACATTTTCCACAATGCTCTAGTGTAACGCCATTGATTGCTGCTTCCTCCTGACTTCCTCCTGAGTGTAATAATGCACAGGATAGTTGTATGCCAAACAGTTGCTTCATGAGACTGAATCTACCTTAGTTTTAAATAAAAAATGTATTCATCACATACATAGCCATACACATTACAAGATGCAGTGAAATGCTTATATACTGATAATGACCAGAAAAATTTAATAAAATGTAAGATAAGTTAAATCAAATTGAATTCACACAAAAAAATAACATTTTCAAATATAAAATAAGAATAAAATGTACAGATAAAAAGAAAATGTGCAAATAAAAAATTATGAATAAAATAGCAGTTGTGACTGTTTTAACATAAGTGTGTGTGTCCATGATTGTTACATGTGCAACAGGATGAGAGCAACATAAGCTGAGGTGGTTGTGCAGAAGTAATAACATAAGAGGTGAAACAACAAATATACAATGAAACCTTGGATTTTGAGCATAATTCGTTCCGGAAGTGCTGGTATATCAAAACACTCATATATAAAAATAAATTTCCCCATAAGAAATAATGAAAACCTAGATGATTCATTCCACAACCCAAAAATATTTTATATCAAATTCATACAAAATATAAAGTAAAAATAAAACAAATTAACCTGCACCTTACCTTTGAAAAGTGTAGTAACGCAGAGCCGACAGTTCTGTAACGTATGCCTTCATTTACAACAACAGAAAGGCATTAAATAGTTATAACAAAAACTAATGACACACATGCTCTCCGCCTTCCACATTCACCTGCTTGTTCTCTGCTCTCTTTGAACATGCAAATCCTTACCATTATTCACAACTAGTGGATAAGTGAACAATAAACCCACTTTTCTACCAAAAGAATTCTACAGTAGCTGCAATTATTGAGACCAGAGGAGGAAAGGGGGGTGGAAGGGGGCTGCTGTGAAGGACACACACACACACACACACACAAACACTCTCACACTCCGCCCCCGGGAGCACACATACAAACACAAAATAAAAGATGCTTTAAAGAAAAACCATTGGCTCAGTTGTTATCACATTACTGAACACAAGAAGCGCATGTGTGCCACATGTTACTTGACGATATTTCAGTATATCAAGACTCGCTCGTTTATCAAGACAAAATTTATTTCATAATTTTGCTCGTCTTGCAGAACGCTCGCAAACCGGGTTACTCGCAATCTGAGTTACTCGCAATCCGAGGTTCCACTGTGAGTTTAGGAGTGAAAGTAGGGACTTTGAATGTTGGGACCATGACAGGGAGGACAGGAGAGTTGGTTGATATGATGCAGAGAAGGAAGGTGGATATCCTGTGTGTCCAGGAGACCAGGTGGGAAGGTAGCAAGGCTAGAAGCTTAGGATCAGGGTTCAAATTGTTTCACCATGGTGTGGATAGGAAAAGAAATTGAGTAGGAGTTATTCTGAAAGAGGAATTTGTTAGGAATGTCTTAGAGGTGAAAAGAGTATCAGACAGGTTGATGAGTCTAAAGCTGGATATTGAAGGGGTGATGTTCAATGTTGTTAGTGGCTACTGTATGCCCCACAGGTAGGATGTGAGTTAGAAGAGAAGGAGACATTCTGGAGTGAGTTAGCTGAAGTGATGCAGAGCATCCCCAGAGGTGAGAGAGTGATGATTGGTGCAGACTTCAATGGACATGTTGGGTAAGGGAACAGAGGTGATGAAAATGTGATGGGCAGGTTAAGTCTTCAGGACAGGAATGTAGAAGGACAGATGGTGGTGGACTTTGCAAAGAGGAGTGAAATGGCAGTAGTAAATACTTTCTTCCAGAAGAAGCAGGAACATAGGGTGACGTATAAGAGTGGAGGCGCCGACGTTGTAATCTGAAAGAGATCAGTGACTGCAAAGTGTTGGTAGGGGAGAGTGTAGCCAGACAACACAGAATGGTGGTGTGTAAAATAACCCTGGTGGTGAGGAAGGTGAAGAGAACAAAGGCAGAACAGAGGACAAAGTGGTGGAAGCTGAGAAAGGAAGAATGTTGTGTTGTCTTCAGGGAGGAGTTGAAACAGGCTCTGGGTGGTCAGGAGGTGCTGCCAGTTGACTGGACAACTACAGCCAATGTGATCAAGGAGACAGGTAGGAGGGTACTCGGTGTATCATCAGGTAAGGGAAAAGTGGACAAGGAGACTTGGTGGTGGAACGAGGAAGTCCAGAAGTGTATACAGCGAAAGAGGATAGCTAAGAAGAAGTGGGACTCTGAGAGGACTGAAGAGGGTAGACAGGAGTACAGGGAGATGCAGCATAAGGTGAAAGTAGAGGTGGCAAAGGCCAAACAAAGAGCATATAAGGACTTGTATGCTAGGCTGGACAGTAAGGAGGGAGAGGTGGATCTGTTCAAGTTGGCGAGGCAGAGAGATAGAGATGGGAAGGATGTGCATCAGGTTAGAGTGATTAAAGATAGAGATGGAAATGTATTGACAAATGCCAGGAGGGTGATGGGAAGATGGAAGGAGTACTTTGAGGAGTTGATGAATGAGGAAAACAAAAGAGAACAAAGAGTAGAAGAGGTGATTGTTGTGGAACAGGAAGTAGCAAATATTAGTAAAAGTGAGGTGAGAAGGGTGTTGAAGAGGATGAAGAGTGGAAAGGCTGTTGGTCCTGATGAAATACCTGTGGAGGTATGGAAGTGCTTAGGAGAGGTGGCAGTAGAGTTTCTGACTAGTTTGTTTAACAAGATCTTGGAGAGTGAGAGGATTCCAGAAGAATGGAGGAGAAGTATATTAGTGCCGATTTTTAAGAACAAGGGAGATGTGCAGAGCTGTGGCAATTACAGAGGCATAAAGCTAATGAGCTATACAATGAAGCTGTGGGGAAGAGTAGTGGAAGCTAGGTTAAGGGCAGAGGTGAGCATTTGTGAGCAGCAATATGGTTTCATGCCTAGAAAGAGTACATCAGATGCAGTATTTGCTTTGCAGATGCTGGTGGAGAAGTACAGACAAGGTAATAAAGAGTTGCATTGTGTCTTTGTAGATTTAGAGAAGGCGTACGACAGGGTGCAGAGAGAGGAGATGTGATGTTGTATGAGGAAGTCTGGAGTGGCAGAGAAGTATGTTAGAGTGGTGCAGGACATGTATGAGAGCTGTAAGACAGTGGTGAGATGTGCTGTAGGTGTGACAGAAGAGTTCAAAGTGGAGGTGGGGCTGCATCAAGGATCGGCTCTGAGCCCCTTTTATTTTGCTTTGGTGATGGACAGGATGACAGATGAGATTAGACAGGAGTCTCCATGAACTATGATGTTTGCAGATGACATTGTGCTTTGTAGCGAGAGCAGGGAACAGGTGGAAGAACATTTGGAGAGGTGGAGGTATGCTCTGGAAAGCAGAGGAATGAAGGTTAGCCGCAGCAAGACAGAATACATGTGTGTGAATGAGAGGAACCCAAGAGGAACAGTAAGGATACAGGGAGCAGAGGTAAAGAAGGTGCAGGATTTTAAGTACTTAGGATCAACGGTCCAGAGCAACGGAGAGTGTGGAAAGAAGGTGAAGAGGCGAGGACAGGCAGGTTGGAATGAGTGGAGAAAAGTTTCAGGTGTGTTGTGCGATAAAAGAGTATCAGCGAGAATGAAAGGAAAAGTGTACAGGACAGTGGTGAGACCAGCAATGCTCTACGACTTAGAGACGGTGGCACTGAAGAAAAGACAGGAGGCAGAGTTGGAGGTTTCAGAGCTGAAGATGTTGAGGTTCTCCTTGGGAGTGACAAGGATGGATAGGATCAAGAATGAGTTCGTCAGAGGGACAACCCATGTGAGATGTTTTGGAGATAAAGTCAGAGAGGCCAGGTTGAGGTGGTTTGGACATGTTCAGAGGAGAGATGGTGAATATATCGGTAGAAGGATGCTGAGGTTGATACTGCCAGGCAGGAGGTCTAGAGGAAGACCAAAGAGGAGATTTATGGATGCAGTGAGAGAGGACATGAAGTTAGTTGGTGTGAGAGAAGAGGATGCAGAGGATAGGGTTAGATGGAGGCAGATGATTCGCTGTGGCGACCCCTGAAAGAGAACAGCCGAAAGACAAAGAAGAAGAACAGAAAGACTCTTGGTTGAAAGATGGTATGTGAAAATCAAAGCCAGTAAATCCAAACATGTACTAAATTCAGAAGCAGGCAATCTCATAGTCGAAAACAAGCAGTTCAGAGCTGGTAAATCCAATCCTAAAAAAATCCATAGTGTGAAGGCAAGGCGAAGCTGGGGAAACAAAGCAAAGTCGTGACTGGAAGGTAATGACAGAGGAAATGCACGAATACTGTGTATGAACAACACACAACCTGGTTTAGAGGTGTCTTATGTATGAAGAGATGATGATCACAAAAAAGGCAGCAGGTGATCTCAGACTGAGGCAGTGAAAAGCAAGAGGAGGAGCAAAGCAGAAAGAGGAATGAGCCAGGTTGCTTATGGTGAAGGTCGTGGTATGGGTGTGGTCTGGTGTGATGTGACCAATGCCACCAGGCATTCTAGAAGGGGCTTCGGGTTTATGTCTGTTGAACTCCATAATCAGGACCTTGTCAAGAATGGATGCTTCAATGAGATGGCCTTCATGGTGGGGCGGGGCAATGGACAAGAGATCAATCATTAAATCTGTGAAGGGGACTTTCAGGAACTGCACATGGACAACGGCAGAGAAAGCTTAATGGAGCATCGGTTGATGACATGAGAGATGTTGATTGGGCCAATGTATGTGCTTGTCAATTTCCTTGATGTCGTTTTGAGGAGTATGTCACATGTGGACAGCATTACTCTTTGACCTACACAGGTATTTTGCAGCTGCAGAGCAGTTGGTCTTGCGTAGAAAAAATTCACGAGCACAGGAGTTACAGTAGAATAAACATTGAGTGACACTACAAACCTTCTGATGGTTGGCCAACGGAAGAATTGTTCTATGAAAGAATGCATGTGGGTTACCCTCTGGTGGCACACCTCCGGGGGCCAGAACCAAGAGATCATTTACATTTAGTCATTTGGTAGATGCCCTTAGCCAGAGCGGCATACATTTTTATCTTATTATACATCTGAGCAGTTGAGGGTTAAGGGCCTTGCTCAAGGGTAGATCATGGGGAACATTGCTGGGGCATGGTTCTGTTTTAGGTCCCATAAAAATATGTTCTCAACCTCTAGATGAATATTAAACATGTGACAGTGTAGGAGAAGAATGGGTTCTTGTGTGGATGTGTCAGGAGGAGTGAAAACTGCCGGGAGAGGGTGTTGGGTTCACTACCTTTAGCCAATGCCTGCATTCCTCAAGGATTAGCTTGATGGCTAACAATTCACGGTGTCCAATGTACTAGTTAGATTCAGATGGGGAGAGACCATCCCCTTCTATAATCCTGATCAGATGGGAGGCATTTCACAGATTGTTGAAGACCCGAAAACCCTAAAGAAATTCAAAGGCTTCATCTCCACAAGGAAAAACTCTGCTTGTGCTGGAGAAGAGGAGGAACGGATGGTTCCAGCTGTGAGTGACTCCACGATACAGTATATTGATCCATGGCTTCCCTCTCTGTGCAAGAGAGAGAATAAAGTCATCATAAATGGAAGGTATATGGTACAAAACAAACGCTCCCTGGATCAGGACGTTGCTCCATCTGTTGTGTGCATGTGACAAGAACATAAAAAATTCTCCACAAATGTGGCTTGTATGGGATGGTTGCAATAAAAAAGCCACTCTTCAAGAAAGGTCACATGCAGTCACAACTGCACTGAGGCACAACTGAGGCAGAACTGAGGAACAACTGAGGCACAACTGCAAAAGAGATAAAAGAGACAATAATGTAATGGTTTGGCCAAAACATCAAACGATATTTCCAGCATAAATCCAATACAGTTTACCATCCAAATAACACTATTTCTACAGTAAAGCAGGTGGTAATATCCTGTTATGGGAATGTTTCTCAGCAGCAAGGACTGAAGCACTTGACAGGATAAGAGGGAAAATGGATAGGGCAAAATGCCTACCAATTCTTGAAGAAAATGTGCTGCCCTCTGCCAGAAAGTTGTCAATGGCCAACATGACAATGATGCAAAGAACACAGCAAAACTAACCACACAGTGGCTGAAGGAGAAAAAGATGAATGCCTTGCATGGCCTAATCAAACCCCAGACTTAGACCCCATTAAAAATCTGTGAAGTTACTTTACTTTAATTTAACTCAACTTGGGAAAAAACTTTGTGTGCCATTGAGAAGGTGATACGCTTCACCTGACCAAGTTTACAAGTAATTTTAGAAGGGGGTGATAGATTCTTTTCTATATCTCCTATAGTTTCCCGACCGTTTCTAGATATACATTTTGTTTAATGACATCATATGATACATCCCACAGCTGCTTCCATAAACACAGATGTTATCAGAGCTGTGGTTGAACATCTTCTAATATGTGCCATCCACAGCATCCTGCAGAACAGCCACTAATGCTCATCCAGCAAATGACCTCTCTGTGAATCAAAGCTTATTGTTTTAGCCTTTGTTTATACAGTGAAACCTCGGATTACGAGTAACACGGTTTACGAGTGTTCCGCAAGACGAGCAAAGATTTTCAATACATTTTGATTTGGAAAACGAGGATTGTCTTGGTTTACGAGCAGTGAGTATCATGTATTACGCATGCGCTTCTTGTTTTGACGCCGAGTGCCACGTCATCACAACGGTTTTTCTCTCTCTAGCGCTGCGAATTGCGCTGCGGGTAATCGTCTCCCCTGCTGGGTCTCAGTGCTCGTCTCTTACTGGTATAATCAACATCCGTGCACTGTTTACTATAACACTGTGTCCACGTGTTTGTATAAAACATATTTTCTTATAACACACGTGTGCGCCCGAGTAAAGCAAATGAAATTCTCAAAACAGAGGTTAAAAAAAAATGTCTTCCTTACCTCATAGCCGAGTGTGTGTGTGCTGGCTGTGTGTGTGTGTGTGCGCGCGTGTGTGTGTGCCCTTTCAACAATGAATACGGAAATGGAATGAAATACAATACAAATATACAATATACAGTACATGCTTAATATAAATATGTTAATTAATGTTAATATTTCCGTTCTTCATATTACCTATGTGTTCCAGAAAGAAGATGCACTGCTGTGGACACTTTCTGTCACGGTGCTACGAGGAAGTTTCCAGCATTCATATAACCTCTGTACGTCGGTATTCACACACATTATTGTTTTTATAATTTCATTAATAATAAATATGAGCTACTTTATAAATATAAAGTTTTTTTTATTTGTATTTTTTTAAACTGTTAATATTAAAGGTGAGATGAATTATTTAATGAATGGAAAAACAGCACAACAGTGTTCATTTGAGCTTTTTTGGCGCACAACACGAGCAGTGGCGGTTTTAGGGTAGGGCGAAGTGGGCAGCCGCCCAGGGCAGCATTTTATTAAGTCACGTCCCCCACGCGGCACATGAACCTGGAGTAAAAAATAATAATCTGTGCCACTAAGCGGTTTTCTATTATCTGTGATACCTGCCCCCGCGCCGCCTCCGAATGGTGGAGAGGACCGGGAGGGGGCGGAGGGATGGGGGGGCGGGGGGGTTGAGCGGAAAGAGGAGGGGATGGCGGGGGGGGGGGGGGGGCACAGAGTACAGTTCACCTCTCCCAAATGAAGCGGACAAGAAGGGGGCTAAATTATGTCTACCTGACTTTCTTACAAATAACGCACATTTCATTCAATTTATTTGAACAACATTTCATTTATTTAATTGTGTGAAATGGCAAATAAAAATAGATAATAAAAAACGATTATGATGTGGAGGTGAATTGGTTTAGTCTTGACTTCTGGTCGTGAGTGACAGCGTTGGGGGAAATCTGTTGATTGTCGAATCGTCGATAGTAACACATCGATGGAGAAAAAAAGGCCAAAGCTGTCAGGGGCCCAATAAAAAAAGAAAAGATGATGAGGAGAAACGGGCAAAAGATAAAGGTATTCACCAATGTTCTCTCTGTATGATTAAGTTCATGTCATTATGTTAATTAGTGGTATAACGTTAACTCTTAGGTTTGTTAGCCTTCTTGCTTATGATGCTTGCTATGCTTACCTTGCTAAAAAAACACACAAAATAAAAGCCTAATTTACAAACCATCAAAGAAATTCTAATGGTTTCTATTAAATACCACAAAATGTAACCACAAAATTATGCTTTGCAGCAAGACTGTTGCAAGTACAGTTATTTATTTCCATTGTTTATTATGTTAATGTTGGCTATAGCCAATATATTTACACTATATTTACAGTATACTGTATATTTACAGTATACCACAACTTTTGGACTGCTCTCAGAATTGCACTTACATTGCCAGTGACTGTAGCTCAAGCAGAGAGGAGCTTTTCCAAACTCAGGTTAATCAAGACATACCTGAGGTCAACCATGTCTCATGCTCAACAGCAACGGCTCACTGGCCTTACTGTCATAAGCATAAATCATGCAATAGGGGAGCATATCTCATATGATGCCATTATTGATGACTTTGCATCTAGAAAGGCCAGAAAAGTCAGATTTTAGTTTCAGTTTATGGTTTCTGTTCTGCAGTGAAGTAAATAAGTTATTTTTCTTTAGTGTGATTTGTTCTATATTAATTCTATATTTATATAATATTTGTTTGTACACAGTATATTTATTTAAGTTCTGAGTAGTTTAATAAAACGTGTGGTGTGTACAAAATGTGAAAAAAAAAATTTGGGGGGGAGGGGGAGCGCCGGGAGGGAGTCTCGCCCAGGGAGCAATTCAGTGTAGAACCGCCACTGAACACGAGAAACTATGATGCAGATTTGCCGTGGCTTTAACATTGTACTATGAAAATGAACAGTATATTAAAAGACATCCCTCTAACAACATAACAGAACTGTTTCTTTTCCTTATATTGTTACCTGTCTGTATGCTAACATACTAGCAGTTGTTCACATACATCCACAGTTTCACGGCCTGACCTCTATGTGACCTTACACCTACCCACGGCCTCAGTTTGTACTATGAGAACAAGGACAATCAATAACTGCAAGACACCTGAGTGGAATGAGACCTTCTGCTTCCATGTCTACAGCCAGGCCAAGGTGAGTCAACTAACAGGCTAAAAATGAGACCTTGTCAGGAGGGATTAAGTCTCCTTTTAGTAGTCCAAACCTGATCTAATAAATCTTATATTCTCCATACATGTATATATACTGTATATACACCATTATTCATACAGCCCTGGTTAGCAACTTCTCGGCAGATACTGAGCAAGTCCTTTATTAGTGTCTTTTTTTTTTTTTACATATAAAAAAAAATTAAATCCTGTAGAAAGCACAATTTTTTTTTAAATGGATAATAGTACCCTAGTGAAAAAAATAGACTTTATTGTATTACAATTATATTAAAATATTTGCAAGTACATTGCAAATATACCACAAAAAATTGTACCAGTTAATATAACCATAAAGGTATACTTATATGATACTTTAAAAATTTTGGGGGGACTAAGCTTTAAAAAAAATTTATTATAATACACTTTCCAAAAATATGTTACAGGATAATGTACATTAAGTGAAAGTTCAGTGCAATTTTCAGGCACACTTATTTAAAATCGAAATAAAAATTGTAACAATGTACCGAAAGCTTGCATTTAAATTTGTATTTAAAATTTTACATTTGCTATACATAAAATAAAAATTTTGCATAAAATTAAAAAGTACAATTTATAATATACTGTAGTCTCAGCTAAATTTGAATGTACTAATTCCTATATTTCAGTGCACTATGATAAAATTTGCAATACAGTAGTATAGAAGATTGTGTGTACTATATATTATAACAAAGTATATTTTTACTAACCACGGAGTGTATTTTTAAGCAGAGTGGAACCTTGGATTGCGAGCATAAGCACGCACGTACACACACACACACACACACTACCAGAATCACTCCTCTAAACAGCTTCATCTCCCGCACTGCTACAGATTTTTTTTTTTTTTACTTTTTTTCTTCTTGAGGGCCGTTGTCGCAGTACAGTTACTAAAGAACAGTCACTACACTTGGACACAATGCGCTACTTGCACACCGCATTCTTTTCAATAGGGCTCAGTCAGTCCCGGTTAACTTCGTTCTACACCCGCTGTCTCCAGGTTCTCCCACAGATTAACGTTACTGTCGTGCATCGTATTTGCAAAACAACCATTTTATATAAGAATATATATATTATATACTATATAACAACTTATTAAAGTCAAAGTCAACTTTATTGTCAATTCTGCCACATGTACAGGACATACAGAGAATTTAAATTGCATTACTCTCAGACCCTTGGTGGATAAGAGATAACATTAAATACATAAAGTAGAATTTAAAAAAATACAAAGAAAAATATGAATAAATACAATTATACAAATAATATAAAAATACAATATACAGTACAAGTAAGGGCACATGGCAGAGAGTGCAAACCAGACAGTACTGCAATTGCAGACATACTGTATAGTGCAAATAGAGCTTATAAGTATGATAAAATGATAGAGAGCAGCCCTGTAACAGACAAGAGTCTTATGAGGTAGACTAAGAGTAGTATACAGTATATAGATAACACATTGTAAATACTACCCTGTACTGTGTTCTGTAAATGTACAGTCACGCTGAACGTGTAGCTCTTGTAGCTGTTTTTTTTTACGCTCCTCCACTTCATTAGAAAGTTCTTCTATTTTAGCACACATATCATGTCTAATAATGAAGGCTCAGGAATGTTACAGTAATCATGATCCATCGTCACATCCATGGGTATGGGTTCGATGGACACGGCGTAATCATTCCAGGCTAAAAGCACCGGTACAGCGCCAGTTACTAACTTTTTTCGTGCCCCTGGTGTTTGCAGTTCAATAATCTGATCACTGCTAAAATGTTTACTGCAAACCTTAAAGGTCAACATCTGAAGGAAAACAGTGAAAACTTAAAGTTCCCTTGTGCAGAAGATATACACAGCGGAACACAGTGTACGTTGTATACGTTCTGTTGTCTCTGAAATCTATAAACACACTTTTTTCTGAACATTTCCTCCAACACATTTCCTCTGCGTGCAAGTAGAGTATTTTTTTTAATGCTTTACACACACACACACACACACACACACACACACACACACATACACACACACACACACACACACAAGTACAGTGTAACATCATGCTAATGCTATAATGAATGAAAGCATTCAAGGTATATTACTTGTTTATGTGTAACAGTAACAGTATTTACTTTAAGTGCAAAAAGTATACTTGAATTTGTTCGAATTTAGCACATTAAAGCACACTTAATACATTTGAAATTGTGTTATGTTTAATTTAATTCCAACTTAAATACACTAGGTGCAAAATTAGTTTTTCTAAAACAAGCAAAATTCGAGTATACTTATCATTAGTCACTTAATATGCTTTGACATGCTAGGATTTAATATGCTTAATATACATACTTAAAAAAAAATTTCACCTGGGTATTACCATTCCTTTGTCAAAAAATCTGCATTATTAGTGTCAATTCCTCGGATTGTTTGTATGTATACACTGTATATTTCTCTAGTTTTGACAAAAATGTGTATTGTTTAAAAATAAATACTGTCTTATGACTACTGCTTTGTTTTATCCACTAGAATATTCTGGAGCTGAATTTGTATGACAAAGGCTTTTTCAAGGATGAACTATGCACCAGTATCCTGCTCGACATCAGCACCCTCAAACTGGGTCAGAAAGAGACAAAGGACTTCATTACAGATGAGAAGGTCAGACACCCAGGACATTCACAAGTTAAAAAATTTGATATCTCATGTTTGAGGTATATGCTGTTCATATACATGGTATAATGTAATGCCAATGAAACTTTATCACCTTTATCTTTATTCAAATGTACAGAAAAGTATAAAAGTTGCCCTTAGATGGACAAGGGAATATGTATGGGAAACCTATTGTCAAGTTGTCAAGTATTTGGGCAAAAGGGTCATGTTTCACCCATTTGTGTCTGAGTATGGTGAATGTGAAACACTTTATGCATGTCTGGTGCCTACTACAAAACATCAACTGTGTGGGTTTCTTGTCTTGTGATAGTTAGGTAATAATATAAATAACTAGATGTGAGTTTTCCACGAAAGAAATGTGTTGACATATGTTAATGCTATGTGGAGGGGGGGGCAATATTAGAAAATTAAATAGTTAAGGCACAGATATGCTTCCTAATAAAGGCTCTGTGAAGGTTATTGAAATTGGTTTCAATTTCAATGATTTCAAAGGAGATGCAGATTGAAGAAAGGTGTGATGGTGATGGTGTCACCTTCAAGTGATGACAGACAGTGAACCTTTTGTGTTGGCTATGCTTCGCAGGCAGCAAAAATATTAAATGTACTATAAAATCTTTGCTTTTTGTTATGGACATACAGGGGCTTGCAAAAGTATTCTGCCCCCTTGAACTTTTCCACATTTTGTCACATTACAGCCAAAAACATGAATCAATTTCATTGGAATTCCACGTGAAAGACCAATACAAAGTGGTGTACACGTGAGAAGTGGAACGAAAATCATACATGATTCCAAACATTTTTTTTTTTACAAATAAATAACTGCAAAGTGGGGTGTGCTTAATTATTCAGCCCCCTTTGGTCTGAGTGCAGTCAGTTGCCCATAGACATTGCCTGATGAGTGCCAAGGATGGTCCTAAGCCCGGCTGCAAAAGGAGGAAGGTGGTCACCCTGCCGAAGTGGCCAGAACCGGGCGACCGGGGAAACTAGGCACGAAAGAAATGGACAATTACGAATCAAAGTTAATGCTTAATGCTACCGCATCTGGGGTAGCCGATGCGCCAGTATTGGGGAACCAGGATACTGATGAGAAATATGTTACTGGCCAAAGAAAAAGAAATCTAAGGAAGGTCATCACGCCGAAAAAGGATATTCGAATCGCCGCATGGAACTTTCGAACTGGTCACCATGTCGGCCAAAAGGAAATCATTGCTAAAGAACTACTCGGCTGCAAAATCAACGTTGCAGCATTATCGGAACTACGACTCATAGGATCGGGCCAGATGGTCGTTGAGCTGCCATTCATCGATGACCAGATGACACTCTACTACTCCGGTGGTGACAAACGGGAGGCCGGAGTTGGATTTATGGTGGCCCGCCGCGCAGTCGGGAGTGTCGTCGCATTCCAGCCAATTTCCAATCGTCTCGCAGTCCTCACCATCAACGGCACCATTAACACCCACCTCGTCGCCGTCTACGCACCGACTGAGACAAGCCCAGACCCGATTAAAAACGACTTCTACGACCACTTACAACACACGTTGGACTCCACAGACCGAACTGATCATATTAGCTAGAGATTTTAACGCCCATATTGGCGTTGATCGATCTGGATGGGAGAGCACGATGGGCCGTTTCGGACACGGTGTGACCAATGGCAACGGTCTATGCCTCTTGTCCCTCGCCAGTACCAACAACTTCATCATTGGGAACAGCCACTTCCAACAACCGAAGAAGCATCAACTTACATGGCGTAACCCAGCTGGCAACGACTCCGCGATGCTGGATTACTTTCTGATCAACTCTCGCTTCAGATCATCACTCAAAGACGTCCGTTCGATGCGAGGCCCGGACTGTGGGTCGGATCACTACCTCGTGCGCGCTGTGATTAAACTTCGCCTACACAGAACCAAATGCAAATCATGTCCACCGGCTAAGCTTAACCTGAAATGTTTGTCGGATCCAGTTCGCAAGACGAAATTTCAAATCGCATTATCTAACCGTTTTGCAGCATTGGCTCCATTAGAAGACGTTAACGTCGAAGAGCAACAACTTTCGGATGCTATCATGGAATGTGCAAAGGAACTGTGTCCTCCCACCCAACGCCGAACACAGCCATGGATATCAGATGAATGTCTCGACATGTTAAAAGAACGGAAAAGAGTGAAGCTGCTCGAATTTGAGAGATATCGTCAGCTCAAGAAGGACGTCCGACGCCGACTGAAGCAAGAACGCGAGGCTCACAGGAACCAAGTAGCAGCTGACTTGGAGGAAGCAGCCTCAAAACAAGAGTACCACACGCTTTATCATACTATCAGGAGATTGAGTGGAAAGGCCAAATCAACGAATGACAACATCCGAAAAGCCGATGGCAACTTCGTACGATCATCGACGGAGCGTCTACAACGCTGGAGGGAGTTCTTCGAAACACTGTACAACCATGACCCGCCACAAGGAACACCAGCGGAACCACCACACATCGAACCCCCAGAGACTGTGATGTCTGACGACGAACCGACTCTTGCGGAGGTGAAGATGGCCATCCGGACTCTCCATCCATGTCGCCTGGTATGAATATGATTACCGCAGATGCGATCAAGGTTGGTGGCGATGTCCTTCTTCAACGAATACACCTTCTCCTGCAAAACATCTGGCATATGGAGAAAATACCAGCGACATGGAAGAAGGCCACCATTATTCCAATCCTCAAGAAAGGTGACAGTTGAGAATGCCAAAACTACCGTGGCATCAATCTGCTCTCGATCGTCGGCATGGTCTTTATGAAAGTCATCCAGTCACGGCTGCAGAAACATTGAGAGCAAATGAGTCGAGAGGAGCAAGCCGGGTTAAGACCGCACCGCGGGTGTTGCGACCAGTTCTTCAGCCTCCGCCAAGTGATGGAGGAGCGAATCCGATGTGGAAAACGGACGGTCATCGTCTTTGTCGACTTTCGATCCGCCTTCGACTGCATCGACTGGCCGGCACTTTGGACGACGCTGGAGCACATCCCCAAAAATCATCAACATCCTGCAGGAAAATTACAACTGGTCTTCAAGTCAAATACGCATCCGAAATGAGCTGTCAGCCGAATTCGCCATCCGTACTGGAGTCCGCCAGGGAGACGTTGCCTCACCACTGCTCTTCAACATCGTCATCGACGCAATCATGAGAAAAGTCTTCATGGGTAGACGAGGAGTCCAGTTTGACGTGAATGACACAGTGACGGACCTTATGTTCGCCGATGACAGTGGCGTGCTGGCTGAGGACAATGCCGAAGCCACGGACATTCTCTATGACATCGCCAAAACCGCTCAATCATATGGCTTGAAAATAAGCACTAACAAGACGAAGGTTTTGACAACAGATGGATCGCCGGCCGACGTCCATCTTGACGGCATCCAAATCGAGCAAGTCCAGCAGTTCAAATACCTGGGTTCACTGATCGAGGACAAGAAAGTTGCATCCACCGCAGAAATCCGCAGTCGAATTGGTCAAGCATTCGCTTCCCTAAAGTGGTGCTTGTGGAAGCAGACCAACATTTCCATCCCGACAAAAGTTCGCTTATTCCGTACGCTAATCCTGCCGATTCTACTCTATGGATCCGAAACGTGGACAGTGTTGAAGGCGGACCTCAACAAACTCTGAGTTTTCCAAATGCGATGCCTGCGCCAGATTCTACGAATATCACTTCGAGATCGCCTACGAAATGAGGACATCCGGCGCAGATGCTAACAACAGCCACTGATTGAGGAACAAATCCAACAACGGCGACTGCGATGGTTTGGCCATGTCTTCAAAATGAGTAGGAGCCAGCCACCACAAAAACTCCTCTGGCGTGACCGACCCACGCAATGGAGAATCAAACGAACGGCGCCGAAGAAAACGTGGCTCAAACAGGTCGAAGACGACATCAGAAATATCAATGAGGCCAGAACAACCGCCAATGATTGTCTTGCATGGAAATGCATCGTAAATGAGATTCGACAACCATTGGCACCCACAGCAGCGTACGGGCTTAGGAGACGATCCAGACCAAACACCAGCTAGGGATCAAAAGAAAAAAAAGAAAGATGAGTGCTAATGACTAAATAGAGTGCACCTGTGTGTAATCTAATGTCAGTACAAATACAGCTACTCTGTGATGGCCTCAGAGGTTGTCTAAGAGAATATTGGGAGCAACAACACCATGAAGTCCAAAGAACACACCAGACAGGTCAGGGATAAAGTTATTGAGAAATTTAAAGCAGGCTTAGGCTACAAAAAGATTTCCAATGCCTTGAACATCCCATGGAGCACTGTTCAAGCGATCATTCAGAAATGGAAGGATTTTGGCACAACTGTAAACCTACCAAGACAAGGCCGTCCACCTAAACTCACAGGCCGAACAAGGAGAGCACTGATCAGAAATGTAGCCAAGGGGCCCATGGTGACTCTGGGCGAGCTGCAGAGATCTACAGCTCAGGTGGGGGAATCTGTCCATAGGACAACTATTGGTCGTGCACTGCACAAAGTTGGCCTTTATGGAAAAGTGGCAAGAAGAAAGCCATTGTTAACAGAAAACCATAAGAAGTCCCGTTTGCACAGCAAACATGTGGAAGAAGGTGCTCTGGTCAGATGAGACCAAAATGGAACTTTTTGGCCAAAATGCAAAACGCTATGTGTGGCGTAAAACTAACACTGCACATCACTCTGAACACACCATCCCCATTGTCAAATATGGTGGTGGTAGCATCATGCTCTGGGGATGCTTCTCTTCAGCAGGGACAGGGAAGCTGGTCAGAGTTGATGGGAAGATGGATGGAGCCAAATACAGGGCAATCTTGGAAGAAAACCTCTGGGAGTCTACAAAAGACTTGAGACTGGGGCGGAGGTTCACCTTCCAGCAGGACAACGACCCTAAACATAAAGCCAGGGCAACAATGGAATGGTTTAAAACAAAACATATCCATGTGTTAGAATGGCCCAGTCAAAGTCCAGAGCTAAATCCAATCGAGAATCTGTGGCAAGATCTGAAAACTGCTGTTCACAAACGCTGTCCATCTAATCTGACTGAGCTGGAGCTGTTTTGCAAAGAAGAATGGGCAAGGATTTCAGTCTCTAGATGTGCAAAGCTGGTAGAGACAACCCCTAAAAGACTGGCAGATGTAATTGCAGCAAAAGTGGTTCTACAAAGTATTGACTCAGGGGCTGAATAATTACGCACACCCCACTTTGCAGTTATTTATTTGTAAAACAAAAACTGTTTGGAATCATGTATGATTTTCGTTCCACTTCTCACGTGTACACCACTTTGTATTGGTCTTTCACGTGGAATTCCAATGAAATTGATTCATGTTTGTGGCTGTAATGTGACAAAATGTGGAAAAGTTCAAGGGGGCCGAATACTTTTGCAAGCCACAGTAACTGGTTAAAAAGAGAAAGAAAGAAAGACAAACAATATATTACAATAGGATTTTATAGAAAATATTGTAAAAATTTGTTGGGGGGTTGCCAGGAATTAGGGATGGATTTGGTCCCGCCCCACTACTGATTTTATGGCCATGAATTTCACCATACTTTATGATTCTATTGTGCACTAAAAAGAAAAATAAACTTGTTGTATATTATAATGTTTCATGTAATATTGTATATAGTATTATATTTATATGAACATAATTACTGCTGTTAATTGCATAATTATTGCTGTTCTTGTTGTCAGCGGAAGGGCAAGCTGTGGGTGGAATTTGAGATCACAGAGAGGTAAAAAAAAAATAAAAAATTAATGATCAAAAAGCATGGAGGGGGATTTTAGTGAAATTTAATTACACATACAGTATTTACAACAAATTTTATACATGACCAGACAACACAATGCGTCTGACATCCAGTTTAACCAAACAATAACACCCTAAAATATGGCCTAAAAAATTAAGCACAAAACAGCAACATACACTTACAGTATTGCTGAACAGTTTTTCTGCAGTGGAACAAATTTCTTCTGTTTATGGTTCAATCTATCTATGCTATAATACATCAGACTTTATGGGAATTTTAGTTTTTTTTTTATAAACAATAAACAAATACTAATCTCTTTACATGCAAATCTAAACTCCACATGTAAATCTATTGAATAATAACTATAAACATTATTTTATCAAAAGCACTTTTGTGATGTAAAAGTAGATCTACTTTGCATTGAGACACATCAAACAAACAACTGATTTATTTTATGTTTGTTTTATTCCTTATAATTATTCCTTTGCCTTGGGCCATATCACAACACCTGGTGTGTTTTATGGGTCTTTTATTGCTTGCATTAGCATGCTTTGTCAATAAGGATATAATTTTTTATGTCAATAAGAAATGTTTAACTTAATGCTTTAATTTTTACTCTCTATACTTTTCTTAGTTCAGACATTAACATAAACTTAAAATGTTTAAATATCTATAAGTCTTTTGGTTTGTGTTATAGTGTTGAAGCATCTGGTCAGTACTGCTCTAATGGCGTGCTAGTGGTAAGTACTTGTTCTAGCTATTATATTTTAAGCAGCCAACTATTTAAAGGGATAATGCGGGGGGAAATATTTTGATATAACTATGTATTGCTTTCGCAATAAAGTCAAGTTCAACAAGGAATTAAAGTTCAAGATTTGTGTCTTGTTAAATATATAGATTGGTGATTAAAAGTTTGTGAAAGTTTTTAGAAATTTCTGTTTTTGCACCACTGTGACCTAAACATAATTTGACTTTCACGCAAGTAATAAATGTAAATAAACTAAGATAAACAAATAAATATATACTTAAAATGATCCCAAAAGTATGTGTGCCTATAATTCAGTATCATTTGTGACCCACTTGAGCAGCAAAAAGTGCAATGAACCATTGTCAATAGCAATTAATCAGTCCTGGGGGGTGTTCTTCGTACGTCACTTGAAACATCCGGGATGAATTGACACATCTAAGATGAGATCATCGTGCTAATTAAGACCTGGCTAAGTCGGTTCTTCCAGCACACCTGTTGTTGATGATTAGTTTGGCCGGATTGAGTTGTCTAGGATTATTGCGCGCTCGTGCGTTGGTTTAAAAGGCGATATGCATCGACAGTAGAAACACTGATCACAAGTCCTTTGATTGGTTGACGAAATGACAAAAGAACAAGGTAAATTTTTTTTGTAACACCTGTTATGCGCTGAAATGCTTCCCTGCCATGGATTCCCCCTCCTCACACACACACATAATCGCTATCAAATATTATATTAGAAAATAATATGCACATATGTTTTTCAAATTACATGAGACAATAAAATAAAATAAGAAATATGAAAATAAATATGTTGTATATGGAAAAATAGAAATATGAATATTTAAAAAAAAAACCATGTATACTTTTATATTGTTTACTTTATAATAAAATTAGTTTTGTCCAATTTTTTATTATAAAAAATGTATTTTTATTATACATATCTATCTATCTATATATACAGTGGTGTGAAAAACTATTTGCCCCCCTTCTGATTTCTTATTCTTTTGCATGTTTGTCACACAAAATGTTTCTGATCATCAAACACATTTAACTATTAGTCAAAGATAACACAAGTAAACACAAAATGCAGTTTTTAAATGAGGGGTTTTATTATTTAGGGAGAAGAAAAAATCAAAACCTACATGGCCCTGTGTGAAAAAGTAATTGCCCCCTGAACCTAATAACTGGTTGGGCCACCCTTAGCAGCAATAACTGCAATCAAACGTTTGCGATAACTTGCAACGAGTCTTTTACAGCGCTCTGGAGGAATTTTGGCCCACTCATCTTTGCAGAATTGTTGTAATTCAGCTTTATTTGAGGGTTTTCTAGCATGAACCGCCTTTTTAAGGTCATGCCACAACATCTCAATAGGATTCAGGTCAGGACTTTGACTAGGCCACTCCAAAGTCTTCATTTTGTTTTTCTTCAGCCATTCAGAGGTGGATTTGCTGGTGTGTTTTGGGTCATTGTCCTGCTGCAGCACCCAAGATCGCTTCAGCTTGAGTTGACGAACAGATGGCCGGACATTCTCCATCAGGATTTTTTGGTAGACAGTAGAATTCATGGTTCCATCTATCACAGCAAGCCTTCCAGGTCCTGAAGCAGCAAAACAACCCCAGACCATCACACTACCACCACCATATTTTACTGTTGGTATGATGTTCTTTTTCTGAAATGCTGTGTTACTTTTACGCCAGATGTAACGGGACACGCACCTTCCAAAAAGTTCAACTTTTGTCTCGTCGGTCCACAAGGTATTTTCCCCAAAGTCTTGGCAATCATTGAGATGTTTTTTAGCAAAATTGAGACAAGCCTTAATGTTCTTTTTGCTTAAAAGTGGTTTGCGCCTTGGAAATCTGCCATGCAGGCCGTTTTTGCCCAGTCTCTTTCTTATGGTGGAGTCGTGAACACTGACCTTAATTGAGGCAAGTGAGGCCTGCAGTTCTTTAGATGTTGTCCTGGGGTCTTTTGTGGCCTCTCGGATGAGTCGTCTCTGCGCTCTTGGGGTAATTTTGGTCGGCCGGCCACTCCTGGGAAGGTTCACCACTGTTCCATGTTTTTGCCATTTGTGGATAATGGCTCTCACTGTGGTTCGCTGGAGTCCCAAAGCTTTAGAAATGGCTTTATAACCTTTACCAGACTGATAGATCTCAATTACTTTTGTTCTCATTTGTTCCTGAATTTCTTTGGATCTTGGCATGATGTCTAGCTTTTGAGGTGCTTTTGGTCTACTTCTCTGTGTCAGGTAGCTCCTATTTAAGTGATTTCTTGATTGAAACAGGTGTGGCAGTATTCAGGCCTGGGGGTGACTACAGAAATTGAACTCAGTTGTGATAAACCACAGTTAAGTTATTTTTTAACAAGGGGGGCAATTACTTTTTCACACAGGGCCATGTAGATTTGGAGGTTTTTTTCTCCCATAATAACGTAAACCTTCATTTAAAAACTGCATTTTGTGTTCAATTATGTTATCTTTGACTAATAGTTAACGGTTTTTGATGAGCAGAAACATTTAAGTGTGACAAACATGCAAAAGAATAAGAAATCAGGAAGGGGGCAAATAGTTATTCACACCACTGTATATATATATATATATATATATATATATATCATATATATATATATTTGCATATTTATAACGAACCCCTGAAAAATAAATGTGTTACAAAATAAACATTATACAAGAATTTGAATTAATGGTCTTGAGGGCTGTCTCGTGCCTAGAGTTTAATATAACATAATATTGAGTCTAATATAATTGAGTCTAATTGTTGAGTCTAATATAATATTTGATATCAATTATATATATATATATATATATATATATATATATATATATATATGGCAAGCCGTATATATGCATGCAAGATACTTTTCTTTCCCCACGTGAGTCAGTCCACGTCAGCGCTCTTTAACCAATCAGATGTGACCTCACCATTTCAACCAATCATAACGCGGCAGGAGCGCAGCCTTAATCCTGTTTACATGAAATAAACCTGCTACCGACCAGGGGGGTGTTCTTCGTACGTCGCTAACTCAGTTAGCTGGATTTGATTGTTGTGGATTTGTCCTGATCTTGGATTGTTTCGTTCTCCGATGCTCATCTCGCACTTGTTGTCATAGCAACATGTCCGTAAGCTTGAACCTGCTCGGTAGCAGGTTTATTTCATGTAAACAGGATTAAGGCTGCGCTCCTGCCGGGTTATGATTGGTTGAAATGGTGAGGTCACATCTGATTGGTTAAAGAGCGCTGACGTGGACTGACTCACGTGGGGAAAGAAAAGTATCTTGCATGCATATATACGTCTTGCCATAATATATATATATATATATATATATATATATATATATGATATCAAATATTATATTAGAACATAAATTCATAGGTTTTCTATTATTATAATAAACTCTAGGCACGAGACAGCCCTCAAGACCATTAATTCAAATTCTTGTATAATGTTAATTTTGTAACACATTTATTTTTCAGGGGTTCGTTATAAATATGCATATATATATATATATATATATATATATATATATATATATATATATATAGAGAGAGAGAGAGAGAGAGAGAGAGAGAGAGAGAGATCTGTATAATAAAAATAATTTTTTTATAATGAAAAATTGGACAAAACTAATTTTATTATAAAGTAAACAATATAAAAGTATACATGTTTTTAAAAAAAATATTCATATTTAAATTTTTCCATATACAACATATTTTTTTCATATTTCTTATTTTTTTGTCTCATGTAATTTGTAAAACATATGTGCATATTATGTTCTAATATAATATTTGATAGTGATTATGTGTGTGTGGTGGGAGGGGGGGATCCATGGCAGGGAAGCATTTCAGCGCATAACACGTGGGGTGGGGGAGCATTTCAGCGCAGGTGTTACAAAAAAAAATTAGCTTGTTCTTTTTGTCATTTCGTCAACCAATCAAAGGGCTTGTGATCAGTGTTTCTACTGTCGATGCATATCGCCTTTTAAACCAACACACGAACGCGCAATAATCCTAGACAACTCAATCCGGCCATACTAATCATCAACAACAGGTGTGCTGGAAGAACCGACTTAGCCGGAGCGTAATTAGCACGATGATCTCATCTTAGATGTGTCAATTCATCCCGGATGTTTCAAGCGACGTACGAAGAATACCCCCCAGGTTCAAGCTTACGGACATGTTGCTATGACAACAAGTGCGAGATGAGCATCGGAGATCGAAACAATCCAAGATCAGGACAAATCCACAACAATCAAATCCAGCTAACTGATTTAGCGACGTACGAAGAACACCCCCCTGCAGTCCTGAACGTTGGCTTGGAAGAATGAGGAATTTTAGTCCACTTCTCAGTATAGCTCAGTACAGAATAGCATCAACACTATGGTGTTGGTGGGTTTAGAACAGTATTGTCAAAAATGGCAGATAAAAAATGGAAGTTTCTGGTTTTATTTAGGTAACAAAAAAAGTCTGAAGGCTTGTTTAAAGGTTTGAGGTTAAAAAATTTTAATTTGAAAGTTATAATTGTAAACATTGCTTCAGGGGGCGTTTTCTGTTACAAGCTTTCTGTACTTTTTTACATAATCAAATAAAGCAATAAAGCATGTATAGAGTATACACACATCATACTAAAATATGGTTTTAATATACAAACAAGATTAGCTTAAAACTGGAATTATGTGTGCAGGGTTTAGTCATCTTACTCATTTTGTTGTGATTTTAGGCCGCCCCTTTTTCTACTCTGGAGGTGAAGCTAAGCAAACTGCCAAAAGATTGTAAGATACAAAGTGTCTACTAAAAACTATACAGCATATAATAATAATAATAATAATAATAATGCAAAGTGCTACATAAGCAATTAAAAGCAATGTATTATGTAATTTGTTGTATTTTGAATGTTACACACAATTGTTGTCCATTAATTGTGTATTTTAGTTCGACATGACATGTTGTTAACCTTACGAGGGGCGTATAATGAAACCCAAGTGATCTCAATGTCCAAGGACAGCAATCTCATGCAGACTCTTCACTACTACATCAACAAATACCTGGATACTGAGATTGGACTCCGCATGGTACAATTTGTGTTACAGTACATTATCGTGCGTTTAGAATCGTTATAAAATCATATGTAACAGAATTTACTTTGCTCATAAAGAAACCAAGAATAATTTCTAAAGCACAGAGCAAGAGCCAGTGCTATTTTTTGTTTACGGCATAGATACACAGTACTGTATGTGCTTTTATCTGTTTTCTCTTTTGGTTGTTCACATGTCTATCTGTTTTGTACGAGGATAGTTGAAGGACAATAGAACCTCCAAACCTGCAGTAGTCTCTTTAAGTCCTTTTGCTCCCGCAAGTGAATTTACACTCACTCTTCCTGTGGAAAAGGTGAGACAACTCAGGATATTCATTTTAACTAATGGTAACATTTAACATTAACTTTAAGGTTTTTTTTTGTTGTTGTTTTTTAGCTCAAAACCTTCATAATCAAAAATAATTATTTCTTTGACTCATCATAGTAGAAATCAATTTCAGTATTGTGTTACTTCTTTAATTATAATAATAATAATAATTATTATTATTATTATTATTATTATTATTATTATGTCATTAAAATAACATCTTGTCTAATACCTTACGAGTCATTTTATAATTTGGAATACAGTACATTTCCTAAAAAGAAAAAAGTACAGTAATGGTTTAAGTTAGTAAATTTCTTACCCACCACGAGATGTTTTGATGTTTATAAGAGTATGAAATAGAGTGTGTGAGAGTACTTGTAATACGTATGGGGAGACCTTTTCGCTTGGAGATAGAGTGGGATTATTAATTAGAAACTTAAAAGGAAATAAAAGAAAACTGAAAAACACAAAATAAACAGAGCTCCGCCGTCTACACAAGAACGGACGCAGCTCTGGAATCTAAAACTAAAACAAGTATCCTCTCTGGGCCTACGCCCTTACCAAGGATTTATAGAAGAGATTTTCTTAATTTGGGCTTTGCACTATAACTGAACTGAACTGAAGCGTGTCGCTCTCTCTTTCTGGGTCTTTGCCTCTCTCCCTCTCTTAAGCGTGCTCATCCGTCTTTCTTTTTTCCTTCTTTGGCCCTGATACCTTACCGGGTCTACCGAAATAAACACACCGGCGACAGGTGTGGCGCGTTCAGACTGATTGCGCTATTGCCTGGCAACTGCGTGTCAATATGGCCGCGCCTCTGCCTGAGGAGTTCTGAACAGTGCAAAGTATTTTTGCGCGGCTCCGCCCCTCGTTACACCTGGCTGATCACTTCTAACTTTCATGGATGGTTTAACCTCATATTTGAGCAAATTATTTCATTAAAATTATATGAATCTGTAAACCATAACGGAGTATGTACTGTAACATAATTGGAAGTCAATTAATATACTCAATAATAGTGAGCTCTTATAGATATAATATTGCAAAAATAAGAGAACACTTACCACAATGTATTTAAATTGTATTCCACATAGAAGAATGATCTCGTTTGATGCTGGTCACTTGGCAACCTAATTAGCTGGCTAGCTGAGACAAGACAGATTGATATGACAACATAAATTAACAACATAAATTAACAACAACAACAAAAAACTAGTTAACTTAGAGACTGTAATTAGCTGGGACAAGACAGATTACTCATACCCTGAGTCTACTGGGATAGGCTATAGGCTTCCTGTTTCCTATCCAGAAAAAAACAGAATACAGATAGAGTTCTATTTTATTTTAATTTTTTTACTATTTAGACTTTGAAATCAATTAAATGTTGAATCATGTTTTGTTAGTCTTGTTTATGAACTATTTTGAAATCCTGAGTTGCGTAAGCAGACACAGCAAAAAAATTCTATTTGGTTATTATTAAAATATTCTGCCAAGCTAATTGAACCGTAGGATGCAGATAACGTTTGCGTGATATTATAACAAATTTCCTTATTAGATAAAATTATAATTCTTTTGAATAAAATATTTAGAATAAATTTACTTATCGTCAAGAGACATGGATCATACACCAAATTATAGAATGACTCGAATATATAATATTTGGACTAGGTTAGAGTACTAAAAATGTTTGTTTTACTCCACAGGACAATGTAGAGTTGCATTTAAACAGAGTGGACAGGTATTGCTAAACAAATGTTTTTTTTTCCTGGGGGGGGGGCATCTCTGTGTATCAGGCTTATTTGTCCGAGCTAACGTTTGGTCACTGTGGGTGTTGAAGAGTGTTAAGTGTGTCTGATCTTATCCTGTCACCTGTTTACTGGTATATATTGATTAATAAATGTTATTCACCTGGCGGTGGTGTTAATGTTTACTGTATGTTTAGGAATTTGTCAGATGCACTTATCCAGAGCGACTTAAAGTCTTATTTCATCACATATCTGAGTAGTTGTAGCTGTGCTCAAGGGCCCATTAAGGAAAACTTGATGGTTGTAAGATTTGAACCTGGGACCTTCCAAACTGTAGGCCTATGCTGTAACCACTGAGCTAGCATTGACCCAATGTTATGTCTGATCAGTATATAAAGAATGATGTAAAACTTAATAATGCTTTAAATTTTGATTATTTTGACTTCTCTGTGTGTGTGTGTGTGTGTGTGTGTGTGTGTGTGTGTGTGTGTGTGTGTGTGTGTGTGTGTGTGTGTTTGTGTGTGTGTGCGTGTGTGTGTGTGTGTGTGTGTGTGTGTGTGTAGCTCTGAGAAGGACATGAAGGTGCGTCTGGATTTTGATATACCTGCAGAGGAGAAGGCGTTTCTGGTGAAGAGGAAAGAGGTGGTCTCTCATGCACTACAGAAAATTCTTAACCTTCAAACTCCTTTGGATCCCACAAAGGTATTGTACAAGTTGCACCACCACTCTCTTACTGAAAACTAAAATAAACTGAATCAAGGAAATCAATATATTTTAGATTTTTTTAATGTAAAAGTTGTAATTATAAAACTATTTAATCTAGAATAGAATAGAACAGAATAGAATAGAATAGAATAGAAAAGCATGACATGACATGACATAAATCTAACCTTAGTCTAACCTATCACAGAAAAGGATCTTACAACATTTACATATTGAAATGAATTATAAACACTAAATGGGCAGCATGTAATCACTGTGATGGAGATCTTTATTACTTACTGTTGTATTACTTACAGTACAGTAAGCAGAGCTGCCAACTTTCATGCAATCACTCATCTCCACACACTCTCACACCACACTTTCAATTTCTCACACTTTCATATTAAAAACAATTGTTTCCAACTGCTCGAAAAACACTACATCATGCCCTCCAATAGATACAATGGTTATAGAAAATAATTACCATCCTAATCAATCACCTCCTAAAATGACTTGTAACCAGCTAGCCAATAGCTGGATAAAACAAAGTAGTCTGTTTTCATTTTAGGCTACAAAGCAACAAAATGTGAATATTTTAAAGTGGGGTGATACTTTTTTGTATCCACTGGCACACTGTAGGTGTATTGAGGCCAGAGCGAACCTGAACGAGGCTCCGCCACTTATTTTCTTTCCAAAGAAATAGAAATGATATTTGCGTAATGCATCAATCAATCGCAAAAGAAGGGATAATAATTAGAACAGTCATAACAGTCCTAAACAGATTAACAATCTAATAAAGTAAATTGACATTCTAATACATTTATAGATGCCACCAAAGTAACACACCAGCTGGAGCATTAAAAGAGTGATTGAGGGGAGTGGCATAATATTCAAAGTGAAAAATATGTCAATATTCATAGTGACCATAAAATAATGGCACTAAGGTTAATCATGTAGTACTTTTATATATTCATAAGAACACTAAAAGGCTAACAAACAAAACAAAGAGAATTGCGAGAGAAATTGTAATTTTTGACTGCACAAATGAGTGTGTATGTTTATATGAGTGTGTATGTTATTATTTTGTGACTTGATTCTGACCCTTGGCAATACGAGTGTCATACGCCAATAAAGCACCTTTTAAACCGGTTGATCTCTCTCTCTCTCACCCTTAGTACCATCTGCTGATCCATTTGTTTTTCTGCTTCATCAAGTTTCCTTGCTGCCCTCATACACTCTCTTGGTTCCACAGCTCCTGCATGACTGCTGTATTTCACAAAATATTGCATGTTTTGTAGCACCCAAGTGTTCTTACATATATAATTAGTAATAATTTGTTTTGTGTATAATTAAACTCAATGCAAAAATAAAATTTTCTCAGTCTTGTGTGTAAACAATTTTACTGCCCTTAGAGGCATCATAGTGAAGGGGGGAAGGAGAGTGATATAAAGAACCATGGATAATGTTAGACAAAAAGGTTGGTAATGCACAGTGGGGATATTGTGTGCTTGTACATGCTTGTACAATGCTCTTATTTTCAGAATCGCACTCCAAGCTTTTCTGAAAAGTTGGCAGCCCTTCTCAGCATATAAAACTATGTGCGTTTGTGAATGTGTGTGTGTGTGTTTAGGTGCCAACAGTGGCTGTGGTGTGTTCAGGAGGCGGCTCCAGGGCCATGACAGGCATGTACGGTTCTCTGAAAGGACTGCAGAGCCTCGGCCTGCTGGATGTCATCACCTACATGACCTCAGTTTCTGGCTCCACCTGGTGAGTGTAAAAGCACATCACAGGCTCAAATACCTTTACAGTACATGATGCTGTGGACCCTCACCATACGAATGCCACAGCTTGAGAATTTTCGACTTACAAATCAAAAAAAATTTTCGAAGAAATCAAGCCAGTTGAACGTACTTATGGTAGCCGGTCAAAACTTGTTTGCGTCAGTAGAAAGCCTAATGAGTTTACATGTTTTTTTTGTGTGTTTGTAAGATTAATGAAGACATGGTACCAAGAATATTTGTAACATTCATATTAATTTATTAACCAAGATTATGTGTATTATCCAAAACAGACACCGCAGTGCAGAAAATATGACTATTTACAACTATATACAAAATATTTTGGTGTGTATGTGAATGGACGTATAGTCCTGTATACTGTGCGATTGTGTGCGTGTGTGGATGCAGGAGTATTGTATTGGCCTCACCGGTTTTATGAGCCAATCCAGGAGCATGATAATGAAAAAAATGCTGACTGTGATATTGTTTTAAGGGTGAGTAATCCAATTTAGATGTATCTGCACAGCTTTACGCAGCGCTGGGGAAAATGGTGATCGATCATACTGTATGTGTATAAACTATGCGTATTAGCTTGCCAGCATCTTCACAGCTTTCTTTAAACATAGTCAGCTGACTTCCTTGCATCACCAGGATTCCCTTCATAATTTGGAAAGAAAGCCTGGCGAGAATAAAAATTAAACCAAAACACAACTGAAGGCAATACATCATATGGGATCAGATTATAAAGTATACAAGACCATATAGAAAATGATCCGCAGCTTTATAAAAACCCATTATGTGGCTGCGCTACACGTCATCAAGGATGAAGGAGAAATGGGAGCCACTTTTAGTTTTGTTTTAAAATTAGCCAGTGCCAAGAGGAATCATACTGTAAATCTCCCTTACTTTAACAGATTATCTGCATTTACATTATTTCCTATTGGAAAATCCGCTCCTTAATACAAATTTTCTCCAATAACTTACGATACTGTACTACAGTATATACATTTCACATGCAAACATGTGATAAACAAGCTGCATTTCACTATGATCTACCCTGAGACTCATCAGTGAATTCAACTAAAGATTGCCATTGTAATGTAAACAAAAATGCATGAATAAATCATGTGAGAAAATCTATTAAAAAAAACACACACATTCAACTCTTCAGTTTTTATCACAGATGGAAACATGGATAACAATTTATGAACGGTTTTGTGTTGCTGGATTGAAATTGTGTGTCAAAAACAATTATAATAATAATCTGATGCTACCTTCTTAATTTGTCTTCCTTTGTTTAAGGGGCACTGCTACTCTGTACTCTGACCCATTTTGGTCAAAGGAAGGCCTGGATAAAGTGATAGCATCTACTCAGAAGGAGTTGGCTAAGAGCCCAGCCAGTGTCTTCTCTTCTACACACCTTCCTTATTATCACTCTGAGCTGGAAAACAGGGAGAAAGAAGGCTACTCAGTCTCATTAATTGATACCTGGGGACTTGTTATAGAGCAGCTCATCTTTGGAAAGGTCTGCTTCTCTATTGGCACAGAAATCCAACAGTTCCACAACAGTTCAACAATTGCTATTTATTATATTCTCATTTTATATTCTTGCTTGTAAGATCTAAGTGGAAAAGTAACATCAAAAATTGTTTCTGGTTCAGGAACACACAGATACACTATCTGACCAGAAGAAGGCAGTCTCTGAGGGCCAGAACCCACTCCCAATCTATACAGCAGTAAACATGCAGGATGCAAGTGGTTTCACCATCCCTGGTAAAGACTGCACATTAACCCTTCACCTTATACAGTATTTCAGAACACTGGTGTCATTTATCACATTCTGGTTTGAGTGCATTTAAAATCAATGGTAGAAAGAATTTTTATTTTTATTTTTTGCTTTTTTTCTCCCTGGTCCTTGTACTCTAAGAGTGGTGTGAGTTTACCCCATTCGAAGTAGGATTCTCCAAATATGGAGCATTTGTCCCTACAGAAAATTTTGGGAGTGCGTTCTACCTAGGTCATGTGGTGAAGAAGCTGCCAGAAACGCGCATCTCCTTCCTCCTGGGTCAGTGCTGTATTTGTTTTAGAGAAAGCTTCACAATCCCCTGCTTCGTCTCCATTTGCTTCATTATGGGTATACTGTCAAACTAATACTAATGTAACTGTGTGTGTGTGTGTGTGTGTGTGTGTGTGTGTGTGTGTGTGTGTGTGTGTGTGTGTGTGTGTAGGCATTTGGAGCAGTGTTTTCTCTAGTAATTTGATGCAGTTGTGGAAAAAATTTACTGGAATGACACTATCCTCCACTAGAGAAAAGGTGGACAAGATTGGTAAGTTCATATCAATATCAGCTTTGTTACTCTTCATTGTCAACTTCATTAAAAGGTACAGACACTCAATGTTTAAAAATGATCAGCATTAGTTCTTGACTTTTCCTTAAATTAAAAAATATGACAACTACAAATAAACATATGTATGTGTTTATTAAGCTATATCACATAAGAGAGTGCTGTTGTATTAAATATCAGCACAGCTGTGATACAGCTAGTTTTGGTTTGTAGCTTGCACTAGCTACAGTATGAACAGATCAACATAAACGGTTCAGAGCCAATTTGGAATGATTTAAAAGCAGGTACTAAGGTTGTTTATTATGACAATGTTATCAGATGTGTTTTCTTGCTGAACGTGCTTTCATGACTGGTTTGAATGTGTGTTTTGGCAGGCAGCTGCTCTCCACTCTTTCCAATATTGCAGATCTTACTTAGGCTCCTGATACCCTCTATGATCAGATTATTTTTATTAGGAGGGCTAACTTTTACACATGACTATTTATACCGTCAGCTGTTATTGTAAGACTCAAATGTCAACCTTCTGGAATGGTTTTTGTAAAAACAGTATTGTCAAGTGCAAGAGCATTTGCAAAATCCAATCAAGCACCAGGAAACCAAAACCTACCTGCTTCAGAGAAAAGCTTTATAAAGGATTTACAAAGCATACATAGCAGACACATATCAACTGTTCAAAGGTTTTTCTTGTAGAGCACGGAATTCATAGATCCATCAGTTATGGCAATTTGAAAGTTGCAAAGCAGGCTGAGATCATAACACTACCACTACCATGATTGACTGTGGTATGATGTTCTTTTTATTAAATGCTGTGTTAGTTTTTTTGCCAGATGCAAATGAGCAAAATGTTTCATTTTTGACCAATTTGTCAACCAAACTGTTAAATTAGGCTGGTAGGATAACTGAATCGGTGCATGGATGGATGGATGGATGGATGGATGGATGGAAACAAGGAAGAAAATTATGAAAATGTAATGGAAGGTTACAAGAAAGGAAATAAGAAGGAGGGAATAACAGAAAGAATGAATGAAGACAGGAAGGATAGAAGGCAGGAAGGAAAGAAAAAAGGAAACAATTTTTTTTTCATCTGTCCTGATTCACCCCAAAAAAAAGAAAATGAGGAAAGAAGAAAATAAATAATGAAACAAGCAAGCAAGGAAGAAAACAAAACAAGGAAGGATGGAATTGATGTAAGAAAGGAAATGAGGAAGAAGGAAACAAGGAATGAAGGAAATAATAATGAAAAAAGTAAACAAACAATGATGCCAGAAGGAATTAAAAACAGAAGGTAGAAACAAAGGAATTAAGAAAACAAAGAAGAAATTAAGGAATGGAGGAAACAGGGGCATAATAAACAAATACGGATAAAAGTAGGGAATTAAGGAAAAGGGAAGCAAGAATGGATTGAAGGAAACAAAGAAATTAAGGAAGGAAGAAAAGAAGGATGAAAAAGGAAGTTATTATGGAAGAGGGGAGAAAAGAATGGGGAAAACGGGCACATATAAAAGGCATAAATAAACAAACAAGGATGACAGAAGGGAATTAACAACATAAGGAAGTAACAAAAGGAATAAAGGAAACAAATAAGCAACACAAGGAAATAAGGAAAAAAGGGGGGGAAAAGGAAGAAACTTGGAGGGCAAAAAAGCATAACTCATCACACACACACACACACACACACACACACACACACACACACACACACCTTCACACATTACAGGCAATTTGAAAACACCAATTAGTCTAATCTGCATGTCTTTTGACTACAAGAAGAAACACATCGAGCACAGGGAGAACATACAGTACAAACTCCATACACACAGATATGAGGCTAATCGAAATCCACTGTGTCAACCCAAGTCTACAAACATTTGGTCAATATTTAGAATAACAATTATTGCAGAATTTTTCTTTCTGCATGTGCATGTATTATTTGTACAGCAAGTTCTAATTACATTTTCCTTTTTTCTACTGACAAAAATCTTACTAGTCTTCTGGTTTATTTTCTGTTTTGTTAACAAGCAATTTTCTTGGGCTTGTAGAGACAGATGGGAAGCGTCCAGCACTGGATACTGTACGGGTTGATTCAGATGCTTCAGCATTTTCCAAGTTTTTGAATGATCGCCCCATCATCAGCAGTGTGTTTAACTTCCTTAGAGGATTTTTCCTGCACAACTTCTACGCCAAAAGTCCAAATTTCGACATCTCAAATGGTCAGACATTTTTTCTCGTTTGATTTGTTTACAAATTCACTAGTTTGAATATTTGCACTCCATTATTTTTCCTGTTGATCCATCCAGTCACTTAACATATACATTTTATAAAAATGGACACTCACTGACAACTTAAATATTGCCTGTTTACCTACTGTACACATTCATGCAATTATAGTATCCAGACAACCAATCATGTGACAGTAGGATCACATTTCAAGGATGGGAAAAAAAGTCATCTCCTCAAGCTTGATCATTGAAAATGTAGCAATAATTCTACTGGCAATTCTACAGTTCAGAGTACAATGGCCAGACTGGATTAAACTAACATGAATGCTGCTTGAACTCAAATTATCACTGATGAGCTGTAAAGTATGTTAGAATGCACAACAAATTAAGTCTTGAAGTGGATGTGCAAAATAATCTGAAGAAAAGATATCTGACACTACACTGCTTGCCAAATTTGGCATATGTGGTCTAATAATATAGCAGAGCTAAATTGAAAACCGTTCCCAAACATTTCATCAGATCATTTACCTGTTGTATTTTTCATGGAGGTTTTGCAAGCTCTTTTGTTACTGAATAAATCTCTGCTGTATTATCACATGTGGTCATATACAGTACGTTCTTGCCCTGTCCACAATGACTGTAACTTACTCATCCAAGCTGGATGACTGACAGTATTTGGTCATTATTATCAAATAATTCTAGCAAACCACAGCTAATGTACCCATAGTTCCAGTTTAAATCAGAGCGTTTGCATGGTTACATTATCAAAAGGGTTAAATTTTGCAAATATACAGGTATTTCTAATAATAGTGGCGGTTGAATGTACTGTATACACTGTATTATGTACTTGTTATCAAATGTAACCAGACTAAGATTTTCTTTTTATTGCCTTTTCTGTTTTCACCACATACTCTTCACAGAGACAAACCTGGATGCCTTTCCAAACAAGCTGACACCCACAGACTCCACACTTAGCTTAGTGGATTCTGGGTTGTACATTAACATAGCCTTTCCTCCTGTGCTGCGCCCACAGAGATGTGCCGATTTCATTCTTTCCCTCAGCTATTCCTGGGATGATGATCCTTTACAGGTAAAATAATTAGCAGAGAAATTTTTAAGGGTTTTACAGTTCTTGTTTTTGTTTTTTCACTGTTGCAAATGGGAGTCCCAGATATGGTGTGAGTGTACTGTAGGTGCTGAGATCTCTTAAACTGAAAACCAACACAAACCTAAAACAAGAAAAGCAACAAAACCAGGATCAGCACAAGAACCAAGCAAGATATCAAACATTAAACAACACAATATAGAAAACAACGATAACTCAAACAGAGACAAGGAACTAAAGAAAACCATGAGCTTACAGTAAATAATGCTACTAATCAGGCCAGTAAAGTATGACACGGGTGAACAAAAGCAGGACGCACAAGAAAAAGTAAACCTAAAAGTTCCAAAAAAAACACAAAACACGGAAGTAGCCCTTGGGTGCAAAGCACCACCGAGGGTTATCCCTGACAAGCATCTTCTGCTTATTTATTATTTCAATTTAATCTGTGTACTACTAGAATGCTTTTCCCACTCATAATTGTTTATACAAGTGGTTTGAATTAATGTCATGGAGTAAATAGATTCAGTTTAATTTGATAATTACATATTCAGGATTCAGTGTAGAGTTAGTGGAAATCTTGTTGGCAACATCGTACTCCAAGTTACTGAACGCGAAGTAGTCACACAATACAGTCGCTTTGAGTTATGTTTGGCCTATGAAATGGTGAGTGTGATGCCATTGATGAAGAATTAGCATGAAGGAAGAGATCCCCCAGGCACCACTATCAGCAGACAGTAGGGCTGCATTGTGGAGGATGTAGGAAACCCTGTAACAAACGTGAACGAAAAAGATTCAAGATATTTTTTCTTTGCAGTGTCTTCTTGCACCTTGTGAGTCGAGGGTTAAGACATTGGGTCTGTGGAGTTTGCATGTTCTCTCCATGCTTGGTGGGTTTCCTTTAGGTTATCCGGTTTCCTCCCACAGTCCAAAGACATGTAGATTAGATTAAATGGCATTTTCAATTCCTTGCAGTGTGAGTGAGTGTGTCCTTGTTTACCCTAAGATGGAATGGCACCCCATACAGGATATACTGTACCCTGCCTCATGCCTTGAGTCCCCTGGAATAGAGTTTTGTACAGGACAAGCAGTATAAACAATGAGCGAGAGTGATGAGAGAATTTTTTCTTTAAAGTAATAACTTAACATTAACAAATTAAGCGTTTCTCTTGATATGTTTCTATTGTGTTCAGGTTGTGAAGAAAACTCAGCAATACTGCATTGACCACCAGATACCATTCCCAAAGATAGATTTCAGCAAGTACACATCTCAGCCCAAAAAGGAAGTGTATGTTTTTATGGATGAGCAGAATCCTGATGCTCCCATAGTGCTCCACTTCCCACTGGTCAATGTCTCATTTAAAGACTACAAAGCACCAGGTAATTATCCTTTATGTGCTTGTATTTTGGATTTAGATTATTAGAGATTTCATGAGTTTGCTTTAAAAAAATCAGATTAAGTAAAAATAATAATAATTAGAAAAAATCTCCAAATGTAGAAATGGTCAATTTCCAGCTAAAAAGAGAGTGTGACACCTTTCACACCCAAAGAACAGATCAAGCTTGTGATTTCAGATCAAACACTTTGTTCAACACTGGAGCTTTCATGATTCGTGCTTTTAACAGGAACTCAATACAGTTGACATCAAAAATTCTTATTATAAATAATTAGAAGTAGAAAGTGCCAACATTTTTTACTACTTTTTTGTGAGTGTGGCTAATTATTTTAGTACTGAAGAAATAACTCGAGTGAATGAAGGAAGACTAACAATACTGAATGTGTGTGTCTGCGTCCTCATACTGCAGGAGTAAAGAGAAGAGGAATGAAGGAGATAGATGAGGGAAATATTGATGTGAGCACTATAACCTCTCCATATGTAACCTCAAACCTCACATATTCTTCGCAAGAATTCCAAAGACTGGTGGACCTCTCCTACTACAACATTGTCAACAACACAGAAACCATCATAAATGCACTAAAGAAAGTTTTGAACAGAAAGGGCTTGTTAGCATGACTTCAGCTGATTATACAAATAATTGCAAAATAAATTAATAAGTAGGACAAATGAAGGACGAAGTCACTAAGTGTATCTGGTGTTAGTGAGTTTTAAACCACACCACAGTTAATTCCTTGAATCTTTAACCATAAATAGATTTATATCAGTACACTAGTTCTAATATGATAGTTTCTATAGCTACAGTTCATTCATAGAGATTTAATGGCAGATGATGATGCTTTCTGGCTTTTCTGGTGATGCTCAACTGATGTCACAAAGTCATGTCTGGGTTATTTTCGTGGTACAGCATAGCCTGTAGTGTGTTAGGGAATTACCTGCAATTCTTATTGTACTTATCTGAAGATGAGCTAATCTTGTCTATAATGAGTTTCTGGAATAAATTTTATTTGATTCACTTACAGTAATGATCTGGTATTGTTCAATCTCTCTAACAAATTCCCTGTATTTTGCTTATACTGTACTACAGGGCACACAGTCAATGAAGGATTCACAGCACCTTGAAGCTGTCTGGCCTTATCTTATTCCCCATTTAAGTATTAATTTTTGCTGTCACACAGTGGTCCAGTAAATTTAGTTTGTATTCGCAATGGACTACAGGTTTTATTGGGAAACAAATCCTGAATGTTTCACTTTTGTGATATACATTCCAGTGTCTGCTGTATGTGTATTTATATAAATTGAGAACACCAGCTGTGCTTTCAGAATGCAATGATCTTGGGTACATTTTCTGGTATGCAGTACATGTTCATAGATACTTTGAACTATTTTTGGCATTTTAAAAAAATATATGAATTAATTAATTCATATTAAAAGAATTAATTAAATTAAAAGAAAATCTACAGTGGGAGAAATAAGTATTTGATCCCCTACAGATTTTCTAAGTTTGCCTACTTACAAAGAAATGAAGGGTCTATAATTTTTATCAGCCGAAACACCAGGCTAATTGATGGACAAAAGGAGGAACCCCGCAACCACATCCGATTGGACCAATCACCCGTGGGACGGACTGACCCCGAAGGAAACAAAAACCCTAAGGAGTAAGAGTTCAGAAGGTAAAAAAAGAGAAGGAAAACATCACGACTGGAACCTACACACATCTTCCAAGCAGATTCGTTGTCTTTATTATGTAAACCCTAAGTGGGCAAACTTGGAAAATCTGTAGGGGATCAAATACGTATTTCCCCCACTGTATATAGAAACAATGTACAGAAAGCATACATTAGAATACAAATTTTAATATACTGTAGTCTCATTATATTTTCAGTTAAATTTGAATATACATATTCATGCTTTCTGCTCTTTCATGTGCGCTCAAACTCATTTTTGTGTGCGTTGCATCTTGCATTATGTTTTGCATGATACTCACCATCACAAAGCTCTGAGCCAACCAGTGACTAGAGGAGGGTCAATACCAGTCAGTCAGAAACTAAAGGAGGACACATTCTCAGTTCCTGTGTCTGATTGGCACCATTGTTCTTAGAGTTTGTTTTTGAATTTGGTGGCTAGAGGGCTTCATCGTGTTATTATTTATTTATTTCATCAGAATAAGGTAATCTACCCAATCCAGAATGTACCCTAATTGTGCTCACCCTTCCCAGGAATATACAGATTTTAAAAGAAATAATGAAGAAATTAAAATTATTTTAATCAGTGATCACCCTTATTATTTCATATCATATACTTTTTCCATATAAAAAAAGGAAAATAAAACCAAGAACTATACCTCATTCATTTGAGCCTTTCAAATTTCAAATTCTAACTTTGTATTGAGTCTAGTTTTTCCCTAATGCGATCCACTTTGATTCAGTGAAATAAGTTTTCTCTTAAAAGGTTTAATTATAATTTGTTCAATAACTGTATAATTAAAGTTGGTCTATAGCCTAAAGATATGATGAATCTTTGCTGGGTGTAAATATTTAAATAATTATAGTGTTTCCATAAAAACAATATTTTGTCTTTTACGCCAATATTTTGTCTTTACACATATTTTCTAAAAAGTCTATGGAATTTTATATATTTTCATTGATCATTATGCGAGATACTTGATTTTTGCCTGAATAGTTTGACCTTGCTTTTGCAATGACTGTTTATTGCAGGTGTACTAAAAGGTGTTTATATCTCTTCTTCTGATGTTCCCCTTTTGTGTTATTCCTGAATTTTGCTTAGGCCTCTTTTCCCTTTGTTCTTTAGCCTATAAACTAGCCAACTTCTACAACCATCTTATTTTGCAATATTTGTCTCTGTTCCAATATTTGTCTCCATTATACCTGCTTTTTTGTGTAATTCTTTCCATATTTAGCTTTTGCCTTTTGTTTGAGTGTTGCTCCTTTTTTTTTGTTTTGGTAAATTTTTCAAATCAGAATTTAAATTCTCAAAACAACTTGCACAGGCTTCACACCATCTAGTCACTTGCACATAAAAGCAATTTCTCAGCTTTTTTTGAACAAATTGAAAATGCTCTGGCACATTCATGTTGCATAAGTAGGGCAACTGGCTGCTGTTTCCTACAGTATAAGTTGTTTATTATCCAAAGGCAATTAATTATAAATGGTTTAAACTTGTTTTCTTTTGAATAAACTTACTGCCAAAAAAAACATCAAGGCGTTAATCACTGCATACAGTAAGTCGTTATAGGCAAACTGGTTGAACCAGATATTGTTACAGTACATGTACAGTACAGTATATCTTACACACGTAATCTTCTAATATTAGGTTATAGTATTAGGCTTTGTTGTGTCCTAAATTGATGAGCAATGACGAAGTAAATATTGATACAACATTGGAAGAAGGGGAATGTTTGTAGTATTAGCTCAACAAAACATGAATGCAGCATGTGAGGTTGTCATAACAGACACTTCCAAAGGCTGGATAAGATATTCCAATAGACACATTTCATGGAAACAGGTTGTGCATAAGACTTCCACCTCTATTGAAAGATGGATTTTTCACTTGCACATAAATGGCTTCTTCTACTCCTCTCTCAAACCATCTATGCTCTCTGTCCAAAATTCGTCCATTCTTATCCTCAAACGTGTGTCCTTTGTCCTTCAGGTAAAAGTATACTGGTGATTGAGGCATCCAGAGAAGGACCAGCTCCAGCTGGATTCAGCTTTATGATGGTTGGAGCTACACATGCTGCTCCTGTGCTTCCAGTGATCCAGACCTCATCTGCCCTCTGCACCTACTGACTTGTCCCTATGCTGAACTGGTCTTCATGTCAATTTAAATAATTTCTGTCATATTGAATTTTCACCTGCACAACACACAAGATGTTATATCATTTCTATCTGTTATCGCCCAAATGAGGATGGGTTCCCTGTTGAGTCTGGTTCCTCTCAAGGTTTCTTCCTAATGCCATCTCAGGGAGTTTTTCCTTGCCACCGTCGCCGTCACCCTTGGCTTGCTCATCAGAGAAATTTCATTAAGTCGTCTCATTATTATTATCTGCACATTTTTCTCACACATACACACTTCCAATTATTTTCTTTTCTATAATTATTTTTATTTTTATTATTTATTTATTTATTTATTTATTTTTGCTAAATTTCTTTCATTTTTGTGAAGCTGCTTTGAGACAATGACCATTGTTAAAAGCGCTATATAAATAAAATTGAATTGAAAAAAAATTGAATTGAATTGATTCAGGTGTTGTTGTTTCTGTGTTCATACAGGTAATTCATGAAATGTTGCTCTATTTTTTGTGAGAAATGACCCAACAGTTGTGCACATGTTAAGAAAGATTAGAAAAATCCTGAGTGGCATAGTGGTTAGCACTGTACCGTAAGTAGCAACACTGTAAATTCCAATTGCTTTGCTGACTCGCATATAAATAGTAAACTTTACTCAAAAAATTCAAACTATACATCTTACAAGGTTTTGTTGAGTAACACTTACTTGCAGGGTGAGTAAAACAATTTACTTAATAGTTTTAGTGATGCTTACTTGCAACACATAAGTAGCAACAAATAAAGCAATGACGTTATTGTACCAGTGAGAGGCAGCAGCGAGCCCAAGAATAATGAAGAAGTTAAAAAAGGGGGGGAAGAAGAAGCAAGAAGCAAGAGAGCATGCGTAGTAGAATTTGTGCGTGCTGAGCTCGTGAACGGGTGAATTGGCGCCAATTTTCTGATGTTGAAAGAAGCAGCAAGAAGTTTTTAACATCTGAAGCTTCATTACGGTTTTAAGTTACATGTTAGGTTAAAATGTGTAAGAATAGTGATGATTTGGGTCAGATTTCAATTGTTCCTGACAGTGGATATATATTCTCAGTGTTTTATACTGTAGTGTGGGCGGGGCAGCGGCCGAAGACCATCATGCTTTGCGGGGTTTTTGCTTTTTGCTGTTCACCCTTTTCAGGACAGTTGTTTGGGTTAGTGGCTTCGGCCAAGTTGGATGTTTTAAGATACGCATGTATGTGACCTGTTGAGTGTGTCCCAGTTTATGCTAAGGCTGAATTGGATTTGGTTCCCATGCTATACAGTGGCTGTGTGGTGAATAAACTTCTCCCAGCCGTTGCATTGAGCAGCAATTGAGCTTACTTAGTCTCTCCAAGTGGAGATGAGTGAGCTTGGTTGCTGCCCAATGCAATGGCTAGGAGTATTTTATTAGGTCTCAGCACTGTATACCATGAGCAGTACATTCACTGAGATAGCACACACAAACACCTTTCTCCAACACGGTGGACACATAGAGAACCCAATGCAAGGCATGATGGTCATCAGCCACTGCCCCGCCCATGCCACAATGTAATAAACAATTGATGAACTTAAGTTATTCGAGTAATGTTTACTTGGCTTTTTTAAGGCAATCGGTTTCCTCACTTTTTCCTAGTAATGTGAACACTAATAGAAAGTTAACTCAAATAATGATTTTAAGTCAACAGTACTTAAGTATACTTGATTAACAAGTTGTCCCTACAAATTGTGTTAAGTTATGCCAACTAAACATTAATACTCTACTTTACTTGGAAATTTTAAGGCAATCGGTTTCCTCACTTTTTCTAAGTAAAGTCAACTTATTACATTTTACAGTGAAGTAACAGTAATGTGCAGTAGGATGCAAGGAGTTTGTAGGAAGCAAGGTGGTGCTTTTACACTGATGTTTTAAATGAACTGGCAACCCATCCTTGATGTACCCAGTCTTGTGCCCTGAGTCCACTTGGATAGGTTCCAGGCCTCCCGTAACCCTATACAGGGTAAGCGGTATAAAGACAAAGTAAATGAGAAAGTGAGAAATGCTCCAAATTAAATGAGAAAAGCTATACTGTAAATGCTTAAGCTGCATCAATTTCACATCACACTTCCTGAAGCATCATCAACAAGTTGGACTGATTCACCAACTTGCTACCAGAGTATGCCAATAAGCTTGAGTGATTGTACTCACAAAAAGGGAGTACTTCTTCCCTAAATAACTTTTATAGCAGTGCTTTGGGTTATTTTCTTGCTGTAGGATAAAACTTGCTCCAATCATGTTTCATCCATGTGATATGGCATGGCTTTTCACAATGGAATGTAACGTCCCTTGTACAAGATTTCATTACCATTTTACTGTCCTGAGATCCATTATATAGCTATATAGTATAAAGTGTCTCTATAATTATTTAAAGGAAATATATGTGTACAGTGGGTATTGGATGGTGCAAACATGTATTGTCAGTAAGCAGAAGCTATTGACTAAAGGTATTGATTAAATCCTTTGGCAACACGTTTCCAGGGATTGGGAATCCCATCTTTGGTATGTGCGCATGGAGTATGCATATTCATGTAGCCTGACTGGTTTGGAAAATATAGGACAACTGTTTGACTTGGGCGTGCACAATATTATACAGGTGGTTTTAATCTCACAGCCTATTGGTATAATGTAAAGGGTGTGGTTTAATCCCTGCCTGCTTATTATATAGACTCTACTGTACATTACATTGTATCTGTTTTTTCAGTAATACTGCTTACACCATTTCTTGTCCATTTCTTTCTCTTCACCCAAGGAATATTTTGTGGCAGTTGCAAATGCAGGTACCATTTTCTCAATTAATTTGATTTTATTGAACAATTGTAATGTTGCTGTTAAGAATTAATAATGTTACTATAAATAGATTTTTTTTCACTTCAGGATAAAAGGTATACATGCTAAAAACAAATCTTGATTTCTTGATCTTGATTTATCTATTTATACAGTATATATATAATTCAGTGCTTTGAATGTATTGTATTTTATAAAATTCTGTGCTTTGAATTTATTTACACTCTAAGTTGTTAGAAGATGTCAGAAGTTGTTTTTAAAACACCACACCTACAGTAGAATGATGCATTGTATGCATACAGTACCTCACGAACAGTTGAGCCGGATTGATAATACATAAGGTATGAATACATAAGGTACAGAAAGAAGACTAATTTCTTGAACTTTTTTTGTCACGGTGCTACGAGGAAGTTTCCAACATTTATACAGTATGGCCTATGTATGCCAGCATTCACAGACACCTAATGAGTTTTATAATTTCATTATTAATACACATAAACTGTTTAAAATATTCATTTTCTTTACCTTCTTACTCATATTAGACACAGGAATGGTGAAATAAATGGAAAAGCAGCTTAACGTGTGTTAGCAACCACAAGCAACCAGAATAGGTTCAATGTACATTGACAGTCTTTACAACCCTTTAGAACTGTACTATAAAAATTAACACTGTTCTTCCAAAAGATATTCCTTTTAAAACACGACAGAGCCACGACAGTTACCTGTCTATATGTTGACTTACTTGTTCACATGCGTCCACAGTTCCACTGCCTGACCTCTATGTGACATTACACCTACTGTTTCTATGGCCTCAGCTTGTACCTTGAGAACGAGGACAATCCATCACTGCAAGACACCTGAGCGGAAAAAGATCTTCTATGCCCACAGCCAGTTTAAGGTGTGTCAAATAACAGGCTAAAGATCAGACAATCTGAATTTATCTCTCATCAGAAGATGGATAATAGTGTTGTATTTCCTTTGTCATTTCCCATGTCCATAGCATGCAACGATCTGCATTGTTAGTGTTAATTCCTTGCATTCTTCATATGGAACCTTAGGTCTATTTACTGTATATGCAGACAATACTACATTTTAAGCCTCATCTGTTATGAAATACAAAGAATACTGATCTATTTCTGACAAAAAAATATGAGTATTCTTTAAAACAAATACTCAACTAAGACTCTGTCTGGAATATTCTGGAGCTGAATTTGTATGGAAAAGAAACTGTCAAGGATAAACCATGCAACATTATCCTGTTCGACATCAGCACCATCAAACTAAGTCAAAAAGAGACAAAGGTCTTCATCACAAATGAGAAGGTCAGACATCCAGGACATTCACACGAACATTCATTCATTCATTCATTTTCTATACCGCTTAATCCTGTGTTCAGGGTCGCGGGGGACCTGGAGCCTATCCCAGGAGACTTCGGGCACTAGGCGGGGTACACCCTGGACAGGGTGCCAATCCATCGCAGGGCACACACACACACTCACACCCCCAATCACACACTACGGGCAATTTTTAGGCTAACGCCAATTAGCCTAACCTGCATATCTTTGGACTGTGGGAGGAAACCGGAGTACCCGGAGGAAACCCACCAAGCACGGGGAGAACATGCAAACTCCATGCACACAGAGACGGGAATCGAGCCTGGCCAGGGAATCGAACCCAGACCCTGGAGGTGCAAGGCGAAAGTGCTAACCACTACACCACCGCGCCGCCTCTGATTAATTCAATTCAATTCAATTTTATTTGTATAGCGCTTTTAACAATTGACATTGTCTCAAAACAGCTTTACACAATCAAAAGAATTATTTACGTTGTATGGAATGTGAATGTGTATGAATAAAAATGGTCAGATTGCCCCTGGTGAGCAAGCCGCGGGCAACAGTGGCAAGGAAAAACTCCCTGAGATGGTAATAGGAAGAAACCTTGAGAGGAACCAGACTCAACAGGGAACCCATCCTCATCTGGGTGAAACAGATAGCAGGAAATGATCTGCATTTATACAATGTGTTAGGTGGCAGGCAGTTCATCTTTTGCAGGATGGCGCCGCGGATGGCTGCCTCAGTGTGGAGCTCTCCATTTGTCTTACTGTTTTTGTTAGTTTGTCCTGTTTTTTGTTTCTCAAAGGTAATAACTTATACCAGGGATGAACTGCTGAACGTTCAGCAGGACACATCACACAATTTTCAAGCACTTTTCGATTTTTCAAACGTTTTACTGAACATTGTAACCGGCGGAGCAGCTGCGCTGTTGAAATGCTTTAAGAAGCGCAGGCGGGGGAAGAGAGCCGGCGCGCTCGTCAAGCTCCGACAGCGCGGCTTTAGAACTGCGCTGCCGAGTATACATCTGCCGAATCTCCGCTCGCTACCCAACAAAATGGACGAACTTTTCCTGCTCTCCAGGAAAAATAAGGACTTTTCAAACTCTGCCGCGCTGTGTTTCACGGAAACCTGGCTGAATGAAGCCATCCCGGACAACGCGCTACACCTGCCGGGCTTCCAGCTGTTCAGAGCGGATCGCGACACAGAATCAACGGGGAAATCGCAAGGCGGCGGGACATGCTTTTACATCAACGAAAGTTGGTGTACAAATGTTACACCATTGAAGAAGATGTGCTGTCCTGATCTAGAGGCATATTTCATCAACTGCAAGCCTTTCTATTCGCCGCGCGAGTTCACCTCGTTCATTCTTGTGAGTGTGTACATCCCTCCACAAGCGTGTGTGAACGCAGCATTGCAACAGCTGGCTGCTCAGATCACAGACACGGAGCAACAACACCCGGACTCTCTTATAATTATACTTGGGGATTTTAACAAAGCAAACGTCAAACGTGAACTGCCTAAATACAAACAGCACATTACATGCCCCACCAGAGACAAAAATACTTTGGATCACTGCTACACCACAATAAAGGATGCATATCGCTCCGTCCCCAGAGCAGCTTTAGGACTTTCTGACCACTGCCTGGTTCATCTTCTCCCAACCTATAGGCAAAAACTTAAATCTGCTAAGCCTGTAGTAAGGATAGTAGAGAGATGGACCAGTGAAGCAGAACAGGAATTACAGGCCTGTTTTGACTGCACTGATTGGAGTGTTTTTGAAGCTGCTGCCACCAATCTGGACGAGCTCACAGATTCTGTAACATCCTACATCAGTTTCTGTGAGGACATGTGCATCCCTACCAGGACATTTTTAACATATAACAATGACAAACCATGGTTTACAGCAAAACTCAGACAGCTTCGTCAGGCCAAAGAGGATGCCTACAGGAGTGGGGACAGGATCTTGTACAACCAGGCCAGGAACACACTAACAAGGGCGATCAGAGCAGCTAAGAGGAGCTACTCTAAAAAACTGGAAAATCAGTTTTCTGCAAATGACCCTGCTTCAGTGTGGAAAGGCCTGAAAACCATCACTAACTACAAGACACCATCCCCCAACTCTGTAGGGAATCAACAACTGGTTTGTAGCGCGGCCACATAAAGGGACATTTTTATATATAGGTAATTAATTGAAGAGCTAATGCTGCTCACCTGTAGACTAAGATGTGCCCGAACGGTTTTAAACTTCCCCTATGACAGTGTTGGTCACCGGGCAAGCTCCCACGCGCATGCGCGATCGCGCCGCGAGGGACCCGGATGAGAACTGATCACGTGATCCGGCATAAAGCCGGAACCGGCAAGGAAGCCGGCACGGAGAGATTTCCCCAGCGCGCTGTGTGTTTTTGAGAGAGAGTTAGTAGGTTGCTTCCCTTCGGATGATCAGTATTTGGATTAATCTCGTTGGACACTCACTATTCACCTCTCATTCCGTTACTCTTGCTCCCAGTGGTGACATCAATCCTGGTGAGGCAGAGAATAAATCTCTCCAACTCATATTTCATTTCCGCAATACACTACACCCTGGACTTCCACTCATACACACTCACACACCCCTGCATACACCATACACATTGTTTATTATTGTATTATATTTGTATATATTGGTTTCGGTGCACCGTGTTTGTTTGGTTATTGGTTTGTTTTGTATAATACACTTTGGTTTATTTTCACTACTTGCTCTTGTGTTACGTCTATTATTGTCCCGCCGCGGTTGCGCAATACCGGAAGTGGGGTTTAACAGCGCATTCCTAGATTCCCGAATCCGTATTTGTGTAACAAAAGGTTTTATAATAATCCCAGCGTTACATAGTGGTGGCCCGTACGGGGAATCTATAATTTGGATATTTCCGGTTTTGTGTGACGTGGCTGTACAAACATGGACGCTAATGCTAACGCTAGCGCTAATGCTAACGCTAATGTTAACGCTAGTGGTGCTTTGAAGGCCGACCTGGCTATAGATAGTAATGTGATGGAGAGAGATGATGCATTTGTAACACGTCGTAACCCTACTGCTGAAATAACATCATTGATAAGTTCACTGTATATATCTGATAGACATGATGATGACGATGATGATGATGTTATTGCTCATGTGTCTGATATTAATGTTGTGCAAACAATGAACAATGAACTAAATCAATGCAAGGCGGAGGTGGAGGCGCTCACAGACAAAGTGAGCAAGTTGGAGCAGGATTTTAGACAATCCGTAAATAGCAGTCTAAACAGAGAAACCAGTTTCCGTGAGGCAGTGGACGCTGGCTTAGAAGGGCTGGAGCGCTACTGCCAAGAGGCCTTAGAGAAGCTGGAAAGAGCTGTTACTGACTGTTTTCTCCGACGTGACGTGATCTGGGAAAACCAGATGAAGAAACTACGCTTCACGAGTACGCCCACCATCCAAAGATTACAGGCCTACACCCCTGCATCTCTCCAATCTCCGGTTCTACAATCTCCCAGCACTCCGATCACGACATCTATAACAAAGGTAAAGCCATCCATCAGTCACGAAACTTATGACATTCCTCCCGGTGTTCCTACACACTCTTCTGCTCAGCTTACCTCCTCAGTTTCTCCCTCTTCTTCTTCCTTTTATGGTCGACCTCCAATCCGCCTGGAGTTTCCAGCCTTTGGTGAAGCTTCAGAGACCGCGGATGTACTCCACTTCATCGAACAGTGTGAGAACTATCTGGAGATCCGACCACTGCCCAGCCCAGAACTGCTAGGAACCCTCAGCACTGTTTTAAGCGGACCTGCTCTGAGCTGGTGGAAGGCAGAGAAAGGCAAGGTAAGGGACTGGATGTCTTTCAAACAGTCGTTTATGGCGGCATTCTTACCTGATGACTATCTCACGGAAGTTGAGGAAAATTTGAGGTCGCTGGTACAGCAGCCGGGTCAACGCCTGCGGGACTTCGCCTATGACTATCGCGCCCTCTGTCTGAAGTGGAAGCCGGATATCTCAGAGGAAGAACTGGTGGGGAGAATCCTGAACAATATCAACCCCAGAGTAGCTGGATGTCTGAGGGGAACGGTAACCACAGTTGAACAGCTCGTGAAGATAGGTTCGAGGGTGGAAAAAGATTGCAAGAGCTCCAGAGATTACTGGCAGAAGGTGGACTCTCAGCAGAACAAGGAGAAGAGTCATAAGAAGACAGGTGAGTGAGCTCCTTCAAAGTTCACAGCAGGACTCTCCATAGCTCAACCTCTACCAGCTCCATCTCTCCTCCTGGTTCCAGTGACGGTGAAAGGAAGAAAGGTGAATGCGGTGGTGGACACAGGCAGTTCATACACGCTGATGAGGAACCATCTGTGGCAGACGCTCAACGATCAGGAGGACCAAGTTGGACTTCCATCTCCTCAGAAGTTCGTCATGGCTGATGGAAAGATACATCAAGCACAAACACACGCCTTGTTACAGTACAAGTGGCACACCATCGAATGTGAGATAAAGACATTCATCATGAGGGACGCTCACCTGGCCTTCTCTCTGATTGTGGGACTCGACTTCCTAAAAGCAACAGGAGCCATCCTGGACATCGCTGGAGGAGAATACGCACTGAAAACAGAGGAGGGGATTGTTTACCATCCATTTATAACGTCCCCACCCCACTGTGCACCATCGATGCTGACGCAACAAAGACCCATTCAGCTCCCAGCTACCGCCAATCTTTACCTCGCCTTGCCAGTGACACCCGACGAGCTCCAATCTGCGGAAAAAAACCCTGAGATCACGCCATCATGGGACACCGACAATGAAGAGGAGCTGCTGAAACTCATGGCTGCTTGGCCACTCACCACCTCCAACACACTAGGCAAAACAGCAGTAGTGAGACACACTATCACTTTATCAGATGACACTCCATTTAAATCCAGAGCCTATAGAGTATCACCCATTAAAAAGACCATTATAGAAGATCAAGTAGACCAGATGCTGAAGGATAAAATCATCCAACCTTCATGTTCACCCTGGTCTTCACCTGTTGTGTTAGTACCTAAACCCGATGGGACTTACCGTTTTTGTGTGGATTACAGAAAGCTAAACAGCAAGACCAAACCTGATGCTTATCCAATGCCGATTATACATGACACCTTAGAATCACTGGATGGCGCCTCCTGGTTCTCAACATTGGATCTGCAATCAGGTTACTGGCAGGTGGAGATGGAGAAAGACAGCTGTGAGAAGACCGCCTTCATCACCACCAAAGGGCTGTTTCAATTTCGGTCCATGCCCTACGGACTCAGAAATGCCGCAGCCACCTTCCAGCGTTTGATGGAGAAAGTCTTGGCTGAAATAAGGGGGAAATATTGCTTTGTATATATAGACGACATCATTATCTACTCCAAAACACCGGAGCAGCACATCAAACATCTTAATTCAGTATTCTCCAAACTTACCCAGGCCAACCTCTCCCTCAACATGAAGAAATGTCATTTCTTCAAAAGGCGGCTGAAGTTCCTAGGCCATATCATCTCCGAAGAAGGCGTGCAGTTGGACCCAGAGAAAACCCTGGCGGTGGCTGAATATCCTCCTCCACAAGACGTAAAATCTCTTCAGCATTTTCTAGGTCTCGCCGGATGGTATCATAAATTCATTCCCCACTTTGCCGATATGACAGCCCCATTAAATCATTTGAAGAAGAAGGGAGTAAAATGGGAGTGGACAGAAGAATGCCAGAACGCCATGGAGAACATCAAACACGCCCTTCAAAACCCACCAGTACTAATTCAACCAAACCTAAATATGCCGTTCCAAGTACACACAGACGCCAGCGAAGTGGGCCTGGGAGCCATTCTCACCCAGAAATCAGCAGAAGGTGAACGAGCGGTAGCGTACGCATCGCGAATGTTGAGAGGAGCTGAGCAGAATTACTCCACTTCAGAGAAGGAGTGTTTGGCTGTGGTTTGGGCTGTAGAAAAGTGGAGACACTACTTAGAAGGTCGCACTTTCGAAGTCTTTACAGACCATGCCGCCCTGTCATGGACCTTCAACTGCCCAAAAACCAGCTCTCGTCTCACCCGATGGGCATTACGCCTACAGCAGTTCATATTTTCAGTCCATCACAGAAAAGGCTGCCTGAATCTGGGACCTGATGCGCTTTCCCGGGCGCCCCCCCCGCTACAAGTAGGTACAGCTCCATGTCTTGCCATCATAACCACAAAATTGTCATCCGACTTACCAACTGACCTGTGTGAGATAACCCAAGCGCAACTGAATGACACCAATATCACGGAGCTGCTCTCTAAAGATCACCCAAGAGGCATAAAAGATCAGAGGGTCTCCTTCGAACATCATCAGGGCGCGTTATATCGCCGGGTACCCGTAAGAGACGGAGAAAAATTTCAGCTCGTTGTCCCCCAGTCACTAATCAATAACTTTCTGCACTACTACCACGACAATCCACTGGGAGGACACCTAGGGCAACTAAAGACCTTGTTAAGGTTATTAGATGTAGCATGGTGGCCGACGGTGCGGAAGGACGTATGGCACTATGTGAGGACCTGCAGCGTGTGCCAACAATACAAAAATGACAATGCTAAACCCAGTGGGTTACTACAGAGTACCATGGTTCCAGAGCCGGGACACACCGTGGGACTGGACATCATGGGTCCTTTTCCAAGAAGTAATAGGCGGAATGAATATCTTTTGGTGGTGGTGGATTATTTCACCAAATGGGTGGAAATGTTTCCCCGTAGGGATGTAAAGACGCCAAAGCTGGTAAAGGTACTGAGAGAAGAAATCTTTACTAGATGGGGAGTCCCCAAATATCTAGTATCCGATCGAGGACCCCAGTTTACGTCTCAGCTGCTGGCACACCTCTGCCAAACATGGGGGAGCGTCCAAAAGCTAACTACGAGCTACCACCCACAAACCAACCTGACTGAGCGAGTAAACAGAACTTTAAAGGTGATGATCGCTTCATATGTCGGGGACCACCACCAAAACTGGGACCAATGGTTACCGGAACTGAGATTCGCCATCAACACAGCCCAACAGGAAACCCCTGGGAAAACGCCTGCAGAACTCACACTTGGGCGACAGCTTAAGGGTCCTCTGGAAAGGCTCATTAACCATCCCCCAACACCCAATCACACAGCCTATTCGCTTCTTGAAAGGCAACAACGGATCACGGAGGAGGTGAAACTAAGAGTAAAACAGCAACAATCCAAACAAGCCAGATACTACAATGCCCGGAGGAAAGATGCGCACTTTCAACCGGGAGATCTAGTTTGGATTAAAACTCACCCACTCTCCTCCGCAGCAAAAATGTTTTCAGCCAAGCTAGCGCCTAAGTGGGAAGGTCCAGCTGAAATTACAAAGAAACGAGGACCAATTAATTACACTGTGTCTTGGGGCAATCCACAAAAAACCGACACTTTTAATGTGGTAAACTTAAAGCGCTTTTACGGACGTTCTCCTCAGACGCCGGAGGCTTGGGGGGGGGGGGGGGGGTCTATGTAGCGCGGCCACATAAAGGGACATTTTTATATATAGGTAATTAATTGAAGAGCTAATGCTGCTCACCTGTAGACTAAGATGTGCCCGAACGGTTTTAAACTTCCCCTATGACAGTGTTGGTCACCGGGCAAGCTCCCACGCGCATGCGCGATCGCGCCGCGAGGGACCCGGATGAGAACTGATCACGTGATCCGGCATAAAGCCGGAACCGGCAAGGAAGCCGGCACGGAGAGATTTCCCCAGCGCGCTGTGTGTTTTTGAGAGAGAGTTAGTAGGTTGCTTCCCTTCGGATGATCAGTATTTGGATTAATCTCGTTGGACACTCACTATTCACCTCTCATTCCGTTACTCTTGCTCCCAGTGGCGACATCAATCCTGGTGAGGCAGAGAATAAATCTCTCCAACTCATATTTCATTTCCGCAATACACTACACCCTGGACTTCCACTCATACACACTCACACACCCCTGCATACACCATACACATTGTTTATTATTGTATTATATTTGTATATATTGGTTTCGGTGCACCGTGTTTGTTTGGTTATTGGTTTGTTTTGTATAAAACACTTTGGTTTATTTTCACTACTTGCTCTTGTGTTACGTCTATTATTTTCCCGCCGCGGTTGCGCAATACCGGAAGTGGGGTTTAACAGCGCATTCCTAGATTCCCGAATCCGTATTTGTGTAACAAAAGGTTTTATAATAATCCCAGCGTTACAGGTTGATGACCTGAATGAGTTCTATTGTAGATTTGAAACTCCCAGTCTCACACCACACTCCTGTCCTAACCCTCTTTCTACACCACCATTATCACCTCTGACAACCACCCTCTCTTCCCCCCCTGCACTGCAGGTCTGTGAAAAGGATGTTCGCCAGATCTTTCTGAAACAAAAGAGAAGGAAAGCTCCAGGCCCAGACGGCGTGACACCAGCCTGTCTAAAATCCTGTGCTGACCAGCTGGCGCCCATTTTCACACAGATCTTCAACAGATCACTGGAACAATGTGAAGTGCCTTTGTGCTTTAAACGTTCCACAATCATCCCCATTCCAAAAAAAACTAAAATCACAGGACTTAATGACTACAGACCAGTCGCCCTAACATCTGTGGTCATGAAGTCATTTGAAAGACTGGTGTTGGCCTATCTGAGGGACATCACAGGACCCTTACTGGACCCCCTGCAGTTTGCTTATAGAGCAAACAGGTCTGTTGATGATGCAGTTAATATGGGACTGCACTTCATCCTTCAACATCTGGACAAACCAGGGGCTTATGCAAGGGTCTTGTTTATAGACTTTTCATCAGCTTTTAATACGATCATCCAGCACTGCTTCAGACCAAATTAAACCATCTCTCTGTTCCTAGCTCTATCTGTCACTGGATCACCAGCTTTCTGACAGACAGGCAGCAGCTAGTGAAACTGGGAAAATTCATGTCCAACAGTCACACCACCAATACTGGAGCCCCTCAGGGATGCGTTCTCTCCCCACTGCTCTTCTCCATCTACACCAACGACTGCACCTCCACAGACCCCACTGTCAAGCTCCTGAAATTTGCAGATGACACTACAATCATCGGCCTCATCCAGGACGGTGACGAGTCTGCATACAGAAGGGAGGTCAAGCAGTTGGCTGTCTGGTGCAGTCACAACAACGTGGAGCTAAACACGCTCAAAACAATGGAGATGATCGTGGACTTCAGGAGAAACCCACCTGCACTTCCCCCACTCACCATCATGAACAGCACTGTGACGGCAGTGGAGTCATTCGGGTTCCTGGGCACGACCATCTCTCAGGACCTGAAGTGGGACATTCACATTGACTCCATTGTTAAAAAGGCCCACCAGAGGTTGTATTTCCTACGCCAGCTGAAGAAATTCAACCTGCCACAGGAGCTGCTCACACAGTTCTACTCAGCCGTCATTGAATCCGTCCTGTGCACTTCAATAACTGTCTGGTTTGGCTCAGCTACGAAAGCAGACATCAGAAGACTACAAAGGACGGTTCGGACTGCTGAAAGAATTATTGGCACCCCCCTGCCCACGCTGCAAGAACTGTATATATCCAGAGTGAAGAAAAGGGCACGGAATATCACTTTGGACCCCTCACACCCAAGCCACCTTCTTTTTGAACTTTTGCCATCGGGTCGACGCTACAGAGCACCGAACACCAGGACAGTCAGGCATAAGAACAGTTTTTTCCCCCAGGCAATCTACCTCCTTAACAGTTAAACATCATTCTAGCGGTCAATAAATATATGTGCAATATTGTGTACAATACCACTGTGCAATATACTGTATAATACCACAGACTTCAGATATTTATGTAACTTATTTAAAAGTATCTCACATCGTACTCCATTTGATGTCAACCATTTAAAAAATTTGTTTTTGTTTTTTTTTTGCGTCATGCTGTTTTTGTCTTGTCATTTGTATTTTTTGTTCTGGAAGCTCCGTCACTAAAACAAATTCCTTATACATGCAAGCGTACTTGGCAATAAAACTCTTTCTGATTCTGATTTCTGATTCTGATTCATCTATAATAGTTGATGTTAATTGATGTTAAAATGGAGTCCAGGTAGTTATTGGAGACTCAGGTAGAAAGTTCCAGTCCTGGACTATCGAATTGTCAAGTCCTCAGAGAAACAGCTGCCAACACCAGTCGAGGCCAGAACCATCTTCAAAGTAGAGAGAATCATCCCCAGACACCAGACGCATTGCAAAGAGACACACGGGGCATCCATGTGACGAGATCTCCAACCAGAAGCGGAGCACCAGGAGGGGTCAGACAGGTCCGGAGGGCAGAGGGAGTCTGGATCACTGGCAGCTCAGGAATGACATGTGTAGCTCGAAAGAGAGAAAGAATGAAAGGGGGAGACAGGGGGAGAGAGGGAAGAGAAAGAGGGGAGAAAGAGAAGAAGAGGAGAGATGGCAGTTAGGTATGGTAACAGTCACATAATGTATAATGGTTAGGCCATACTGTACATTGTGAGTAATGGATTGGGGTTAAGTGTGAGGTGATAGGTAATGTATATTTGGGTAGCCTGGGTGTAAAAGGAGTGAGATGCAGACACAGATTTCAACACTAATGGTGGTATATTGTGCTATACAGATAGCGTACATACAAATGAAGACTGTACAGTTTGAGAAACACCAGTGAACTTTAAATCACTGTATAATGTCTTAGCTGAAGACGCCTTCATTCATGCCATAAAGTTAGGCAAACCTAAGGTAACATAAGTGCAGCTCAGACTAATATCTATCTATCTATATATATATATATGAATTGGTGGACTAATATATATATATATATTAGTCCATATATATATATATATTTGTCATGGGGGGAGGCAGAGACGGAAAGAACCCAATAGCAGACACAGGTTTACTTAAATAAATTTAATTTGAGACTAAGGGGTTAAGTAAATAGCGGCTGAAGGAGCGTGATGTGAGCACGTGTGTGTGTGTGTGTGTGTGTGTGTGTGTGTGTGTGTGTGTGTGTGTGTGTGTGTGTGTGTGTGTGTGTGTGTGTGTGTAAGAGAAAAAGTCAGTGCACAACAGCGGGGTTTGCACGCATGTGTTTGTGAGTCAGCTCGCAGCAGCGGGGGTCGTGTGTGTATGTGTGAGGAAGTCTGTGCGCGCACAGAATGCTTTGGGGAATACCCTGTGACGTGAAAAGGGGGCAGGGCGAAGACGCCAGGGAATCCTCCGTGAACCGGGAAGTGGAAGAGCACAAAATTTTCTCGGTTTTAGTAAGGGGCGCGGGTTGCGCAACTAAACTGCCGCAGTGGTTTCCTGGCGCTGGTTCGCTCCGCGAACAGGGAGAGGAGGGCAGAGAGCTTTGGTTTGCTTACTAGAGGAGTAGGAGCAAGGTGCATGTTGTGAGAATCCCTACAAGATGGTGGAAGCACTTACAGACAGAGCCACGAGAGCGTCACTAGCCGTGGAGCGAGGAGAGAGGATCAGCGTCGTTTGCCAGGTAAGGGTCAAAGGTCCAGCCTCGAGAACAAACAAATCCAAAGGGGTGGGTACGGGAGCCAGATTCCTAAAACAGGCAGCGTCATACACAAAGATCAGTCCGAGAATAGGCTTGGTAATCAGGGGAAAAGATGAAAGAGGAGTTCGAAGGGCAGCGGGGCTGGCAACAAGTCAAAATTCAGGGAACAATATCAAAGGAAGACATGAGGCACACAAGCAAGACAGAGCGACACAGACTGGTGCACACAGCATGCTTTTAAGCCCTAAGGATGGTATCCTAATCGGATACAGGTGTACCGTGATTGTACTCTGGCTGCGCAGAAAACTGGGGTGGAGTTAGGATTGTGAGTTGCTTGGTGGATCGAGCTGGCTCGTGACAGTACCTCCCCCCTCCTACTGGGTGGATTCAGTGGGCATGAAGTCAGAGGTTTTATCTGGGATACATGAAAGGAATGGTTTATCCGATGCATGGTGTAAGGCATATTCTTTGGGATAGGACTGCTCCAACCCCCAAGTCAGAGGCATCCACTTTGACCACAAACTGAAGGGAAGGGTCTGGCTGAAGTAGAACAGGCTGAGGTGAATCACCTTTTCAGATCTAGAAACACCCTGACTGCTTGCTGCAACCAACCAAATGGAGTTTTGGCCAAGGTCAGGGAGATGAGTGCGGAAATGCTGATGCTCCTTGTGTGTCTTTGGGGCAGGCCAGTCTGTGACCGCCCTCAGCTTGGCGCCCATCTGAATCCTAGAAAGGGGCGACAATGAAACCCAAGAAACAGATTGTGCTGCTGTGGAACTCGCACTTCTCAGCCTTGACAAAAAGCTGGTTCTTGATCATTCTTTGGAGTATCTGGCGGACATGAATTTTATGTTTCTCCAAGGAGCGTGAGAAGATGAGGATATTATCTAGGTACACAAAAGCGAAGATATTGATGAAATCCCTGAGGACGTCAGGAATAATTGAGATAATCAGGGGAAAAGACGAAAGAGGAATCTGAAGGGCAGTGGGGTCGGCAATGGATCCAAATTCAGGTAACAATATTAAAGTAAGACATGAGGCACTGTGGCACAGACAGGTGCACTCGGCATGCTTTTAAGGCCTATGGATGAAACAAACATCAGAACGTTCCCAATCAGAAGCTGTGGGTGGATAAAACCATCCGCGACGCTCTGAGATCTTGCACCGCTGCCTATAACAGGGGACATGGACCTGTACAAGGCTGTGTTATACAACGTCCAGAAGCGAAGCAACACTACGGGAGAAAACTAGAGTCACAGTCCAACAGAGTGATTCTAGGAGCCTGTGGCAGGGACTAAGGACAATAACGAACTACAAAGCACCAACATCCGGTATGACGAACGCGGACGTGACTCTAGCAGACGAGCTAAACATTCTATACTCACTTCGAGGCTGCAGCTAAAGACATTAGCGATGCTAATGCTAGTGGCGCCAATGGCTACAGACAGGAAGACAATGCCAGCACTGGAAACGCGTTCATCATCTCCGAGCATGACGTGAGGAGAGGCTTCAGGAGAGTGAACACCCTGGAAAGCAGCAGGACCATACGGCATCTCAGGTCGAGTCCTCAGAGCCTGTGCAGACCAGGTAGCACCTGTGTTCACAGAAATATTCAACCTGAAGAAGTCCGTCTCGGGTTATTTTGCTGTAACCCTGTTCCCTGAAAAAGCGGGAATGAGATGCTGCACGAAAGCGCTATGGGAACGTTTCCTCGTGACCGGTTGTGAAGCATGTGTGTGTCAAACACGCCAAAAATTTTGGCATATATAACCTCGGTCAAGGTGACACACACATCCTTTCACGTCACAAGGAAACGTTCCCATAGCGCTTTCGCGCAGCATCGAGTGTAGCTTTTGAAAGGGAACATCATTGTTTCTGTCATGTCTTTTTTGTTTTTATTAAAGTTTAATGTTAAGTTTTTGTATTTGGAATTATGGTGTATTATTTAAATGTTGTGCGTTGTTTTTAAGTAAATAAAGAATGGGGCCAGGGGTAGCTCAGTGGTTAAGTCAGTGGACTACGGTTCGGAAGATCCCAGGTTCAAACCCCACAACCACCAAGTTGCCACTGTTGGGCCCTTGAGCAAGGCCCTTAACCTTAAACTGCTCAGATGTGTAATGAGATAAAAATGTAAGTCGCTCTGGATAAGAGCGTCTGCCAAATGCCTAAATGTAAATGAGCTACATTTAATTACTCATGTTCAGTTGAGAAGTTGTTGAATAAAGCGAACATATTTAAAAAAGTAGAATTATGGCTTCCTTTAAAGGTTTATTGGTATTATTTTTATATATAGTCTTATTGTCTATCCTTGTATCAATGTTTTATAAAAAAGCATGGAAATGTTAAGATGTACTTTTAGATTGTTGTAATGTAAACATAGGTCAAGACGCCATGTACTTGTTCTCACATTAATCTAATGTTCTATATAACACCCAAACACAAAGTGCAGTGAAGGGAATTTCATACAAGGGCATCAGCTACAGTGGGAGCCACGTCAAACAGCCGCCTGGAGCATGACTGCTCCGTGGCAGTTCCATGAAGGGTTAATGCAGGCTTCGTGCATGGAATGTGATCCCCCGCGATGACGCAGTTAACGATGCCCCGCCCCATAAACGCCCCCATGCGCTTTCTAAAAAGATGGTTGCAATGCCGTATAATTCCGCCAGATGGAGCATTGACTGGCACAGTTAACTGCAGTGTCCAGGAAGCCGTCTTTAATATACAGACAGTTCTTGTATTGTCAACATAGTTTCATAAATAGATGAAAAAACAACAACAACAAACCGATTAATAAAACAGATTTGTTAAATCACTCAATACACAACCCATGATGATTATGCTATTTATTATTTAATAATGAATTAATAAAATTAGTTAGTGAAATATTTTTAAGACATCCTGAAATGATCCTTAAAGACACGGTAGCGGCTGTAATTTGTCTATACCGATCATTGTAGGTACGGAATAAAAACGCAGGCTACGTACAGTATTTTATATTACTGTGTATTTTACCTAGTTCCATTTAATATACTGATAGATAATATTTTGCTGCAAAGTAAAGCTCAAAATGTAACGTCTGCTTGGGTTTGTTTTCGTTATATTTTTGATGATGTTTTCGCTGATTTTTTCACTGATAGTCTACAAGTGGCATAAGAGGCAATTAATGGCGCATGCAACCTGGAACAAATATCTGCCCATATGGATCAGTATTTCTTTAGTCATTTAATCATGCATAATGCTCCCCCGTCAAAAGATCTGATGGGGCATTAATCACTTATCACAACTGTGAATGGATGCGGCAGCAGAGACACATTAAATCCCCATAAACACTTGGAGACAATAGTAAAAAAAAAGTTCCAGAGGGTTAGCGCCTGTTATACTAATGTATTTTTACTGATTTTTTTTTTTTACTGCTTATATTTCGTAGGTTTTTACGCAATTTCATGTGTTGTGTGTGTGTGTGTGTGTGTGTGTGTGTGTGTGTGTGTGTGTGTGTGTGTGTGTGTGTGTGTGTGTGTGTGTGCGCACGAGAGAGAGGATACTCTGACAAGACCAACTTCCGTGTGGCTCCCGTGGCGCAATCGGTTAGCGCGTGATACTTATAAAGTGGTCCAGGTGAAGCAATGCCGAGTTCGAGCCTCACCTAAAGCACCTAAAGCATTTTACTGCATATCGTGCTGTGTATGTGACAAATCAAATTTGAATTTGAAAGTAAAGCTTAAAATGTAACTTCTGCTTTGGTTTGTTTTCGTTATATTTTTGATGTTTTCGCTGAAAGTCAAATTGGCATAACAAATTGATTAATGGCGCATAATATCTGGAACAAATCTCTGTCCATACGGATCAGTATTTCTTTAGTAATTTAACCAGCATAATGTCCCACATTAAAGTTCTGATGGGGCATCAATCACTTATCACAACGGTGTATAGATGCAGCAGCAGAGACAGATTTAATCCCCATAAACATTCACACTTGAAAACAAAACTAACAGAAGTAAACAGTTCTAGAGTGTTAGTGCCTGTTATCACAGGACAGGAATCACCTACAGGATACTACTGTATTTTACTGCTCATATTTTTTACCCTAGTTTCATTTGGTTTTATGCGATTTCATGTATTATTTGTGTGTGTCTGTGTGTGCACAGTGTGTGTGTGTGTGTGTGTGTGAGTGCGAGAGATAGCGTGAGAGCGCGTGCGCGAGAGAGGGCTTTCATGCTGATTTATCCAAGGTTACTAAAACCTGGCTTACTACCTATAAAAAATATTTCAATTTAACTCATGGGTCTCAATCACAGACACGACAAATTATATACTCTGAAACGTTCATTTTAACATTTAAAAATATATACAAAAACACGAATACTAATGTTATCATGGTGTAAATTATTAACATTAGGTTAGGTCCTGCCCTTAATTAATTCATATTATAATTACTTTTACATAGTATAGTTACTGGACTGACATGACCAAAAACTAGCTATTTCATTTAGCCTTTCTAAAATCAACCCATCTATCATTTATAATCAGAAAACATAAAACATATTATGATCTGTTCAATAGCCCATCTGTTTTAATTTAGTTTGTATTTTTTATTATTCATAAGACAACCTTTCAGTTTTGTAAATATTTTAGTTATAGTGTGTTAAGTCTTACTTTAGGTTAAACGTTTTTGAGAATTTTACCATCCAGCTTAGATAAATGTTATGTCATTGATTGATAAAATCTGGATTAAGGATATTTTATTATATAATTTATATATATATATATATATTTTTTTTTTTTTTTTTAGTTTCCCCCTGAGGGATTGCCACCTTATTGTGGTCTGGGGGTTTGCGTGCCTCAACACAATTCAGGAAATACAATACTGTTACTATACAGTAAGGCCAGGTAAAAACAGTGCTCGAACATGATGCCCCCCTCCCCCCACCCCGTGTTGTCTGGTCTAGAACGGCGCTGCCTCTAACCGTCTTTTGTCTTGTAAATGAGTATTCTCACTCACCTTCCAATCCCCCCAGCGCACACACTCTGTTTGTACTGTAAACTGTACTGTAACTGTGTTTGCTAGGGCACTTGGTTATACACAGTACTTTAATGTATGGAACACTTACTTAACTTACTGGTTTAAACATCGCTTATTACCTTATTCAGCAAAATAAATTCATTATTAACGTATTGAAGTATTTTAGTTAAGGACAAAAACTGTGCTTGTGTTTAGAACTGCTGAACAGCCGAAAACACACACACACCCATCCCCCCGCCAAAAACACACACACACCCATCCCCCCGCCAAAAACACACACACAGAGCAATTAACACCATGTCATACTCAGGAGTGGAAGGTGAGAAACCTCAATGGAGAATACCAAGTTTGTCGTTGCTCTTTTGGAGTTCTTAAAACCCAAAACATTTATTTATACTGAGAAAAAATTATTATGGGTCACAATCACAAACACAAATACATATAATCAAGTGTGTAACTGGTTTCATTTGTTTCTATGATCAATAATAATAATTATTATTATTTTCAGCCCAACTCTTTGACTATTTAAAACAAAGTTGTGTCCCATTTTTTGCCCATTGAAGTTGTTGGTTCAACTAAACAATTTTTAAATACCCAAACAATCCCCCAAAATTAAAACACGCAAAACATGACTTTAACAATTCAATTTATTCTTCCAAAATTAGTCAAAGTTAAAACAGTAATTTATATAAAACAGATGAATACATGTTGTCTTTTTGCTTAAAGTTCATTAAACTACCCGGATACACCAGCTGCTTATAAGTCTCTATCTATAGTCCTTTTACATTAAAATATTAATTTTTCAAATATCAAAACTATTAAACATGGAACAGTTGAAGTCTTTGTTTCCCCCAAAGTACTGTATCAGACATTTTGCAGTTCTATGTTCAGAATATACAGTAGACCTGATCAAACATCATTCTAAAGCTGTCGGACTGTGACGTCATCCCTCCTACAGCTCCCTCAACAGCTTGTTCAGGCTCCTCCAGTCCTGTAGCTCCAAAAGTCCAGCCGTCAGCCGTCTGACCCCCCAATCCTCCACAGCGGGGCTCTGCTTAAAGACAACAGGAGAATTTAATCAAGACAAAGACAAATAAACTTCACAGAACATATAGTTCTAATAAAATAAAATATATTAATAAACCTATTTACCACAGAGTGTGTAAAATACTGTTTTGGGGATTCTGTAATGTAAATAATCTGCCTGTGCTAATGTTAACCAGTGAACAGTGCTAATGTTAACCAGTGAACAGTGTTAACCAGTGAACAGTGTTAACCAGTGAACAGTGTTAGTGTTAACCAGTGAACAGTGTTAGTGTTAACCAGTGAACAGTGTTAGTGTTAACCAGTGAACAGTGCTAGTGTTAACCAGTGACTGTCTGTATTATCGTCTGCATTAAATTAACCGGGAATTTACTTAATGCGCTTCTCATACAAATAAGTTAAGCGATATAACACTCGTATATGAGCATTAGTTCATCCCTGAAGCCAAACTATAACTTACTGAAGCCCCTCACACACACACACACACACACACACACCCCTCCTCCTCCTTAACTGATAAACACTTCTGTGTTGTTATTCAGCTCTTTAACTAAGCGCTCGCGCTACCGCGGAAAGTCCCGGACAAAGTGTATAAAATATAAACCGGGTTATGAGCGTTACTAGCTCCTGTACAGCTCCCCTCAGTCTGTGTCCCTCATCAACTGCATCACATTATATTACAGTCACAGAAATAACCTGCAGATTAACTCTTAACCAGAGAATAAATAAGCGCTGAATTTATCCAGACAACACGCGGTGAGATTCTCTCAGTATTTACAGAGAACACAAACACTCTTCATCGGGTAGTGCAGCTCTTGTAATAGGGACATTAATAGTATTGTCGAAGCTTGAGCATGTTTTTGAGTTAAAGTGGAGTGACATTGTGAGTGTGTGACACTGACAGTAAGCTGTAATATTAACTCCAGACTTGGTAAACAGAACATTAAGTTCTCTAAAGTCACATCTGACCGCTGCTGGTGCTGCCAGTGATATTTAAAACGGCCAATAAAAAACTAAACTGGGAAATAAACTGTAAACTACCCCAAACACATTTTAAATAAAACATCAAAACACATTATAAAATAAAACATCACTTACCACGAATAGTCCGTTAAGCCGCCATCTTCATCTCTGTAGTTTGGTAACGTCAGTTCGGCGGGGGTGGAGGCGGGTTGTTAAAATCACGTGATTGCAACTCAGCGCAGCTGGCTTGTTTTAATGTGTTCTTGAGAACGAAGCGCCATCTAGTGGTGGCACCAGGTAAATGAATAAATAGGGCTTGAATGGGCGTGTTTACTGTGAAATCTTGACACGCCTTTCGGCCAGAAAAGGGAGGGGGGATTACAGCGTGCAAAGGCCATTCACACGCCATTCACACTTCAGCCACACTGTCGCGGCTATTTGGTGTGGCTCCCACTGTATAACCAGACACCTTGACAGCTGATTGTGTGTGTGTGTGTGTCTTCTACATACAGTCATGAAGACTCTATGTCCGGGGTACTCAATAGGTGGACTCCGGTCCGCATCCGGACCCCAATACGGTTAAATCTGGACCGACGCCAAAACAAACATGCTAATTTAATCATAATCTAAAAATTTGTTCTCAATGAAGTGCGCAACTGTGTTTCTGCACGATATATCTTTGAGTCTTCTAGTGATGGTTTGTTCATGAACGATTCGTTCTTTTTGAACAAATCTTTAACATGACTCAGAAGAACGAATCGTCTCAGAGAGTGATTCGTTCATTTTCTACAGGCACGCATGCGCAAATCATCGAAAAACCTCCGTAGGCTATGTACAGGAAACTGAATTGAACGGTTCTCAATGAATCGTCAAGTTTCCAGAGTTGTTCGTTCCTTTGTCACATGACTCCCAAAGACGCTATGCGGTGCAGTTAATTCAAAAGAACGAACGACTCAGACTGGAAGATATAAGAGGTGAGCTAATCATTCGGTTTATTATAATATGTCCTTCATATCCTAATGGCGTGCTCAACGCTGGCCATTTATATAAGTTTATTTTGAAAACAGCGAATTTAAGAGTGAGTGGACAGAAAAATATGCATTCGTGCTCCCCGTGGGAAGCAGAAAACCAATATGCTTAATCTAGCAATCAAAAGTGGTCACCTTCTCCCCTTCTCGACAAAGATGGTTACTACAGCAGGTGTTCCAGTCCTGCAGAAAATGGCCCTTCAAATTCTCACAATGTTTTCCTCAACGTACTGCTATGAATCTGCCGTTTCAACTATGAGCATGGTGAAAAACACATATTGCAGCGCCCTCACCAATGAACATTTACATCAGTGCCTCCACCTGTATGGAGCGATATCGCGGACAATATTCAAATGCAATTGCAAATTGCATTTGCAATTGCGTTTCCCATATGTGGACGCACAAAGTGTGCCATAATTCAAATACAATTGCAAACTTTGCATTACCGTTTGCTGTTTCGCCTTTGCGAGCGCACACTGACTGCCAAATTTCAAACGAAAAGAAAAGTCTATTTGCATTTGTATTTCCCAGGTCTTACACGTCATGAACCTGTCATATTTAAATAGCAAAATCAATCACAACATTTGCTTTTTCACTTTCTCTGCGCCGCGCGTCAAGCCGGTCAAAATTCAAACGCAATCGCTAATCCATTTGCAATTGCATTTCCAACACGTTACACGGAAACCTGTCAATCAGCCTCAGGGGCGGGTCTATACGGTGGGGCGGGATTGTATGGGGAGTGACGTCACTCGCAGTCGCCGACCAAGAGGGGGATATTTGAGCAATGGAGGTGAACCGCGGTAAAGTTGGTGTTATGCGCTATACACCTGGTCCTCACACCTTTTATGCCCAAGTTCAAACAACTGGTGGCACAAAGACGATGTCACTTTTCACACTAAAAGGACTATCATGTCATTTTGGGGCATTGTTCGAAAATTTTGGGTTTGACTTTTTTTGTAGTTGAAATTGGACTGTCATTTTTCCGGACCTCGGACTGAATAGAAATTTGGTAAGTCGACCTTTCAAATTTATATTTGATTACCCCTGCTCTATGTGATTCTGTAATTTGGGTCCACTTGTAAATGTAAAGCTGTAATAAAACAAAGCTTTTTCTCGCAGAGCAGTGTCATTGCTCAAGATTTCCACAATAGAACAACATGGTTTTATATTTGTGAATAGTCATATTTGAAGATTGTCACTGTGTAATGTGTTTACTGTATAGTTCTATTCAAAAGTTAGCATATCTTGAAAGAAAATGTTAAATATTGACATGTACAGTATTTGGAAAATATTCCAGATTCAAATAACTTTATTAATTCCAGAGGGAAATTGTTTAAATATGACAGATATATATGAATATGACTGATTATACTTAAGATAAATATTTTGCATTGTCACTTGAAGTCATTAATATCACATAATTGTTTTTAAAACCTAATACTAACTGAAATCAACAACTCTGATCAGTTTACATATTTAAACACACAGTTTGAAACACAATGGTTTAAATGGCTATTAAAAGGAATTTTCCACACCTGCTCCTCATTTTAATTGTAATTAGTGTCTTAAATTGTAATGGCTAGTGTGCATAAATATTCAATGAGACTTGACACTTCCTGAAACAGTTTCCACAACTTGGCTAGACTTCTTTATATAAGTTTTTAATAATATGGAGCAGTGCTTTGGGTTATTGTCCTTTTGTAGGATAAAACTGGTTCCAATCAAGCACGATCTGCATTATATGGCATTATATTTAATTCCAAAATGGAATGTAACCTCCCTTGTACAGGATATATTCCCAAATTACCCACACAAAGTGTTTAGGATCTTGTAATAAAAGGGTATTTCTTTTCCTCAACAAAATTGATTTTGTTTGTTTCATTTTTGTGAGAGCTCATAAAAGAGTTAGGATTCCAACCCATAACTCTCACAGCATTTGGCAGACACCCTTATCCAGAGCGTCTTACATTTTATTTAATTATATATCAAACCAATTGTGGGTTTCAGGGTTTTGCTCAAGAGCCCACCAGGGGCAACTTTTTTAGTGATGGGGTATGAAACTGAAACCTTCCAATCAATAGTCCAACACCTTAACCACTAATCTACCCCTGACAATATTTCTTCTAATGGCTTATCACACCTCACGCAATGTACCATTGGTACACACAAGTGATTTTTTTTTAAAGGGGGCCTTTGTTTAATAAAGTAATAATACATAAAATAATGCATTAAAATAACTTCTTTTTAGCAGTGATCCCTAACAATTTTAACAATGTTAAGACTGTGTTTGTAATTTCTCTAATGTTATTTCAACTGGAAGATGTTCTGTAAAAATCAAATCAGTAAATTAAAACAGTATACACAGTACATCAATCAGTCATAACATTAAAACCAGTGACAGTGAAGTGAGTGAGATATATTAAACAGCAAGGTAAAAGAAAAAAAAAAACATGCCTTTGTTGGATCCTATTTAAGGAAAAAAAGTTACTGTTGGCAATGGTAACATATGTGTATTGGGCTACATACCTACTGTAGTTGCAGACCAGTCAGAGAGCCCATGTTGATCCCAGTCCTTCACTGAAAGCACCTGCAGTGTGCATGTGAGCATTAAAGCTGGACAATGGAGTAAAGGAAGGTGTCCTGGTCTAATTTCATTTTCTTTTACATCATGGGGATGACCAGGGTATCAGGGGTACTTCAGCTTAGTTATTAAGGCATTGGAACTATGCTTTTGGGTTTTTGGGGAATCTTAACATGCTCGAAAACTCATGAAAATTCAAGAAGTCAGTTATTTTGGGTCGTTTGCAAAAATCTCACTCAATGAATTTTGATATACTCCTCCTAGGGAATTTATACAATTACCACCAAACCGGGCCGATGTGATCTAAAGACATTGAGGATGTAAAATTGTTGAGGGATTTTGATATCTATATAACGGGTCAGCCGTGATAATGCCTTAAACTTGCGCTGAAAAGTGATTAATAACTATCTGTGTGACATTATATTGAGTGACATTATATAAAGGGACATCAAATTCAGGTACATCATGTTTAGTATCACATCACACTGAGTAACATCATAGTAACTTTTTTTCCAGCATCTGCAGCCTATTCTACACACGTACACATCACAAATGTTACCACTCACACATCACACACACACGCATGCACACGTACACACACATACACACTCATCACAAATGTTAACACTCACACAATTACATCTCTCTCTCACACACATGCATCACACACACAAACATGCACAAACACATTTACTCGTCACACACAGACTGACACACCCACACGACACACACACACACACACACACACACACACACACACACATACACCTCTGTCTCTCTCACACATACTAACACACTTAACATGTCTCACACCCACACACTCAACAAATATTTAGGGCCTACACTGACATCACCCCTATACTGTATAGTGTGTGACATGTCCAAGTCGTGCGGTGCACCCAGATGGTGATGTAAAACCAATACAACCAGTGTGGATTTGTTTTTGGATTTGGAGCATACAGTATGCTTTTGTGCACAAATTAATACAGATTGGCAGGAACCACAGCACACTTTCAGAGGTGTTGTAGAGTCCAAACCTCCACAGGTCAGAGATTTATTGGTGCACAATACAGTACATGTGGGGGCCACAATATTATGCAGCTGCTTTTAATATTGCAGCTGATTGGTGTACATTAAGGGGTGTGGCTTTATCATTGCCTGCTTGTCATATTATCAGTTTTCTAGATTCTCTGTCATATTCAGTCACACATTCAAATTTCCCCTTGTAATATACTGCTTTAATACTTCTCTTCTAATAATCAATTGTCTCCTTTTTTCTCTTCAGTCAAGGGAAGGTTTACAACAGTTCCAAATGCAGGTACTATTTTCTCAATTTATTTAATTTTATTGCGCAATTTTAATGTTGCCATTATGAATTATTAGTGTCATTATGAATAGATGATTTGCTTACAGAATAAAATGTATACATGTTAAAAATGTACATTACAAAATGGCATTTTGTTACAGATGCATTACTGCAGGTGTGTGATTAAAAACTACTGTATCCTATATATTTATATTTGCAGTGGTTTAATAATAATAATAAAGAAACTAAAAAGATACTTTAAATATGTCATGCCCACATATTCTTTAAAATGGGGTTAGCACGGGTAGTGGTGTCTTTAAATGTGTGTGTGTTTGTGTGTGTGTGTGTGTTTGTGTGTGTGTGTGTGTGTGTGTGTGTGTGTGTGTGTGTGTGTTATACACAAGACTTTATAAATCTAAACCAAGGACAGTCTCTGACCTTGGTTTAGATGTAAACATTTACCCACACAGCCACGTTTTTACACACAGTAAGGTCAATGAAGACTATATGTGCTATTGTTTTCTTAGTGTCAAAATGTAATGGGTGACAGTTATAGTTGTCTGCGGAGGATGGACACAACTTGGTTTGGTGGCAAGTACATATTCATATATTTAGATTAGGGATGCTCATATTGACCGTTTAACCGTTCACTGAAAGAATGAATTTTGACCGATTATTACTATCAGTTAAATGGTTTAAAATGTTATATATATATATATATATATATATATATATATATATATATATATATGTATATATATATATATATATATATATATATATATATATATATATATATAAGTGTGCCTAGGCGTACTTATTACTCTTCCCCCCGAAATGCCGCCGAAATCCATTTATTATTCTTCCGCCTAAAACTTTGGACCATTCACATATGTTACAGTACTTTTGGTGGGGATTCGTCGCACAGTTTTCCCACAGATCCCCGAAAACCGCCCCAAAATGTCCTGTACACCAGGCTTTGAGACCAGCATCAGCTATGACATAATAGTTCCGTCTATGATGCCGCACACAATAGAAGTGGCCCGGCAGCAGCATAGGCACACTTAAAATTTCACAGAATTAAACAAATGCCCATTTCACAGGTGCTGTGAAAAGTAAAGAAGGACATGCATGTACAGTCACGTACCATTTACAGAGAATTCCTATTTGTTACTTCACACACAGCATTACTTCACTCTAAGCTGCTGTCTGTGTTGTTAAAAGAAACAGGGTTATCTTTGTGTAATGTTAAAATTTGTTGGATGCCCTATTTTTTTTCCTGATGTCTCACTAAAATAAAAAAAAATTAAAATCAGTACGTTGCACATAGTGTATGTAATACATTTATTTACTGTATGTACGTTAATTAATGCTTCGTATCTCAGTTCTTCCAATTACCTATGTGTTACAGAAGGAAGAGGCACTGCTGTGGAAACTTTCTGTCACGGTGCTACGAGGAAGTTTCCAGCATTCATATGACCTCTGTACATCAGTATTCACACACATATTTTATAATTTCATTACTAAAAAAACAAACAGTTTGAGATGTAAAGTGTTTCCCATCCTGCTTACGTTATATGACAGTTAAATGATGAAACTAATGGAAAAGCAACATATACTGTACAGTACTAGTGTATTAGAACCTTTTTGACCGACAACACAAGCAACTATAACAAGTTCAATGCACACTGACAGATTTTACAAGTGTTTAGAACAAGAATTGTACTATGAAAATGAACACTGTTCTTCCAAAAGACATCCACTGTTTATTTTTCCTATATTATTACCTGTCTATATGTTGACTTACTATCTGTTGTTCATATATATCCACAGTTTCACTGCCTGATCTCTATGTTACCTTACACCTACCCACGGCCTCAGCTTGCACCCTGAGAACAAGAACAATCAATCACTGCAAGACACCTGAGTGGAACGAGACCTTCTACTTCCATGCCTACAGCCAGGTCAAGGTGAATCAACTAACGGGCAAAAGAGCAGACCCTCAGGATGTATCCCTTGCCAGAACAGTGGAAATCTTTTAATTATCTGGCCTAATAAACCTGATAGCAAAATTCAGGCACCATGATGGTTAGCGCCATCAAACAAAGCAGCTAACCCATTAGTGGTTTATTAATAACTAAACCCTTAATTCCTGTAAAAACAACATACAGTAATGGTATTACAAAATAGTATTACATTTATTGTATTCTATGTCCATGACATGCAAATATATGTTTTATTAGTGTTCATTTCTTGGAATTGTAATTCTAAGCCTATTTACATACAGACAATACACATTGTCTTTACATACAGACAATACAATACAAATTGAATCCAATGTGTGATGCAATGTACACAGCCATAACATTTCAAGACAAAGCATTAAACCCAATATTGTGTAGGTTCCCCATAAGCCACTGGGGCATCTCGGGCCCCTCGAGGCATGACTCCACTAGACCCTAGGGGGTGTGCTGTAGTGATTGGCACCAGGATATTAGTGGCAGACCTTTGGGTGCTGTAGGTTGCAGGGTGGGGCGTCTATGGAACATACTTTTTGTCTGGCACATCTCATAGGTACTCAATCAGCCTTGGGTGCAGTAAGTGTTCTCGTGCCTCTCTATCATGACCAGCATTAACTTTTTCTGTGAGTTGTGCTGCATTGACTTTTCTGATGGCATAGGCATTGACTTAGATGGTGAGCCTTGGATGACCCATTATCCTGTAAACTGGTATATAATTGACAATTAATATTGATATGTTACTGTTTTGTGGTGTTATTATTATGGGTAATCATGTTATACTGATCTAATTCTGACAAAAATGTGTGTTCTTAAAGAAATGATAGAAATAAGAGACTTTTTGTTTTCTCCACTAGAATGTTCTGGAGCTGAATTTGTACAACAAAGACATTGTCAAGGATAAACTATGCACCAGTATCATAGTTGATCTCAGCATTCTCAAAGTGGGTCAGAAAGAGACTATGGTCTTCATCACAGATGATAAGGTCAGACATTCAGGACATTCAAGTTCAGAAATTACTAAATGTTAAATTAAAGTGCATATGACAGTAGGAGTATGATTTGAAACGGGGGGAAAAGCAATGTGTGTTAGCAAGAATATATTCTCTATTGACCTTATATTCTCAATATTCTCTATTGACCTTTTGCAGATGTGTGCCTGCCATGATGCCAGTTATACGTAACAGACAACATGAGCACTGTTAATTGTTAGCCTATAATTAAGATAATTGTGGAAGAGTTGTATAGGAGCCAAAAGAAGAAAGAATACCTTATAATTACCTTATTACCCGCAACATTGTTACAAGAGAAAATGAAAGCAGTTCTGACCAGATCTAAAGCATTACAAATTAGAGTATTATCAGTTTTTTTCTGTTTTTAACATGTTTCGTGGCTAAGTATGCAATGTTCAAATTTTGTAATTAAATAAACATAAGATTACTTTAAGATTCAGTGATGGACTAATAAGAAAAAGATTGAATAAGATAATTATTATGTGAACTTAATTACATAAAGCTGATGTATGATTGCTGTTCTTGTTTTCAGCTAAAGGACAAGCTGTGGTTGGAATTTGAGATCACAGAGAGGTAAAAAAAAAAAAAGATATACACTATATGGAGGTGATTTAAGTGACATTTACGGAAAAACAGTCAGCATACTGCCAAAACTAAATGTCTGACATCGAGTTTAACCAAATAATTTGTGAACTATTATTTTGTTTACTGTTTATCAACACAACAGTTGTTTAAAAAAAATGACATTCATACTATATTTAAGTCCATGTTATGAGAGGATACAATACAGTACATCAACTTCATGGAATTTTTTACTTTTTGTTGGCAGCTAATAAACTACCAGCAAATCTCCACATGTAAACTAATGAATAATAACTTTTATCAAAATTATAAATACTTCTTATTTCTGTGATGTAAAAGTAGGACTACTTTGCATTGAGCCACATCACACCAACACCTGATGTATTTTTTTACGGCTGTATTATTTCTAATTTTAAGAAGCTACAGTATGTCAGTAAGGACAATCACTTAATTAAGCAATTTATTTTATAAACAATTTTATTCTTCATAAATCTTTCTATTTTTTATATAAAATTAAATGTTTATGTCTCTGGGTTTGTATTACAGTGTTGAAGTACCTGGTCAGTACTGCTCTAATGGAGTGCTAGTCGTAAGTGCTTGTTTTAGCTACTATATTTTAAACAGCCAAACAACTGAAAGGAATAATGTGAAGTAAACACACACACACACACACACACACATACTGTGTATATATATATATATATATATATATATATATATATATATATATATATATATATATATATATGTATATATATATATATATATATATACACACACACACACACACAGATATATATATATATATATATATATATATATATATATATATATATATATATATATATATATATATATATAGTCTGACATGTACATATACAGTATTAGTCAACCATGGATGGGCTTCCGCAATAAAGTCAAGTTCAAAACGGAATAAAAAATTTTGTGGAAGCTTAAAATTTTTTTATACTTTTAAAAACAGTTTTTTTTTTGCATATTTATCACACTTAAATGGTTGAGTCAATCAAAGCTTTTTATATTACACAATTGTAACCTGGTAAATACAAAATGCAGTTTTAAAATGATGATTTCATTTAATAAGGGGAAAATTTAAATCCCGTTGTAGAATTATTAATAAAATCTTCAGACAAGGTCCTGAATGTAATTAAGGAATGTTTACACTACATATACAAAAATATGATTTTAATACACACACAATTTACCTTAAAAAGGAATAATAGGGGCAGATTTGTTAATCTTAAATGTTTTGTTGTAATTTTAGGCTGCCCCGTTTTCTACTCTCGGGGTGAAGTTGGACAAACTGCCAAAGGATGGTGAGATACAAAGTATCTGTGAGGGTTGCCCACTAGAGGGCAGTGGTTGTGTTTTGTAGTTTTTGTGTGTAGACTCAGTTTCCCAGAAGGCACCTCGGATGCTCACCTGAACTGAGGAAGCTCATTAGTCATAGGATAAATAGCTGTATGTTCTGGCAAACTGGGTCAAGCATTAATTTCTGTTCTGTGGGTTTTGTTTTGTTCTGTTTTATTTTGTTTAACAGTATGGTTGGCCTTTTGGTTTCAGGAGCACTTTAAGTTTGTTTACATTAAGATGTCCTTGTCTTTGAGTCTCCTAGCAGGATTAGCCTCTAGGAGAATTAGCCCTTTGTGTTTACCCTTTTGTGTAAGTGACCCCCATTGCATGTTTAGTTATTAGTTTGTTTAAATACTAATGAGGGTGATACTAACATGTTTAGATCTTAGTCTGTCTAGTCTCATCGTCTGATTAGCTCTTAGTCTGTTTAGGTACTAACATCTTTAGCCACTAACCTTTTAGAGTTCTTAGTCTGTTTCATACCTAGTCTGCTGTGTACCTTGTCTGTTCATGCCTTGGGTCTCAGGCTACTAGCCTGTTTAGCCATTAGTCTGATTAGTTACTACTGTAGCTAGCTTAGCAGCTAATGTGTAGAACAGGTAGTAGGCCTAGCCAAGCCTGTCTTGTGTGTGTTTATCCCTTGCATGTGTAGTCCCTTGTGTTTAGTCCTCTAGTCTGTTTAGTGTGTCTTGTCTCGTCCAGTTTGTATCCCCATGTCTGTATTGTATATTAGTTGTGCAATCCCTAGTCTGATGTCTAAGTGTTTGAGTTCTGTTTATATTATGCTCCAAAGTCATGCCAACTTCCTTTGTTCATGTTTGGTTTTTGTTTACTATTATTATTAAAAGACTTTGTTTCACTGCATCCCCTCTGCGTCTATGCCTCCACACCAAGCCCACAGTCCAACATCCTGCAGAACGTGGCAGTATCCACTGAAAACTATACAGTATATTATGAATGTTACACAGAATTGTTGTTCATCTATTGTGTGTATTTCAGTTAAACATGACATGATGCTAATGGTACGAGGGGCGTATAACGAAAAGCAAGTAATCTCCGTGTCAAAGAACAGCAACACTGAGCAGACTCTTTGCTACTACATCAACAAATACCTGGAGACTGAGATTGGACTCCGGCTGGTACAATTCTTGTTCATCATGCATTTAGAATTGTTATACAAAATCATATGTAATAGTAATTTGTGTTATTATTCATTTTCTCTTTTGGTTGTTCATCTGTTTAATCTATTTTATTTGAGGAAAGTTGAATGATAATAGAACCTCCAGCCCTGCAGTATTACCTGTAAGCCGTTTTGTGGCCAATAGTGAATTTACACTCTCTCTTCCTGTGGAAAAGGTGAGACATCCCATAATATAAATTTTGACTAATGCCAAGTTAACATCCCAAACTTTAAAACTTTAAGCTCAAACTTCCTTCAGTTTAATTTCTACTATATTGCTAAAAGTTTTCACTCACCCATCCAAATACAGGTTATAGGTGTATAAAATCAAGCACTTAAACATGCAGACTGCGTCTACAAACATTTGTGAAAGAATGGGTCGCTCTCAGGAGCTCAGTGAATTTCGGCATGGTATTGTGATAAGATACCACCTGTGCAATAAGTCCACTCGTGAAATTTGCTCAGTACTAAATACTCCACAGTCAACTGTTAGTGGTATCATAACAAAGTGGAAAAGTTTGGGAATGACAGCAACTCGGCCACGTAAGATCACAGAGCAGGGTCAGGGGACAGAGCATAGTGCACAAAGGTTGGGCAACATTCTATAGTTTTCTATAAAGTCAATAGCTACAGACCTCCAAACTTCATATGCGCTTCAGATTAACTCTAGAACACTGCGTAGAGAGCTTTATGGAATGGGTTTCCATGGCCGAGGAGTTGCATCCAAGTCTTACATCATCAAGTGCAATGCAAGCAGTGGATGCAGTGGTGTAAAGCATGCTGCCACTGAACTCTAGAGCAGTAGAGACGTGTTCTCTGGAGTGATGAATCGCGCTTCTCTGTCTGGCAATCCAATGGACAAGACTGGGTTTGGCGGTTGCGAGTAGAACAGTACTTTTCTTCCTGCATTGTGCCAAGGGTAATGTTTGGTGGTGGAGGGGGGATTATGATGTGTGGGTTGTTTTCTTAGGAGTTTGGCTCGGCTCCTTAGTTCCAGTGAAAGGGACTCTTAATGCTTCAGCATACCAGAACATTTTGGACAATTCCATGCTTTCAACTTTGTGGGAACAGTTTGGCGATGGCCCTCTGTTCCAACATGACTTTGCAGCAATGCACAATGAAGACATTAATATAAGTGAAGTCCTGGCTTCAACCTGTTAGAACACATTTGCAATGAATTAGAGCAGAGAATGTAAGTGAGCTTCTGGAAGAACGGTCAAAAATTCTCACAAACTCACTCCTAGACCTTGTGGAAAGCCTTCCCAGAAGAGTTGTAGCAGTTATCGCTGCAAAATGTGGACCAACATCATATTAAACCCTATGGATTAAGCATTGGATGTTGCTCAAGTACATACTGTATGCATGTGAAGGCAATACTTTTGGCTATCTGCAAATTGGATAACAGGTCATGTTAACTATCATGTTTGAAAAAAAAATGTTGAAATGTTGAAAAGGTCATGTTTTGACCATTAAACCAAGAAAATCTCAGTTAATAAAGCGCACAGAGCAAGAATGGTTAATTTTGCAACATTATGAAAATCAAAACCATTTGTGTGATATTACAACATGCATTCCCTTTATAGGTAAAATGATATTTTTAAAGAAATAGAATAAATATGCTTTTCATTAACTGACATTAAATGTACCCCAAATTATAAAATGACTCTTACTGTATATTTGGCATATTACTGTATATTTGTCGCCCTCGGGCTTGCTCGCCAGGGAATATCTGAACATTTTGATTCATACACATTCACATTCCATACAAACTTAAATAATTCTTTTGATTGTGTAAAGCTGTTTTGAGACAATATCAATTGTTAAAAGCGCTATACAAATAAAACTGAATTGAATTGAATTGAATTGAATATTATATACTGAAAATGTTTGTTTCACTCCACAGGACAAGATAGAATTACATTTAAGCAGAGTGGACAGGTATGGCTAAACAAATATTTGTCCGTGCAGCATCTTGTTCAAATCAAATCTCAATCTTGACAACTAGACTTACATGGATATTTTGCATTGATGGGTGTATAAAGAATAATGTAATTATTACTTAATACCAAGACCATGTAGGCTTACTGATTCATTCTTGCTTGGAAAACATTAATTATTTAACCTCTGATTTTTTCATTATTGTGTCTATAATTGTGTGTAGGCCTAAGGAGGACATGAAGGTGCGTCTGGATTTTGACATACCAACAGAGGAGAAAGCATTCCTTATGAAGAGAAAAGAGGTGGTTTCTCGTGCATTGCAGAAAATTCTCAATCTTCAAAATCCTTTGGATGCCACCAAGGTACATGAGGTTATATAATCAGGCCCAAAAATCGGAACAAAGATAAGTTTTTTGGCCATTGGCCATTGGCCTCTGTACACCACCACTTCGACTTTGAAATGAATTAAAATTTTATTTCAGTACTTTCAGATTTATTTCAAGGGGTTTGACAAACGTATGGCTTAAAAATAACAGCCATTTTCATACACCCATTTCCCATCTCCTAGATTAGGAAACAAATTAACAAAATGACTAACAAATGGATTACCTTTATCACCTTGATGCTGTCACGAACTAACCTGAGATGATCAGAAGACGTAGCTTAGCGGTTAGCCCTTTGTTGCGTGAATGGTAAACCCAAACGCGGAAGAACATGAGTAGGCAGGATAATCACGCTGTTTGTTTTAAGGACTCTCATAAAAGGAGAGCAAGGGAAAGACACAATCTAACCCGCGTCCTATAAACACACACTCAATCAGAAAGTAATACCAAGATAGTGAGTACTCACGGTTTGGTGAACGATTCCGAAACGACATCGGGCGAACTCAATGACTGAGCGTTGTACTATCGTTTGTTTACCTCTTTTATACTTCCTGGTTTGACGCCCGCCTTACTTCCGGGTCCTAGTGCCAGGCACAGGTTGAGTGTGCATGACAGTACCCCCCTGTCCAGGATCGGCTCCAGACGGTCCTGGGGTGGAGGATACCCTACGACGGTAGTCCCGAATGAGCTCAGGATCGAGGATGAACCGTGCTGGGACCCAAGACCGCTCCTCGGGGCCGTAGCCCTCCCAATCGACCAGGTACTGGGTACCTCTGCCCCGAGGGCGCGAATCGAGGATCTGTCGCACGGTGTAGGCGGGACCGCCGTCAATGATTCGGGGGGGAGGAGCAGGGGGGGTGGGTGGAATCATGGGTGAAGTGATGAAAGGTTTTAGCTGAGATGTGTGAAATACAGGGTGGATCCGGAGCGCCGCAGGCAGCTGGAGCCGGTAGGTGACAGGGTTAATTTGTAGAGTGATGCGGTATGGTCCGATGAATCTGGGTGATAGTTTTCGTGATTCGGTGTGCAGATGAAGGTTTCTGGTGGAAAGCCATACCTTGTCACCTACGTGGTACAAACGTCCCGGGGGGTGTCGACGGCGATGTTGGGTGGCGTAGCTGATGTTAGCCCGTTGAATGGCGAGATTGGCCTGGTGCCACAGCCGCCGACACCTACGGACCAACTGTTGGGCCGATGGTACGTCAACCTCCGGTTCCTGGTGATTGAACATCGGAGGTTGGAAACCATGACAAACCTCAAATGGGCTTAGGTTGGTGGCTGAGGAGACGTGGAGGTTGTGGGAGAGTTCGGCCCATTTGAGGTAGCGGGCCCAGGAGCGCTGGCGATCTGAAACAAAGCACCTCAGGTAGCGCTCCAGTTGTTGGTTGGTCCGTTCCGTCTGACCATTAGTCTGGGGATGGTACCCAGATGAGAGACTACAGGTGGAATTGACCAGACGGCAGAAAGCCTTCCAGAACCGGGCGGTGAACTGGGGCCCCCTGTCCGAGACGATGTCCTTTGGGAACCCATGCAGTCGGACTACGTGTTCCAGTATCAGCTCGGCTGTGTTTTTTGCTGATGGGAGTCCGGTTAGGGCCACCAGGTGCACGGCTTTGGAGAACCGATCTACGATGGTTAGTATGGTGTTCTTTCCTTCTGATACCGGCAGGCCCGTGATGAAATCCAGGGCGAAGTGCGTCCAGGGCCGACGGGGAACTGGGAGTGGTTGGAGCTCTCCGGGTGCAGGTTGGTTTGTGTCCTTGGCCCTGGCGCACACCGGGCACGCCTGAACGAATTCTATGGTGTCCTTGCGGATGGAGGGCCACCAGAAGGCCCGTCGGATGAACGAGAGAGTTCGTAGCGTTCCTGGGTGTCCGGCGATGGTGGATGAGTGGCCCCACTGGAGAACCTCCGTCCTTAGACGTTGTGGTACGTAGAGTCGCCCAGGCGGCACGCCTGCCGGTTCGGTCTCCGTAGCCTGTGCCTGGCGGACCCTGGTTTCCAAATCCCAGTGGAGGGGTGCGATGATGCGAGATGGGGGAATGACAGGCACGGGGTCCACCCGGGGGAGGTCGTCCTCATGTTGACGTGATAGGGCGTCGCCTTGATGTTCTTCGACCCCGGGCGTTATGACAGATGGAAGTTATACTGTTCGAAAAACAGAGCCCACCGTGCCTGTCGTGGATTGAGCTGCTTCAGGTTCTTGATGGTGATTAGGTTTTGGTGATCGGTCCAGACGATGAACGGCTCACTGACGCCCTGGAGCCAGTGACGCCATTCCTCCAAAGCCCACTTTATGCCCAACAGCTCGCGGTCCCCTACCCCGTATCGCTGCTGAGTGGGATCAAATTTTTTGGAGAAGAAACTGCAGGGGTGCAGTTTCTGGTCTGGACCTCGCTGAGAGAGAACGGCGCCGGCGCCCACATCCGACGCGTCCACCTCTACAACGAAGGGTTTGTTGGCATCCGGGTGTAGAAGGATGGGAGCGGTGGTGAATCGGTGACAGAGTTCTTTGAAGGCGGCGATGGCAGATGGGGTGAGTAGAAACTGATGAGATGGGAGCCTGGTCAATGTGGTTAATGGAGCGGCAACTGTACTGTAGCCCCGGATAAAGCGACGATAGAAATTCGCAAACCCGAGAAACCGTCGAAGTTGCTTGAGTGTCCTGGGTAGGGGCCAGTGACGTACAACCTCTAGCTTCTGCGGGTCCATGGCCACACCCTGGGACGAGATGATAAAACCCAGGAACGTGGTGGAGTGCTCGTGAAAAGCACATTTTTCCAGCTTGCAGTACAGTTGGTGAGCGAGCAATCTCTTTAAAACGGCACGTACATGTTGGATATGTTCTTCGGTGTTGTGGGAGTAAATCAGAATGTCATCCAGGTAGACGAACACCCATCGGCCCAGCATGTCCCGGAGGACGTCATTTATGAACTGCTGGAAGGCCGAGGGTGCATTGCAGAGTCCAAATGGTATGACCAGGCTCTCGTAATGTCCGGTAGGTGTGATGAAAGCAGTCTTCCACTCATCACCCTCTCTGATGCGCACCAAGTTGTAGGCGCTCCGGAGGTCCAACTTCGTAAACGTGGTGGCACCAGAGAGGGCGTCCAGGGCTGAGTTGGTGAGTGGTAGCGGGTGTCGGTTTTTGATGGTGATGTTGTTTAGCCCCCCCCGATAGTCGACACATGGGCGAAGTTCGCCCCCTTTCTTCTTTACGAAGAAGAACCCCGCGGCGGCAGGCGAGGTGGATGGCCGGATGGTTCCATGGCGGAGGGCCTTGGTGACATATTCTTCCATCGCCTGCGTCTCCGAGGTGGATAGTGAGTAGAGATGGCCGCGGGGGGGTACGGAACCCGGCTGGAGCTCTATGGCCAGGTCACAAGGACGATGAGGTGGGAGGTAGGCGGCCCGTCTCTTGCAGAAAACTTCAGCCAGATCCCGATAGGCGACGGGGATGGCGTTGGTGTCGACGTCGGGGGCCTCGGACTCCTTGGAACACGTCCCAGCCAGCGCCTGTAGGCAAAGTTCGCTGCAGGTCGGGCCCCACTGGAGGATCCGGTTTTGAGTCCACGAGATGAGCGGGTCATGTCGGATCAGCCATGGATAGCCAAGGATGATGGGAGGTGAGGAGATGGGAGTGAGGTGTAGCTGGAGCTGTTCTTTGTGCTGGTCGAAGTCGAGGGTGATGATCTGGGTTTGGTGAGTGATGGGGCTGGACGAAAGGGGCCGACCGTCGACGGATGTGATGCGAATCGGCTGGGATAACGCCTCGATTTTTACCCCCACTTCTTTGGCATAGGTAGAGTCAATGAAGTTACCTGCGGCACCGGAATCGATAAACGCGGCACTTCTGACCCGTTTGTGGCCAATTTGGAGGATTACCTGAACCGTTAGTCGCGAGATGGTGGAGTTGGTGGTGGTGGAGAGTTGGATCTGGCCCGGTGAATCTCTCCTCCGGTTCACCGGGGCTGGGCGTTTCCCGGACGCAGTGGGCAGATCGCCCGGTGATGTGACGCCGACCCACAATAGGCACACAGCCCTTCTCGGAACCGGCGTTCGCGTTCGGCTACGGTCAGGGAGGCGCGTCCTAATTGCATGGGTTCCCCGGCTCCCGTGTCAACCACGGCAGGAGGTGGAGATCCGACTGGTTCCATACTGGTGTTAACGAAGACAGCAGGTGGTCGTGGGGTGGTGTAGGAGAAGGTGGGTGCAGGCGGCAGGGTCCTTGGGGCTGGCTTCGGGCAAGACAGGAGGCGCTGATCGATTCGTAGAGCTAGCTGGATCAGTCCTTCGAGGGTGGCGGGGAGTTCTCGCCCGGCAAGCTCATCCTTGATTCGTGAAGCCAGTCCCTCGTAGAAGGATGTCCGGAGCGCGGCGTCGCCCCAGCTGGTCTGCACGGCGAGGGTTCGGAACTCCGCGGTATACCGGCTCACGGACGATCCTCCCTGCCGCAGATGGTAGAGTTTGGAGTCGGTCTCCACCTCGCCCGCTGGGTGTTCAAAAGTCAATCGGAGTTGGCGGGTGAATTCATTATAAGAGTGGGCGGTATCAGAATCCGATTTGAGAACTGCCGTGGCCCACTCAGCTGCCTGCCCTGTTAACAAGGAGACCAGGAGAGCGATGCGTAGCCGATCGGTGGAGTACTTGGTGGAATTAAACTCGAACACCAGATCGAGCGCTGTCAAGAATACATCACATCTCCCGTCTATGCCATTCCATTTGTCTGGTAGAGAAATAAACACATCAGAAGAAGGGGGGGGGGGGATGCGGAGCCGCGGCCGCCGCGACGGGACGCCTGCTAGCCGCGCTAGCGACAGCCGCGCGGAGATCCGCGTTCTCCTGCCGGAGCTCCGCCACGGAGCCCCGGCTCAGATTAGCGATCTCTCCGGTTAGCTTATCGATAAGCACGGCATGCTGATCTACCACATCGCAGAGGTGCGCATGATCCGCTGGGTTTACCGCGGAAGGCTCAGTCATTCTGTCACGAACTAACCTGAGATGATCAGAAGACGTAGCTTAGCGGTTAGCCCTTTGTTGCGTGAATGGTAAACCCAAACGCGGAAGAACACGAGTAGGCAGGATAATCACGCTGTTTGTTTTAAGGACTCTCATAAAAGGAGAGCAAGGGAAAGACACAATCTAACCCGCGTCCTATAAACACACACTCAATCAGAAAGTAATACCAAGATAGTGAGTACTCACGGTTTGGTGAACGATTCCGAAACGACATCGGGCGAACTCAATGACTGAGCGTTGTACTATCGTTTGTTTACCTCTTTTATACTTCCTGGTTTGACGCCCGCCTTACTTCCGGGTCCTAGTGCCGGGCGCAGGTTGAGTGTGCATGACAGATGCATCTTTCCCCCTTAATGACTAGCAAGTTGGGAACCAATGGACATGAACAAATTCTGTGTTTCCTTCCTCTAGATGCTTTGCAAGGCATTGTGTGTGTGTGTGTGTGTTAAGGTGCCGATAGTGGCTGTGGTGTGTTCAGGAGGCAGCTCCAGGGCCATGACAGGCATGTACGGCTCTCTGAAAGGACTGCAGAGACTCGGCCTGCTCGATGTCATCACCTACATGACCTCTGTGTCTGGCTCCACCTGGTGAGTGTAAAAGCACAACACAGGCTCAAACACATATTTTCATGCTACTGTAGTACTATATAAATTTCACATGCAGTCATGTGATAAAGTAGCTGTATGACCACATTCTGCTCTTTAATTCAATTCAATTCAATTTTATTTGTATAGCGCTTTTAACAATTGTCATTGTCGCAAGGAAGGTTTACACAATCAAAAGAATTATTTAAGTTTGTAAAAAAATCTTTAGTTTTGTCACAGATTGAAACACAAGTAAGGGCGGCACGGTGGTGTAGTGGTTAGCACTGTTGCCTTGCCCCTCCAGGGTCCGGGTTCGATTCCCGGCCAGGCTCAATTCCCGTCTCTGTGTGCATGGAGTTTGTATGTTCTCCCCGTCCTTGATGGGTTTCCTCCGGGTACTCCGGTTTCCTCCCACAGTTCAAAGACATGCAGATTAGGCTAATTGGCGTTCCCAAATTGACCATAGTGTGTGTGTGTGTGTCTGTGTGCTCTGCGATGGATTGGCACGCTGTCCAGGGTGTACCCTGCCTTGTGCCCTGAGTCTCCTGGGATAGGCTCCAGGTCCCCCGCGACCCTGAACACAGGATTAAGCGGTATAGAAAATGAATGAGTGAAACACAAGTATTAAAACTTTTGTGTTGCTGAATGTTTACGTATGTTGTGTGTCTAGTGCTAAAAAAAACAAATAACCAGATGCTCCCATCTGTCTTTCTCTTCCTCTGTTTAAGGGCCTCTGCTAGTCTCTACTCTGACCCATTTTGGTCAAAAGAAGAGCTGGATAAAGCAATAACATCTACACAGAAGGAGCTCTGTAAAAACCCAGCCAGTCTCTTTTCTCCTACACAGCTACATTATTATCTCACTGAGCTGCAGGACAGGGAGAAACAAGGCTATTCAGTCTCATTCATTGATACCTGGGGACTCATCATAGAACAGCTTGTCTTTGGAATGGTCTGTTTCTATACTGGCAAAGAAATCCACTTACACTATTAACAATGTAATAAATGAAACCTGTGATTTCTGTGATTATTATACTATTATTTCTGTAATGCAGAACTGCTGTTTTGTTATATTCAGTACACCAACACAACAAGAATTCATTTCAGGTTTATTTATATAGTACTTTTAACAATGGTTAAAAGAACACCAAACCTACTGTGAAGCATGAGGGTGGAAACATCATGCTTTGGGGATGACATGTAGGCTTTGTATTGTCATTTTAACCATATACTGTATACAGTAGTTCAGTACACAGTGAAATGCAGCAGTGTTCCTCCAAGACCTACACTACCGTTCAAAAGTTTGGGGTCACTTGCAAATTTCCTTTTTTGTTTAATGATTTATTTTCTACATTCTACAACAATACTGGGGATTTCAAAACTATAAAATAACACATATGGAATTAAGTAATTACATAACAAAAACAACAGTTAGTTGTTATTTTAAGACACAGAGGTCGGCCTTTCTGTAATAGTTCTTGCAAGAACAGTATTGTCAAGTGCATTTGCAAAATCCGTCAAGCACCATAATGAAACTGTCTCTCATGAAGGCCGTCCCAGGAGGACGAGACCAAAACCTCCCTCTGCTGCAGATGAGAAGTTCATTTAGAGTCATCAGCCTGAAAAATGACCAATTAACAGCAGCTCAGATTAGAGGCGTTATGAAGTCTTTACAGAGCAGAAGTAGCAGAAACATCTCAATATCAACTGTTTTAATGCAGATTCATGCATTTTTTGGATGCCTTCAGCAAAACTTTACAATGTAGAAAGAAATAAAAATCAGGAACCATCATGGAGTTAGGAAGTGACCCCAAACTTTTGAACGGTAGTGTACATGTAAAATAAATTAATAGAAACTATCTAGCTAACTAGGACACCTAATTAGCTGAGTATCTAAGAAAAACCTAATTGGCATTTTAATAATTAGCAAAATTAGCAAAGATTATTACAAATATTATACAAAAGACAATACCAGACAACATAAAGTGCACGTGCAAATATGTAAACAGGTCAAACTGTACAGGTTCTTTTTCTTCTTCCCAAGAGTCAGGGTACCAGCAGTACACACCAGTATCTCGTTCGTTTCTCAGGTGGTGGAATTCTACATCGGGGCCAAAATCGTGTTGAGATTATAATTTTGCTCTTACTCTAAAGTGAAACGAGCCTGCTGTACAGTGATCGATGGCTGCAGAAGCAGTGGTGTGACTGTATTGGAGAATGGTGTTGTGGAATGAAGACAAAATTCATTTTATATTCTTGCTTGTAAAATCTTAGTAGAAAAGCTATAACCTATTATTATCACTAAAAGAAATTATTTTCTTTTTCAGAAACAAACAAGTACACTATCTGACCAGAGGAAGGCAGTCTTTGAGGGCCAGAACCCTCTACCAATCTACACTGCAGTAAACATGAAAACAGATGCAAATGGCTCAACAGTCCCTGGTAAAGACTTTGTATTATCCATCACCTAATATTTCAACCTGCTGTGATCTGAATGCTATTTTATTTTGTTACACTATTTTTTTTAAATCAAGGGTAGTAAGAATTTTTATGTTGTCTTTTTGTTTCAGAGTGGTGTGAGTTTACTCCTTTTGAGGTGGGATTCTCCAAATATGGAGCCTTTGTCCCTGTGGAAAGTTTTGGGAGTGAGTTCTACCTAGGTCATGTGGTGAAGAAGCTGCCAGAAATGTGCATCTCCTTCTTCCTGGGTCAGTCCTCTGTTTGTGATAGAGAAATTCCCTGCTTCACAATCTCAGTTAGCCACATAACACATCACTCTAATACTAATCTGTGTGTAGGCATCTGGAGCAGTGCTTTCTCTATTAATCAGATGGAGTTCTGGAGGACCTTTACCGGAGTGACAGCACCAGTGACAGGAGAAAATGTACACAAAATTGGTAAATACATCGCAATTTACTTCAAGGGTTGTGCACACCCTCAATGTAATACAGTATATAAATTTTTAGTTTAATCTACATAATTTCACTGAATTTAATATGAAGAAATGAGGGGTGGCTCAGTATATATCCTCGCCTAAAGGATTATTAGGAACACCACACTAATACGGTGTTTGACCTCCTTTCGCCTTCAGAACTGCATTAATTCTACGTGGCATTGATCCAACAAGGTGCTGAAAGCATTCTTTAGAAATGTTGACCCATCTTGATAGGAGAGCATCTTGTAGTTGATGGAGATTTGTGGGATGCACATCCAGGGCACGAAGCTCCCGTTCCACCACATCCCAAAGATGCTCCATTGGGTTGAGATCTGGTGACTGTGGGGGCCATTTTAGTACAGTGAACTCATTGTCATGTTCAAGAAACCAATTTGAAATGATTCGAGCTTTGTGACATGGTGCATTAACCTGCTGGAAGTAGCGTCAGAGGATGTGTACATGGTGGTCATAAAGGGATGAACATGGTCAGAAACAATGCTCAGGTAGGCCGTGGCATTTAAGCGATGCCCAATTGGCACTAAGGAGCCTAAAGTGTGACATCCCCCACACCATTACACCACCACCACCACCAGCCTGCACAGTGGTAACAAGGCATGATGGATCCATGTTCTCATTCTGTTTACGCCAAATTCTGACTCTACCATTTGAATGTCTCAACAGAAATCGAGACTCATCAGACCAGGCAACATTTTCCCTCTTCAACTGTCCAATTTTGGTGAGCTCGTGCAAATTGTAGCCTCTTTTTCCTAATTGTAGTGGAGATGAGTGGTACCCGGTGGGGTCTTCTGCTGTTGTAGCCCATCCGCCTCAAGGTTGTGCGTGTTGTGGCTTCACAAATGCTTTGCTGCATACCTCGGGTGTAACGAGTGGTTATTTCAGTCAAAGTTGCTGTTCTATAAGCTTGAATCAGTCGGCCCATTCTCCTCTGACCTCAAGGCATTTTCGCCCACAGGACTGCCGCATACTGGATGTTTTTCCCTTTTCACACCATTCTTTATAAACCCTAGAAATGGTTGTGCATGAAAATCTCAGTAACTGAGCAGATTGTGAAATACTCAGACCGGCCCGTCTGGCACCAACAACCATGCCACGCTCAAAATTGCTTAAATCACCCTTCTTTCCCATTCTGGCATTCAGTTTGGAGTTCAGGACCAGGCATTGACCAGGCATTGAAGCAACTACCATGTGATTGGTTGATTAGATAATTGCATTAATGAGAAATTGAACAGGTGTTCCTAATAATCCTTTAGGTGAGTGTATAACACGTTTATCGTCACGGGCCGGGGCTGCCGTGGTAGACCCAAGTGCAGATTAGGAGCAAGAAGTGGTGCTTAGAGACTTGTTATGGCAAGACAGGCTTAAATCTGTGCATAAGGCAGACGTGACCGTTAGATTGGAAGCCTGCTTGTGCTGACACGTGTACTCTGAACGTGGAACGGAGCGCATTCATCTCGCACCGGTGTTCCATCGAAACATGCTACCCATTGAGTTGTGCTACAGTACATACCGGATCTGCGCATGCGCAGTCCCGCAAGTTTGCACTCTGTTTCCACGCCCGTAAATCCATGCTACCTTGCTGCTGAGACTTATGCACAATAATCTGGCGAGGAAGTGTTGTCTGAGTAGGAGTTAAGTAGGGAGGAGAGGTGATTATACAGTAGATGGAGAACAGGTGTGCAGAGTGGAGAATGAAAAGAAAGCAGTGGGGTGGATCATGAAACTGGAATGTGCAGGTGATTCATGACAGGGCTGTGGCTTGGCGGGTCATGACATTTATAAACTGAATTCTCGTATCTGATTGATCAGACAGATAATATACTGTACATTATATACCACCATCATAACAGATAATGGACATTTAAAGAGGAAAGTGATTATAAAGTTAAGATGAGTCATTTTAAAAGGGTATAAAAAGATACAAATTATAAAGCAACAAATTGTTTTAGTAGAAGTACAGTAACATTTTTTATTTTCTACACACTCAGAAGCTGATTTTACCATACATTTTTTATCATTGTTTAATTTAGTGACACACAGAAACATTATCAATTTTACTAGAGTACAGTATATTATTTTCTTTGCATTTAACGAAACTATAAAGAGGTTTGGATAGATGTATGGAAGCACGGAGAGAATTAAGGGAGGAATCTTCTCTCTTTTCGTCCTCGTTCTCAAAAGTAAGAAGAGTATATAAGAAGGAAACTAAAAAAGGAAGGAAGGAAGGATACAAGGAAAGATGGAAAGGAAAGAAGAAAAAAGATGGAAGAGGATGAAAGAACCAGTAAATTAACAGGACATAAGGATGTAAGGAAGAATGCAAAGGAAACAATAAAAAAAAGTCAGAAAAGAAGTCAAAATAAATGTAGGATACAGAGAAAGAAAAAAATACATGAAAGGGAATTTCTCAGAAGGCTCTGGATCATGTGAGATGTCTCTGCACTGTATTTTTATGTCTATGTGAGATTGTGCTGTTTTGCATTGGTGGATCAATTTTCCTTGTCAAGCCAAATCGCTAATTTTCTTTTATTCCAACTAAAAGGTCTACAAACTTTTGGCCACTATTTTAAATAACATTACATTTTTTCTCCCTGCACAGGCATGTATTAATTATGCTACTGTACATGCACATGTATAGTATATTGTACATTATGCAACTGTACTGTACAGTTTTCTTTTTGTTATTGACAAAGCCATTTACTGTATATGACCAAACATTTTTCGCTGGTCTTCCGGTTAAATACTTTGTATAGTTGCACTTCTGAGTAATAAGCAATTTTCTTTGGTTTGTAGATGAAAAGCTTCCAGCACTGGATACGTTCCGGGTCGATTCAGAGACTTCAGTATTGAACAAATTCCTGTATGATCGCCCCATCATCAGCAAGGTGTTTAACTTCCTTAGAGGATTTTTCATGCACAACTTGTACACCGAAAGCCCAAATTTCAACATCTCAAATGGTCAGACCTCATTTTTTTTATTTCACTTGGTATATTTATGAATTCACTAATTTCAATATTTGCATAGAAGAAATTCCCTTTGCATCCATCCAGTTTCTCCTGTGTTTTGTTTTATTTTTATCTTTTTCTCACAATTTAAAGTCATTCGATATCTAACTTCTATAAAATGTACACTCACTGACTACTTTAATAGAACTGCCTGTAACTGCTCATTCATGCAATTACAGTATTCAAGGCCAAGACCTTTAATTAATATTGCATGGATGATTAATAACAGAATGGAAAGTAATACTGTACAGTATGTGATCTCAAGTTTGAATGTTAAAACAATAGCAATAGTTGTATTGGCAGTTCTACAAGTCAGAGCAGAATGGTCAGAATGGTTTAAGTCAGTGGTTCTCAAAGTGTGGGGCGCGCCCCACTAGTGGGGAATACAGACATGACAGGTGGGGCGCAATGAACGGTAGGAAATTAGTGGAAAATAACAGGAAAGTACGTGTTCTAATTCATGCTTTTCTTTATTGATAATGAAGAGCGTACGCTCAAAACTAAACAATCACACACAAATAAATGAATCATTAATACAAGTAAATTTAAAATAACATCAGTTGTGGTCCAGGAGAAAAAGTGGAACCATAGTGGAACAATAATGGTTTAACGTCGGACAAACTTGAGCAGCTGCTCGAATCACAAACCTGCGCGAGCCACTGGACAGCGCTGCGCGACTCTGACAGAAATAAACCGCGCCGACCATCAAAATACATTTTACCCCGCTGGGATGCGCACGTACAATCCAGGCATGGCAAGGCGGAAACAATATTAAACAGTCTTGACATTTTTAATAAATTGTTTTAAAAATAAAACACAGTGGGTCGCGCAGGTTTGTGATTCGAGCGGCGCTGCACAAATAAACCAGATCATCACTGCGCTATCCAGATAGTCGTACTGCGCTGTATTTGCGCAGATATTTGGTTCAATCTGGTGCCGCGGTTTCCTCCCACTTTTGATGTGTTTGGCTTCACATACACTTCGACAATGGAAGAAGACGGTGCAGCAGCAGTGAGTTTGCTTACATGTGACAAAACCAACAACGAGGAGATTGTAAAGAAAAAAGGTGCATCGTCTGTGGTGTGGAATTGGTTTGTGTAAGAAAAGTGATATGAATGAGATGAACGTGATTTGGAAGGTACACAAGTGCACTGTTTTAACAAGTGGTGGAAACACGTCAAACCTTTTCTATCATCTGAAATCAAAGCATCCAAACGAATATGGCCAAAGTAAAAAAGGGGAAACCTCATCAATTAACAGTTTAAATAAAATTACATAAAATAATTAACTTATGTAAAACAATTTCTTTGTGTTTTCATTTTTATTTATGCATTTTCAGATACAAATTGCTATATTGTGATATATATCGTTATCGAGGTAGAAAATTGCTTCTCCTGTGTTAGAAGATTTTGGTTATATCGCCCACCCCTAATGAAGCCTATGTTGAGCTTGGATTCATGGTGGGGATGGTGGGGGCAGAAGAGAGACCCGTGTGTGTTTTGTGTCTTAAACTGCTGGCAGCAGACCGCATGAGACCCAACAAATTAGGAAGACACTTAGAGACAACACACTCCAGTCACGTTAATAAACCACTGGACATCTTTGAAAGAAAGCTGGCAGAATACAGACAGCAGGAGAATCGCATGGTAACATCTGAATCAGTGGACAGCAAAGCACAAATGGCTTCATTCAAAGTTGCATACAGAATTGGCCAGTGCAAAAAAACTACAAACGATTGCTGAGCAGCTAATAAACATGGGGTCAATTATGCAAAGATAAGTGACAACGTAAGCCTTGTATAACAATTGCACGTGTATTTTATCTGTTTTTAACTTGGTGGTGTTTGATCGTATTGGTTTAGGAATTGATATTTCAATAAACAGTAAACTTGGCCGATTTCGTTATTATTTTGTTGACAAGTGGGGCTTGAAAATCCACTCACCCCCTTAAGTGGGGAATGACAGAAAAAGTTTGAGAACCACTGTCTTAAGCTGACACAAATGCTGCAGTAACTCAAATAACCACTAGTGGGCAGTACAGCATCTTAGAATGCATAACACATTAAGCCTTGAGGTGGATGGACAACAACAGCTGGAGAATAGATATCTGACACTACACTACTTTCCAAATTTTAACAGACCAGATTATGATCCAGTCTGACCAATCACCTCTGACCTCCCTCATATACAAAGCAGTTCCACCTGCATGCTGTACTGTATATAAGCTGTATTGTATCAATGTTATCATGTAACAAGACAATTTTCTTGTGCTTCTATATGCTTTCGTTTGACTTTTTTTTTTGTTTGTTTCATTGAATACTCTTTACAGACACAAGTCCTGATGCCTTTCCTAACACACTGACTCCAACGGACTCAATCCTAAGCTTGGTGGATTCTGGGTTATCCATTAACATAGCCTTCCCTCCTGTGCTGAGACCCCAGAGAAGTGCTGAAATCATTCTGTCCCTCAGCTACTCTTGGGATGAGGACCCTTTACAGGTAAAAAAAAAAAAAAAAAAAAAAAGATTGTTACATTGTCTGTGTATTTATTATAATCATTATATAGGCATTCTGTTCTCTCACTTTGGTGTGAATGAATGTAGGTAGCTTTAATTAATTGTAGCTTAAAGAAAATGTTTAAGGTATATTACAGGTAAAGAACCACAAAATGGTGTGATTGTCAGATATCCACAACCTACATGTATTTGCCATATATTGTATGAATATAGCGCTACATGATTCTGGTGTCTGTAGCATAACAACATAATCCTCACGGCATTATGAATGATTAAAAAAATAAACCTTAACAATAGTGAAATAAAATCATTCGATATGTTTTTGTTTTTTCCCCTATGAACCAGACCTTAAGATTAACATTTAAAAAAATGCTCTCGGCTGAAGCTAGTTGAGACTCAAAATCCAAACAAATTAAGATGTTCTCTTTATGTTTCTATTGTGTTCAGGTTGTGAAGGAAACTCAGCAATACTGCACTGAACACATGGTACCATTCCCAAAGATAGATTTCAGCAAGTACACATCTCAGCCCAAAAAGGAAGTGTATGTGTTTATAGATGAGCAGAATCCTGATGCTCCCATAGTGCTCCACTTCCCACTGGTCAATGTCTCATTTAAAGACTACAAAGCACCAGGTAATTATCATTAATTTACTTCCATTTTTGGATTTATATAATTAGAGTTTTTCTGAGTTGGCTTGTTAATGTGTACATCAGGTTATTATTTTTTAAAGTGCGTAAGCTCGTCTGTTTTTATTTATGAACAAAATAAAAATAAAAATATATAGAAAATTTTAATCTCTAAATATAATCTTATAATCAGTATTATAGCTGAAGAAAGAGCCACTCTTCACTCCCAAAGAGCATAGCCAATATTACTCTCTGGGTCTCCATGGTTACAGATGTCTGTACTGTATCATCCTCGAGATTTAAAGTTGAGATCTCTTGACTCAACAGGTTTGACCAAGTGTTCTGCTTGTTCATGCTCAGACCAGAATAAAGCAGTTAATGACATTGAAGAATGAAAACATGAAATGTGTGAAATGTACAGTATGTCATCTATACTGATGTATATAATGATGTGAATGTACGTGGTCTTCTTTTGTGTTGGGCGCTTGACACTGGATAGCCCAATCTTACAACAAAATGCCCGTTGTTGAATTAACATCCTGAGTGTAAAATTAACAATTAAAAATAGGTCTAGTTGGACTCAAACACAAAAGTCAACACTGGAGATTTCATGATTCATGCCACTAGTAGGCCATTACATCAGTTCACTTCTAAAATTAGCATTGTAAAGTTAATTCGACAAGCATTATGGGTAACTAAGGTGCCAAAACGTTTTTTCAAGTTTTGATGCCAAGTGACCATTTTTAATGAATGAAAAGACTGGGATTGGGCTCTTGTGGGCAATTTTTATGTGTTGCCTTGTGACTGAATTTCCTCGGACATTTTTGTACCCGAGTCTCCAACAATGAAAGTGGGCTTTATATTAACATGAACACCTTTCAGCCTCATTGCATAGAGTATGGCTGCAAATCAATCCCTGTCATCTACTGTATCACCCAAATGAGGGTCCCCTGTTGGGTCTGGTTCCTCTCAAGGTTTCTTCCTATTGTCATCTCAGGGAGTTTTTTCTTGCTTTTTCCCCTGGCTTGCTCATCAGGGACATACTAATAATTATAATTTACAACTTTATCATTTTCAAATTTATTCCCAATTAAAAAAATTTTTTATAAAAGCTGCTTTGCCACAATGACCACTGTAGCACTGTACAAATACAATTTTATTGAACTGAAATGAACAATATTGGATGTGTGTGTGTGTGTGTGTGTGTGTGTGTTCTCTTACCCTGCAGGAGTAAAGAGAATAGGAAAGAAGGCGCTTAAAGAAGGAAATATTGACGTGAGCTCTAAATACTCCCCATATGTAACCTCAAACCTCACATACTCTTCAGAAGACTTCCAAAGACTGGTGGACCTTTCTTACTACAACATTGTCAACAACAAAGCCACCATCATAAACGCACTAAAGAAAGTTTTGAACAAAAAAGGGCTTGTTGGCATGACCTCAGCAGATGGTACAAATAAATGCAAAATAAATTAATCAATGAAGGATAAACCCTGATTCAAATACATAAATAAATTAACCATAAATTGATTAATATTAATACAATATGTAATACAATGTTGTAATACAGTATGTTAGTTACTATTGATACAGTACAGCTGATTCACAGGAATTTAATGGCATAATTACATTTACATTTAGGCATTTGGCAGACGCTCTTATTCAGAGCGACTTACATTTTTTTTTTTTTCTCATTATACATCTGAGCAGTTGAGGGTTAAGGGCCTTCCTCAAGGGCCCAACAGTGGCAACTTGGTGGTTGTGGGGTTTGAACCTGGGATCTTCCGAACTGTAGTCCAATGCCTTAACCACTGAGCTACCACTGAGCTAACCACTGAGCTACACCTGCCCTGCATATGATAATGTGAAGTCTTTTTGCCAATGGCTCACGGCACCCCAGATGGGTTATTTTCATATAACATTATGGTCTGTAGTGAGTCATTCCATTACATGATTTACAAAATTACTTGTAGTTATTATTTGTGTTTGCACTTACTGTATGTGTAATGTGAGTAAATCTAGTCTGTAATGAGTTTCTGAAATAAATGTAATCTGGTTCAGCTGTGTCTTAATCTGATATTGTTCTGTCAGTCAACTAAGTCAATAGCTTTCAGTTACAGCACACAGATGATCATTGGACAGGATCTTTTTGTGTTGCTGGCTTGCAAAGCATAGACAAAGCAAGACATAATTGTCCATGTCTCGCCGCAACAGCCTCCATCATCCGTCATCATTCGACTTTTTTTTATATTTGTAACTCCTCTGAAACCAATAATGGGAATTTGACCAAATATTAAGTGCATAAATTAAGGTTTTTTTCAGAACAGAATGTATTTTGAAATCGTTTTTTTATTTTTTTTTCCTTAGGAAATATTCTAATATTTTGAGATAGTAGATCCGTAGAGCTGTAAGCCGTAATAATCAAAATGAAGACAAAACATACAGTACCTTAAAATATTTTACTTAATATGTATTTATAAGTCTACATGAGAGTTTAACTTTTTAAATTTAACTACAAAAGTAACTTTTTCACAATATTAGATTACAACCATGTACATACATTCATATACATACATCAATATTTTTGAGATTTGTAAAGATACAAACACTAAGGGCAGACACTCTTTTTTTATCTTCAATAAACCCTTCTCACAGAGCAACATGTTGTTCTTCTTTAATCCTTGAGAGACCAAATCTGCTTGTGTACAATCCTGTTGAGATAGACAAATGTCTTTTTTTTTTTTTGCAGCTAAATTCATTTAATTGGATAATTAGTATTGGGTAATGAGCGTATTGCACTGAATTGTTAGCGGTTAGTGGCAGACAGCAAACCAATTTAAATGTTTCTCAAAGTGCAGAAGGTTCTAGGTGACCTCAACTATTTTACGTTGTTTTACTTCTTTTTTTATTTTTTATTTTATGTTTTCATATTTGTGATGTGAAGACATTATTTACTGATAATATAGCATGTCAAGTACAAATCAACACATGAAAACCACACAGTTCCTTAATAATACCGTGAGTATATACAGTACTGTATAGTCACATAGGTATATTTGATTGTTCTGTTTGTGTTTAGAATAATACAACCCCTGGCAAAAATTATGGAATCACCCCTCTCAGAAGATGTTCATTCCAATTTTTAATTGTGTAAAAAAAAAACAAGCACATACTGTACATGCCACAAAACTATTTTCACTCAACAATCCAAACTTCTGGCTGTATAAAACACTTAAAAAAAAAAAAAAAAAAACAAAGAAAGATAACTATAGTCAATGACAACTGTTTTGACAACTCAAACAGAGGAAAAAAATATGGAATCACGATGCACTTTGCATTTCTAAAACAAATACCTGTATCTGATTACAACTGCTAATTAGTCTACAGTTAAAAAAGAGTGCTTGCACACATTAGGGATGTGTTGAACCAAGATGATTGACATAACTCATAACTCCAACATGAGAGATGTCAGTTGAAACAAAGGAGAGAATTATCAAACTTCTTGAAGAAGGTAAATCTTCATGGAATGTTGGTTGTTCCCAGTCAGCTGTGTCTAAAATCTGGACCAAGTACAAATCAAATGGAAAGGTTGTAAAAGGGAAGCGTACTGGTAGACCAAGAAAGACATCAAAGCGCTAGGAGACAGAAAACTTAAAGCAATATGCCTTGGAGACAGAAAATGCACAACAAAACAAATGAGGAACAAATGGGCAGAAAGTGGAGTCAATGTCTGTGAGCGGACAGTAAGAAATCGCCTAAAAGAAATGGGATTTACATACAGAAAAGCCAAAAAAAAACCATCATTAACATCTAAACAGAAAAAAACAAGGTTTCAGTGGGCTAAAGAAAGACAATCTTGGACTGCGGATGACTGGATGAGAGTTAGATCCAGTGATGAATCACGAATCTGCATTGCGCAGGGTGATGATGCTGGAACTTTTGTTTGGTGCCGTTCCAATGAAATTAATAAAGACAACTGCCTGAAGAAAACATGCACATTTCCACAATCATTATTGATATGGGGTTGTATGTCAGGTAAAGGTATGGGAGACATGACAGTTATTACATCTTCTATAAATGCACAAGTTTATGTTGAGATTTTGGACACTTTTCTTATTCCATCAGTTGAAAGGATGTTTGGTGATGGTAGCATCATTTTTCAGGATGATAATGCATCATGCCATAGGGCAAAATCTGTGAAAACATTCCTACAGGAAAGACATATAATGTCAATGGCATGGCCTGCAAATAGTCCGGACCTTAATCCAATTGAAAATCTGTGGTGGAAATGAAAGAAAATGGTCCAGGACACGGCTCCAACCTGCAAAGCTGATCTGGCAACTGCAATAAGACAAAGCTGGAGACAGACTGATGAAGTATACTGTTGGACATTAGTTAAATCCAGGCCTCAGAGAATTCAAGCTGTTATAAAAGCCAGAGGTGCTGCAACAAAGTACAAGTAGTGTTTTTATTCGGTGATTCCATATTTTTTTCCTCTGTTTGAGTTGGTAAAACAGTCGTCATTGACTATAGTTATCTTTCTTTGTTTTTTTTAAGTGTTTTATACAGCCAGAAGTTTGGATTGTTGAGTGAAAATAGTTTTGTGGCATGTATGTGCTTGTTTTTTTTTCTACACAATTAAACATTTGAATGAACATCTTCTGAGAGGGGTGATTCCATCATTTTTGCCAGGGGTTGTACATAACAAGTCTACACACCCCATGGTGAAATGGTTTAGTCTTGACTCTTTATTAGGAATGGGTATTGTCTCAATGCTCATATGAATAACTGAAAGAAAGAAAGAAAGAAAGAAAGAAAGAAAGAAAGAAAGAAAGAGAAAGAAAATTTATTGATTGATTGATTGATTGATTGATTGATTAAACCAGTTCCAAAAAAAGCTGACAGTATGAAAATTGGCAATAAAACCAAAAAGGAGTCATCTGTAAATCCTCTTCACCTTGTAATATAACAAGAACTCCACAACATCTCATTATTTGATGATTTAACTGTTTGTTATTATTTCAAATTTGGTGACTTCAACATCCTCCAAAAAGTCGGGGCAGTTGGATTTTGACCAATGTGTAACATCTTTATTTCTGTTAATAACACTTTTTATTTGGACACTGAAGACAGTTGTTCTTGTTTAAATAACAGGGGTTTCTGTGCAATTGTACAGGGTCTTCATTTCCATATATTGTACTTCCTAATGCACCACACATTCTCAACTAGCAGGTAGGCCAGTCTAGCACCCATACATTGTGTTTAGTTTGAAACTCCTTGTATGCTGTACTTTAACATTATTGGTTCATCTGTTTAACAGTTATTCTTTAGCGTTACCTTGTAATTTCTATTTATATATTGTTTTCAGCCTTAAATTGGCCCTGTCCAAACTTTTTTGAGGATGTTACAGCCACAAGATTTGAAATGGTGCAAACATTCAGCAAGTGGAACACCTGATTTTCAACAATTGTCAACAACTTTGCGGAAGAGACGCATCTGTATGTGTAAACTGGTACACAGACAGACCACCAACACCACTTGGACACATAACTGTGCGCGCACGCAGAGGAACTGGGAATTATTGCCACATCCCCATACATTCCTGACCTTTTCCGCATGTTTAGGGTATTAAAGGAGTTCCCTCAAGGCTAGGCGTGAATCAGACATACTGAAAAAACTGTCTACCTTGTTGGTATCTATGCACTAGCAAATAACCAGGTGCATTAGTGCATTAGGGTAGCAGAAGATTATATAGAGAAATAGAGGTAGTTTTTACTCTCACAAGTGTATTCTTTTATTCTGCACAATCAAAAGTCCTAGTTTGACTTGAACAGCCTTCTAAGATTCTTTAATACAGTACTTTACATTGCAGATTTAGATTTTTTTTTTTTTTTAGATTTTAGATTTTTGGTTTTTTTTTAGAGTAAGATTCAAGAAAGATCGAAAAAATGTTCTGGACATGATATTAGACAGAGTGCTGCTGCCTGTCAAAATGTGATGTTTTTACTCACTCACTCATCGTCTATACAGCTTTATCCTGTATTCAGGGTCGCAGGTGTCTGGAGCCTATCCCAGGAGGCTTAGGGCACGATGCTTGATACACCCTGGACAGGGTGCCAATCCATCTCAGGGCAGACACACACACACACACACACGCACCTTCATTCATGCACTACGGGCAATTTGGGAACGCCAATCAACCTAACCTACATGTCTTTAGACTATTGGAGGAAACCGGAGTACCCGGAGGAAACCCACCAAACACGGGGAGAACATGCAAACTCCATGCACACAGAGACGGGAATCAAGCCGGAAATCGAACCCGGACCCTGGAGGTGCAAGGCGACAGTGCTACAGTAACCACTACACCACTGTGCCGAAACTTTTTTTACTTTTTATCATAATTTTCTTGTATGATTTTCATTTGGTAACAATGAGGAATGACAATGTGTTCAAAAATCATACAGCTTAACACTTTTCAAAGATTTTTGGAACAGTTTTTTTTTGGTTTGTGCAGTAGATTTGTTGTAAAAATTTGTTTGGTCCATGCTATTTTTTATTTGTATTTTGTATTTGCTAAAAATATCTCCAACCCTAAACTCCTACAAACCTACTCTGACTAAAACTGTTAACTGTTAAAACAAGGCACATGCATTTGAAGAGTAAATACCACATAATTGTACATATTTTCATTCAATTGTGCTTAATTATAATGACCGCATTTAAATACAATTTAAGTACAATATAATTAAGTGGAATATCTCAGGCGCTGATATTTCATAAAAATAATATTTAGTAAATGTTATTATTTATTATGTACATAGAAATGTTTATTATAATTGTAAATGTTATTATATAATAGTAAGGTAATTATATAATAACATGTTAGTAACATGTTAGTAACATCATGTTAACAATGCACAGAAAGTTTCAAACCACAAGTGCTTAGCAAAAGTGTGCAAATATTTACCAATAGTGATTTTCCTTCCTTATTTTACCAAAAAATTGTGAGCATGTGGAAACACACACCTTGCATGACACTGGAATAATATCTTACAAATTAAATCAAATTCTCTCTAGTCTAGACATCAAAGAAGATAATCTTTGTCTGTGTGTTTGCAGAAAAGTGCTGAAACATCATAACAATCAGACACTAAAGGTGTGAAACCTTTGTAAGCAACAATTTTTATACTGTAGCATCTAATATAACTATTATAGTCATGCTATAATTTGGGGTCCATTCCATGTTATTTGATGCTATACATATTGATTCACAAATTGTCTTCATAAATATTATATTTAACCAATTAGTGGAAAACATGTTATAATATCATTCACCTTGCATATTATGCTTTGTTTAGCCTGAAAAGTGATATAATGTTGTCAAGTCGAATTTCAAAAAGCCTAAATACTAAAAAATAATATGTTTTAAATAATTTTCTGTCCATAAAAGTTCTGTCTAGTGAAAGAGATCTGTCCTGTAACTCAAGAAATATTTGTCTCAACCCTCCAGCAAGAGACACACTTAGGTTTTGGTTGCAATGCATAGTGTTTATAGTGCTATTAAATATCATAAAAATAGATTTTTACAATTAAATCTAAAAGATGCCCTGCGTCAGTGGGACTTCCACTGTAGCATAAGCATAATAATTTACCCTAATACTACATACGTTTTCTTGTTATTGAGCCACTGATTCTTTTCATTTTTATTTTTATTATATTATATTAAATTATATTATTTAAAGTTGTTTGCACAAACTGTAACCCCTGTTTAATCCATAAGTCTCTACTGTAAAATTTATGGAAATATCCAATTGAATGTAAATAATAAGATGGGACAAGATTTTATTATCTTTTATATATATCATCTTATAGGCTCCAGGTCCCCCGCGACCCTGAACACAGGATTAAGCGGTATAGAAAATGAATGAATGAATGAATGAATATATCATCTTACAGACGGTACAATTCAGAAGTGGGTGTTTCTTAAGTAATACCTGCCCTAATTTGCCGATGTTATCCCTTCTAGACAGGTTGTATATAAAACAGTGCTCCAGCGTCTCCAGAGTAATTTCGCTCCTTATCATCTACAGTTTTATCATCTACAGTTTTATCAGCTATCAGTTGTTTCTCTTTTCTTTGTGGTCAAGTAATACTTTCCTGTTACCAATGAAGGTAATAACTTCTGTTTCTACAGTATGTATAGATTAATGAGAATGTTGAGGTACAATGTGAGGTGCAGATATGCAAACAGACAAAGATGTTCAAGATGTTTTATAGAAATGCTTAGTTTTGTGTATCTGATGTGTTTCCTTTGTCTTTGTTTTCACCCGCAGAGGAAAGCAGCACCTTGTTGGGACCTCTCAGTCACTGTGCTTCGGGCACATCTCAGCCATTCACATGACTACTGTATGTGTCTCATTCAGTGCACAACGGGCTTATTTTATGTTTAATCAAGTAAGCTTAACCTTGTAGAATACAACAAGTTATATAGAATACAGAAGTTCATGAAAGATGCTATGAAAGGCTGAATGTATCCTAATCTATTAATTAATTCATTCATTTTCTATACCGCTTAATCCTGTGTTCAGGGTCGCGGGGGACCTGGAGCCTATCCCAGGAGACTTTGGGCACTAGGCGGGGTACACCCTGGACAGGGTGCCAATCCATCGCAGGGCACACACACATACACTCACACACCCAATCACACACTACGGGCAATTTAGGAACGCCAATTAGCCTAACCTGCATGTCTTTGGACTGTGGGAGGAAACCGGAGTACCCGGAGGAAACCCACCAAGCACGGGGAGACCATGCAAAGTCCATGCACACAGAGACGGGATTCGAGCCTGGCCAGGGAATCGAACCCAGACCCTGGAGGTGCAAGGCGACAGTGCTAACCACTACACCACCGCGCCGCCTCCTAATCTATTATTCACCAGAATATGAGGGTTTCAATAACAGTATTAATGAGGAAAAACAGCAAGAAAGTAGTATATGTAACGTGCTTTGCCTGCTTGCCTAAATGTGGTGGTGGTTTTTTGACCTTTTTCTACTTTCTGATTTAGTATTGTGAGGGATTCCAGCGGCTTCTATTAAAAAATATATTTAAAGTAACTCTCTGCAAGCAAACCAACATCCAACCACGAAAAACAAGGTTCTTATACTCTCTCTAGTGTATAGGCATTTCCACCCATTTATATTTCTATGGATTGGTGTTGCTATTGAGTCCTAAATTTCTGCCCAAATGAACTGGAAATTTTGCTTTTAAATTTTGAAAAGTTTATCAAAAGCTTTAACTCTGACCTCAAAGCAGTGCAACATCACCCACCATCATTTCCGTTTATAAGAAAACCATGTGACAATATAATGTAACAATGCAACTAAAAATATGTTTTTTACTCACTGCAGTTACTGAGTCTGACCTCTATGTGACCTTGTACATGCCCACGGCTTCAGCCCATACTGAAAGAACTAAGAGCATTCCTAACTGCGCTACACCTGAATGGAACGAGACCTTCCACTTCCGTGTGAACAGCCATGTCAAGGTGAGACCCTATGCTCTTATAACTTGTGCTAGAGGTTTAATTTACTAATGTTATCTAGTAAAACTAACACCAATGTTCAGATAGCATGGACCTTCTGGTTAGCTGAATTACTGTTCATCATTTTCTCCAGGATTCACACAGATTAGCCATAATCACAGGGTTTAGCAAACACCAAGAAGAGTTTATGGATTCCTGTTAAATTGTCTTAATTGGGTAATTTGATAATTAGGTTGATAATTATAAAGTAGTTTACTAACCGCTACAAAATTAGGTGCTTTCCAAGCCCTTGAAATCGTACACAAGTTTAACATTTACTGCTTTCTTTTTAGCGAGGCTGTATTATTATTATTGTATTATTATTGTCTCAAAACAGCTTTACACAATCAAAAGAATTATTTAAATTTGTATGGAATGTGAATGTGTATGAATCAAAATGGTCAGATAGTCCCTGGTGAGCAAGCCCGAGGGCGACAGTGGCAAGGAAAAACTCCCTGAGATGGTAATAGGAAGAAACCTTGAGAGGAACCAGACTCAACAGGGAACCCATCCTCATCTGGGTGAAACAGATAGCAGGAATGGATCTGCATTTATACAGTGTGTTAGGTGGCAGACAGTTCAGCTATAATAGTTGATCTTAATTGATGTTAAAATGGAGTCCAGTAGTTATTGGAGACTCAGATAGACTTGTAGAAAGTTCCAGACCTGAACTATCGAATTGTCAAGTCCTCAGAGAAACAGCTGACAACACCAGTCGAGGCCAGAACCGTCTTCTAAGTAGAGAGAATCATCCCCAGACACCAGACGCATCCCAAAGAGACACACGGGGCATCCATGCGACGAGACCTCCAACCAGAAAAACACACACTTTGTTATTTCCTTCATCTAGAAATGGCTTATTTGAATGATTTGTTGTTTGAAATCTTGCAGTTCATCATGCACAGACAACACTGTTTAGCAAAAGTATCTAGGACTCCATCATATACAATGAAAAATGAAATCATGACAGTTTTTCTCTTGCCTCCTACTCTAGAATATTCTGGAGCTAAACATGTATGATGAAGATCTTAATAATGATGACCTTTGCACTAGACTCTACTTCGACATCAGCACCCTCACACTGGGCAAGAAGGAAACCAAGGTCTTCACCATCGATGAAAATGTCAGTACATCTAGGCTCTTTATTACTGTATGTAATTTCATAAAATACAACAGCTGTGGTGATATCCTCTTGAAACCCGGACTCTACTGATGTGTATATTGCAGGTTCCAATGCCTGTTTCTCTTTAATCATAGCTGATAACCATAAATAAGTTTTTCAAAAGAATTAGACCCAACAGTTCCTCATATGAGGGTCTCAAGACGATATATAGTAAAAAATAAATAAATAAAAAAATAAAAAAATAAAAAAATAAATTTTTCTTTTATTAAATAATGACATCTCATACAGTTCAACCAATTCAACTTACCATAAACGTCCAAGAAAACATGTCAATTCCTGTTATCACTTATATCATAACAGATATAAAAAGTTGTTCTTTCACCAGGCTTTATTTTCCTTTATTTGAAAGTGAATAGAACTTTTTACCTTTCTCTATAGCTTCATGAGATTCCACTGTCATCATAAGATGACATAGACTTTTATCCCAACTACGATGTGGATTTATACATAAATAAAATACTGTAGGTTGTACTGCATCATGTTGTCTAAAGACAACTTAAAATTGGTTATTTATGTAACAAATCTAGCAGCAATTTCAATTCAACCACTCAGCATTCAGCATCACCAATATACAGTATGAATCACAGGCCCAATCATCCATCATCATGTGCACCTGGTTCTCACTGGTTCATGCCTCAAGTTATAAGTTTTTACGCTCAATTGATTCTTAGGTTGCTGTGTGGCTTCACAAACAAAAGGATTCCTCTTAAGCTGGTTTAGTACATCGATTGTAAAGACTAAAACTTCAGACCAGAACAGTCCTTCAGGAAGCCTGGCAAACTAATCCTCAGGACTATGTTGAAATACAGTATAAGAAAGTCTGTTTCTTTGAAAGAAGTCAAGTCTGTTGCGCAAGACAGTCATTGTACATGAAATAATATTTTCTGCCAAACTAATGAATACTATGGGAGTTAAAATGTTGTGATGTTTAGAATGTTTTTAGATTTGGTCAGGCTAAACTACAAAAGTGGTCACACTGCTGCACAATAAATATTATTAGATAGGTAAATTTTCACTCATATCAATGTGTTATCAATATCAACATATCTGGATGTGTTGCAGAAGGAAGAAAAGCTGTGGGTGGATTTAGAGCTCACAGAATGGTAAGTAACAAACAACTCACTCTGTGTCAAGGCAGGAAAGCTAAACTTAAATGTAGATAAATACGTTATACTTCTGCTACTCAGACTGTAAATCTAATACATGCCATGTTTCAAAACTCTAAACACAATTATGTGATCGTATACTGTACAGTACCATAGATTATATGCTGTATCCAAGATAATGCTACATGGCATTTAATAGGACCATTGTACAGGTTGTGTCTAGAACAGGACAAAAAGTGCAAAGATGATTTATTTCATATTAATCTAAAGAAAAGTGAATAATGTATTTAATGATACAACTGAATGTATTTTTATACATTTATTTTACACATTTAAATACAAATAGGTTTTTCATGATTTCCTTGAGATCAATGAAGTAATACTTTTAGTTAAGTTATATTTTACTGTAGGCGGCACGGTGGTCTCGCCTTGCACCTCCAGGGTCTGGGTTCGATTCCCCGGCCAGGCTCGATTCCCGTCTCTGTGTGCATGGAGTTTGCATGTTCTCCCCGTGCTTGGTGGGTTTCCTCCGGGTACTCCGGTTTCCTCCCACAGTCCAAAGACATGCAGGTTAGGCTAATTGGTGTTCCCAAATTGACCGTAGTGTGTGATTGGGTGTGTGAGTGTGTGTATGTGTGTGTGCCCTGCGATGGATTGGCACCCTGTCCAGGGTGTACCCCGCCTTGTGCCCTAAGCCTCCTGGGATAGGCTCCAGGCCCCCCGCGACCCTGAATAGAAGGATAAAGCGGTATAGAAGATGAATGAATGAATGAATGAATATTTTACTTTATTACTATATATTTTGATCCTATATTATAATCTGTTATAATAATACTCTATTACAGTATTTAACTCAGAGATCACACCTGAGACTGAATAACACTTAATTATACGCATGAACTATAATCATATAATCATGAACTATAAACAATGTAGGTGCCAAGGTACAGTACTACTCTATTAGAAATTTATTTAAAAACAGTAAAACCAATAATGGCTAAAATGCTCTGAACTTTAACTGCACAAATTCAGAGAATTTTTAATTGCAAGGTATTTTAAAAAATTTTTATTCAATTAGTTTAATTAATTGTCTTGTCTTGAGGGCATGAGGCAGGACTGAGACTGAATTCCACATATTTCTTTTACATAATTGAGCAAAATTTATTTAGTAGTAATTAGGTAAAATGTATTTTACTTAAGTATCCATTTTCACATAAAATGTAAAGATTTCATGAAAAACAAACTGAAAGACATTTCACTGCCAAGTGAAATAATTAAACTAGGGAAATAATTAAGGCTGAGTATTATTTAATGTAGCTGTATCATTGTGGTGAGAAAGTAAAGCTACCATCTCCAACAAAGTGACATCCCAGCAACTAACCAGACTTTTTTTTTTCTTGTATTACAGCTCCGAAGCTTCTCGAGAATATATCTCCAATGGAGTTCTTGTGGTAAAATCCATGCAAAGAGCTCTACGTATTGTTGCAATTTGCACTCATGATGAGCCACAACACCAGTTCTACATGCACTATTAATACACCAGATTTAACACACCAATATACACTACCAGTCGAAGGTTTGGACACCCCTTCTAGTTCCATGGTATTTCCTGATTTTTATCTCCTTGAACTTCTCCTCTGCAGCAGAGGTAAGTTTTGGCCTTTCCTGGGATAGTCTTACGGAGATTTCTAGTTTCATCATGGTGCTTGATGGTTTCTGCAAATGAACTTCACAATACTGTTTTTGCAGGAACTGCTTCAGAACAGCTGAACTTCATATCTTAAAATAACAACTGACTGTTGATTGTGTAGGCGGCACGATGGTGTAGTGATTAGCACTGCCGCCTTGCACCTCCAGGGTCTGGGTTTGATTCCCCGGCCAGGCTCGATTCCCGTCACTGTGTGCATGGAGTTTGCATGTTCTCCCCGTGCTTGGTGGGTTTCCTCCGGGTACTCCGGTTTCCTCCCACAGTCCAAAGATATGCAGTTTAAGCTAATTGACTTTCCCAAAAATTGACAGTAGTGTGTGAATGAGTGTGTGAATGTGCGTATGCGTGTGTGCCCTGCGATGGATTGGCACCCTGTCCAGGGTGTACCCTGCCTTGTGCCCTAAGCCTCCTGGGATAGGCTCCAGGCCCCCCGCGACCCTGAATAGAAGGATTAAGCAGTAAAAAATGAATGAATGAATGTTGATTGTGTTGTTACTTAATTATCTAACTCCATGTGACTTATTTCATAGATTTTAAAATAGTATTGTTCTAGACTGTGGAAAATAAATCACTAAACAAAAAAACATTTAATTAAACATTCTCTCATGAAGACTTTCACAGGAAATCAACACCAAAACTGACCCCTGCTGCAAAGGAGACGTTCATTTAGAGTCACCAGCCTCAGAAATCACCAATTAACAACCAGCACCTCAGATTAGAGCCGTTATGGCGGATTTACAGAGCAGAAGTACTGTAGCAGATATACATCTCAATATCACCTGTTCAAAGGAGATTATTGCATATTTTGGATAAACGCCTTCAGCATTGTTTTTCAGTGTGGAAAGAAATAACAATTAGGAAAGACTATAGAATTAGATGTTGTGTCCAAACCTTTCACTGATACTGGAGATATCATAGATATTGTAATAAAAAATAAATGATGGGCATATGTACAATTAACATTGCCAAGTGTTTTTTTTTTTTGTTGTTTTTTTTTATGTGGATGTAGTGCATTTAGGAGAAATGGTTTCTAGAATTTGCGTTTATGAAACTTTTCTCACTGTGTGTTTCTTTTAGGCAGCACCGCTGTCAATTGTGGAGGTGACGGTTGATAAAATACCCCTTGAGGGTAAGAAGATTAAAACATTCTGTTGAATGTTATCTGTCATTAATGCATTGACTTCTATAACGCGTGTCTGTGTATATTTCAGTAAAAAAGAAAATGCTGGTAAAGTTACATGGGGCGTATATTGAAGAGCAAGTCATTTCAGCTTTGAAGACAAGCAACTTCATGCAGACTCTTCGCTTCCACATCAACAAAGACCTGGAGACCCAGATTGAACTTCAGGCGGTAGACATATTTAACATCTTTAAGTGTGCTTCTTTATTATACTATGTCCTTTTTAGTGCAGAAAAATGTGTGAGAAGGTGCTGAATTCTGGTCTAGCTATTTGTTCTGTTTTTATTTTCTGAATATTGTAAGGGTTTATAAATGTATATCTAGTGTCAATTTGGGCTCCAATTATAATTAATTTTTATTTACTTTTATTTTATTTTATTTTTTGCCACTATTGCCTCTGGCTTCCTAATTAATGATCTTAAACTGCATTTTTGTCAACTGTTAAATGAACAAAATTAATATTTTTTATTATATCCCTGTATTTCTGTATTTCTGCCTATTTATAAATGTGTCTTTTTTTGGATAAGGATGGAACGGAAGCGAGTCTATCTTCATCTCCGGCATCTCCTGTGTTGTCTCCTGCTTCCACCTCTGAGTATGTGTTCTCTTTTCCTGAAGCAAAGGTAACAACTAACAATGACATAGCCATGGCATCGTTCATCAAGTTCACCTAGTAAAATGATTTGAAGTGAATTTACTTACTGTAACAAGGAATAATTCTTTATTCCGAACAACTCCAAAGTCCTAAGATATATATTTACTACTACTACTACTTATAATAATAATAATAATAATAATAATTTCTAAAATATTTAATAATATAATAAGAATGTATTTCTACATTTCAACATTTCTGCAAGTGTTACACATATTACAAATACCCTACCACCTTTATTACTCAAATAATATAATACTTATCATATGGTTACGGTATTGTATATTTACTTGTAAGCAGGGAATTTTTTTTTTAACTCCACAGGATAGTGTAAATTTGCAGGTGAATACAGAAGAGAGGTATCAGATTTTTTAAACTTCTCTGTAACTTTACAGTTACTGGTTTATAGATTAATTATTTCCCAGATAAACTCTAACATATAATTTCCTGTATATGTACGTATGAAGATTTGAGGAGGACATGAAGGTTCGTCTGGATTTTGACATACCTGCTGAGGAGAAAGCATTTCTGGCAAAGAGGAAAGAAGTGGTCTCTCGGGCACTCCAAAAAATACTCAAACTCAAATCTCGCCTGGATCCAAATAAGGTAACACATATTAAAAACAAACATAGTAACACATAGTATTAAATTAAGTCCAAGCAATGTAGAAATGACATCTTGCACAGTATGGTTAAGTGTTTGAAGATCGATCTAGCATTGCAGTTGATGTGGTGACCCACTTTTAAGTGATATTTGATGAAAGCTAGAATTGACAGATATTTCTATTTAGGACATTTGAGGAAAAAATACATGTGTGTATACAGTAATTCTCCTCTAGGTATTAAAACCATATATGATTAACAAGTATGATATGCAACATAGTAAACATAGTAAAATAGTAGGAAAAATTTGGTTAAAACATAGTAAAAAATATTGATAATAATAATAATAATTCAGAATTATCTACTGTATATACTATATGGTAAATGTAAATGTAAATTCTACTATACATTGAACAGTGTTTTTGAGCTGTTTTTGTTTTTAAATGTAGAGCTGACTTTAAGCTCATAAATAATTACATGCAGGATATTTAGCACCTTACGACAGTGTAATGATAGCATCCTTTTCACATGCCTATTTTATGTGCACATTTAATATTCAATATTTTGAATAATTCTGATTAAATTACATAATAATTTTGACAGCATTGTCTAGATCTACCAAAATGCTCACATACTGTATGCAGATGGGTTTTCATTGTTCAGCTAAAGGAGCAGACTCAAAGAGCCAAGTTAAGAAACTGGGAGGTCAAAACCTAACCCCAGTGAGCCACTATACAGTACTGCCCACCTTACACAGTAGGAATAAAATAAAAACAAACATTGCTACAAACTGATCAGAATTTTAAAGGTAAATAAACTTTTCTATTTTTGTGCTGTTACTGACTGAGGTTACTGTTACTGATACACATGTTGATTGTGCGTGTTTAGGTGCCGACAGTGGCTTTGGTGTGTTCAGGAGGTGGCTCGAGGGCCATGACAGGCACATTTGGCTCTTTGAAAGGACTGCAACGTCTTGGCTTGTTGGACGTCATCAGCTACATCACAACATTGTCTGGCTCCACCTGGTGAGTGTTAAAAATATCACAGTCACTTTTTTCAGATTATATTTACTTTGTAAAACACACAGTAATAAGTTTGCAGAAGAGATTTTCTTATATAATAGTAAAGATCAGTTCTCACTGGGAGGTGTTTCTATACATATGATGTAATCTAAAATATTTATTTAAGAACACATACAGTATTTTTGCCTTATTTATTTATTAATTTAGGGTTTTTTTTTTTGCACCTGTATTCAAATTTGACATTGAAACAATTAAACTGCTCTCTTTCTCTGCATCAGGACTAATGCATATCTCTACAATGACCCATTCTGGTCAACAAAAGACCTAGATGAGGCAATCATGCCAGTGAAAAAGGAACTTTCTAAGAGTACCAAAAGTCTGTTTAGTCCAAGCCTTTTGCGGTACTACTACTCGGAGGTGCAGCAGAAAAGGAACGACGGCCATCCTGTCTCTCCGATCGACATGTGGGGGCTCATGATCGAAAATGCTATTTATGGAAAGGTCTGGTTCCCTGGAGCAATAATTGTGATTAATTTTACTTTTGGAGTAGTATGGATATTTTTAGGTTTCAACTCTAAAGTCAAATATTTAAAGAAATGTTTTGTGAATTGATTGTTATAATTGCTTCGTACTGTACTGTATTGTACTGGAATTTGTCAAGTCAGTAAGGGGTCATTCTCTTTAGATATTTGAATTCAGGTCATGTTATAATCTAGTATACATTTTGAATGCCATTTGAATAGGTTACAGAATGTATTTGGCCCTATAGAGTACTAAGAGGAACACTAAGTAATTAAGCCAATAACATATGAAAGGTCATGCTGTTGTATTGAATATCAGCACGGCTGTGATGTGGTTGAAGGCCTGAGGGTGCAGTCCAAGTGCCAAAGATATAACAGCTGTGATAATATTCATGACAATAGCACAACCTTGAGTATAATGTGTTTATACAACAGTTTATCAACAAATTATGATTTGTTATTTTATTTAACCAGTTATTTTATTCTGCCAGCACATATCGTTCTGGCGACTGACATTTAGCGACCATCGGGGTACTTAACAGGGTGAAAGTACAAACTGGATTCCAAAAAAGTTGGAACACTAAACAAATTGTGAATAAAAACTGAATGCAATGATGTGGAGATGGCAAACGTCAATATTTTATTCAGATTAGAACATAAATCACAGAACAAAAGTTTAAACTGAGAAAATGTATCATTATAAGGGAAAAAATATGGTGAATCAAAATGTCATGTCATGTCAACAAATCCCAAAAAAGTTGGGACAAGGCCATTTTCACCACTGTGTGGCATCTCCCCTTCTTCTTACAACACTCAACAGACGTCTGGGGACCGAGGAGAGCAGTTTCTCAAGTTTAGAAATAGGAATGCTCTCCCATTCTTGTCTAATACAGGCCTCTAACTGTTCAATCGTCTTGGGCCTTCTTTGTTGCACCTTCCTCTTTATGATACGCCAAATGTTCTCTATAGGGGAAAGATCTGGACCGCAGACTGGCCATTTCAGTACCCGGATCCTTCTCCTACGCAGCCATGATGTTGTGATTGATGCAGAATGTGGTCTGGCATTATCTTGTTGAAAAATGCAGGGTCTTCCCTGAAAGAGATGACTAGATGTTGTTCTAGAACCTGAATATATGTTTCTGCATTGATGGTGCCTTTCCAGACATGCAAGCTGCCCATGCCACACGCACTCATGCAACCCCATACCATCAGAGATGCAGGTTTCTGAACTGAGCGTTGATAACAACTTGGGTTGTCCTTGTCCTCTTTGGTCCGGATGACATGGCGTCCCACATTTCCAACAAGAACTTCGAATCGTGACTCGTCTGACCACAGAACAGTCTTCCATTTTGCCACACTCCATTTTAAATGATCCCTGGCCCAATGAAAACGCCTGTGCTTGTGGATCTTGCTTAGAAGGAAGATTGGGGCAGGATCTCCACCCTTTTCCGGCTGAGTACCATGGCCTCAGATTTGGAGGTGCTGATTCTCATCCCGGCTGCTTGTAATATATAATATAATTATATATTTTTCTTATTTTTTCAGAAACACACTGCTAAACTGTCTGACCAGCAGGAGGCACTCTTCGAGGGCCGGAACCCTCTTCCAATCTACACAGCTGTCAGCATGAGAAGGGACTGTGGAGGCTCTATGGTGGCTGGTAAAGACCTCACATTAAACCTGATAGTTGTTAGATAAATGCTGCTGGCTGAAGTGTAGTAAAGTTTTCGCACTGCAAGCACATAGCTAACCAGTGAAATCAGTTAGTTTGTACTTTTTGTTTTTTTAATAGAGTGGTGTGAGTTTACTTTGTTTTACTTTTTTTTTTTTAATAGAGTGGTGTGAGTTTACTCCACTTGAAGTGGGATTGCCCAAATATGGAGGCTTCGTGCCTACAGAACATTTTGGGAGTGAGTACTACCTGGGGCATGTGGTTAAAAAAATACCAGAGCCACGAGTCTCCTTCCTTTTAGGTGAGTGTTGCATCACTGAATTCTAATTAGCCAAGTTATGCCTTACAATACTAATCTAAAGAAATGTCTGCACAGGCATGTGGAGCAGTGTCTTCTCTGCTAGCCTGCTGCAGATCTGGAAGCATGTCAAAGGAGGGATGCCTTCCTGGACTTCATGGTTGGGGGAGGATGTGTCTAGTATTGGTAAGACTGTATAACTAAGCTCATGCCTGTCTACCTTATGAGTCCTGTGTATCAATGTATTCTTCCTTTTCAGGGGAGATAGGAGAATGTTAACAGTTTCTGCACTAAATTATTACTAAAACATTTAAAACAATTATTTTTTTTTTGTGCAGAAGCTCTCTGAGTCAGCGATAAAGAAAGAAAAGTTGAATAAACATATAATACAGGAATATACATAATATGTAAGAAATGTATAGTTTGTTCAAACATATTGTTATTACAGAATCTGAATAAGACCTCATATTCAATTCAATTTTATTTGTATAGCGCTTTGAATAACTGTCATTGTCGCAAAGCAGCTATACACAATCAAAAGAATTATTTGAATTTGTATGGAATGTGAATGTGTATGAATCAAAATGGTCAGATAGTCCCTAATGAGCAAGCCGTGGGCGACAGTGCTTATATTCCAATACATTTGGACTGTTTATCTTGTTGAATGCACCAAGTAATTGAAATATAATTTTTTTAGCAAATGATCAAGTGATGAAATCAAAAATGACTAATGATCAGTGATTTGTGCTCTGTCATGTAGAGACAGATGATAAGCAGTCAACACTGGACACCTTGCAGCACAGTTCAGAGGCTTCATCACTGAGCAACTTCTTGCATGGTCGTCCCATTATCTACAACGTGTTCAACTTCCTGCGAGGATTCTTCCTGCACAACACGTACACCGAAAGCTCCACTTTCAACACTTCCAAAGGTCAGAACATTTATTATTGATTTGCTCACATTTTGAATTATATTTCTACGTGAGGTAATTTTATTCTGTCAGTTCTGTCATCTTTCTCTTGTATTTCATTTTGTATAGCATTGTTTCTTGGAATAAATATTGGCTTATGAATTATTTCTCAACTGAGGAAATTGAATTTGTTATGAGGATTGCTAATTGCAAATACACCCGACTTAACACCATTAGTCCTCCCACTGGGCAGTCCTTCCTGCATCAATATGTCACTCTTTAAGAAATCACTAAATCAGTTGGCGACAGAAAGCTAGAGAAGACATCAAAATGTCTCTATCCATTTTTTTGCATTTACAGTCCTTTGCAAACGTCTTAAGCCACACCTCATTCCATTATATTTTGCAAGGAAATCACATACATGTAAATACAGTATACATGAAGAGATACTGTATATTTAATTTGATCACCGCTTTCTTGTCATTTCTTTAAATAGTCTTGACAAAAAAATCTCCAGCCTTCTTGAAAAACATTCCAAAGGTCTTCTTTGAATGTTGGCTGACTTTTAATCTGTTTTTAATCAGTAATAAAATAAAATGGCGAATGAAAATATTACAATGCAGCTAAGGACATATTATAATAAACAGAATGAGTAGCTCACCTCTTATATCTTCCAGTCTGAGTCATTTGTTGCTTTGAAGCTATTGCACGGCATAGCATCTATGGGAATCACGTGACAAAGGAACGAACGACTCAAAGTAGAAGATTCATTGACAAAGAATCGCTCAATTCTCTTTCCTGTACATAAACTACAGTACGACGGTTTTACGATGATTTGCACCCAGTAGAAAATGAATTAATCACTCTCCGAGATGACTTGTTATTCTGAGTCACGTTAAAGATTCTTTCAAAAAGAACAAATCGTTCATGAATGACCCATCACTACGCGGCACTTTGTGCGATCATTATGTAGCACTGATAAGGTATCAGGGACAAAGCCAAGCAGACAGAAAGTTGAGAGACAGAGGCAAAGACCCAGCCTCTGCCACCCTAAGACCCCAGCATGCTCTTAGGTTATAAATCCTCTGTAAGGGCATAGGCCTCGAGAGGATAATAGTTTTGTTTTAGTTTTCAGAGCCCCATGCATTCTCGCACCACGTTCCCTCCGATCCTCCAGCACTGCTCACCTCATCTCACCATCTCTCAGGGATCGAGGGTGGCATTCATCCAGGCTCTTTTCTGTTCTGGGACCTAGGTGGTGGAACGAACTTCCTCTAGATGTCCATACAGCAGAGACTTTGACTATCTTTAAACGACGACTCAAAACGCATCTGTTTCTCCAGTACTTGGACTAACCCCCCTCCCCCCCCAAAAAAAAAAAAAATAAATAAATAAATAAATAATCCCTCTTCCCAGTTGTGTTGGACTAATGGCACTTAGTTATTAACCTAGTTAACCCAGTGTAAGTATGTATCCAGTGGTGTGAACTTTAAAGCACTTTTTGTAAGCCGCTCTGGATAAGAGCGTCTGCCAAATGTCGCGTCGACGGCAGAGCTGTTTTTATGTTTTCAGTTTTCTTTTATTTCCTTTTACATTCATGAGCTAAATGAATAATCCCACGCCATCTCCAAATGGGAAAGTCTTCCCATGCGTATTATAAGTACATCAGGGAGCATTCCCTGTCCGAAAACCTAGCATCATCATACGGCCAGGTATGTGTTTGTGTTGAAGTTGGAAGCAAAAGTATTTTTTCTGACTCCCCTGATTGTCTGATGTTTGCAGAGACACACCCGGATGTGTTTCCAAATAACCTGACCCCAATGGATGCCACCCTTGGCTTGGTAGACGCTGGATTCGATATTAACTTGCCCTTCCCTCCTGTGTTGCGACCACACCGACACGCTGACGTCATTCTGTCCCTTGACCACTCCTGGGATGAGGATCATCTAAAGGTGAGAAAAAACATAGTAAACAATAGTGTATGAATGATGAGTAGTCAAAGAATAAGTGACCAAATGGTTGTAGACTTATGGGTACTTTCAGAAATATTTTAGACATTTTAACATACCATCGAACCAGCGATCTCCTGGTGATAGGGCGAGCACTTTACCACTGCGCCACTCGGACACTAAGAGACAACACACCCCAGTCACGTTAATAAGCCACTCGACTTATTTGAAAGAAAGCTCTAGATAAGTGACAAAGTAAGCCTGTTATAATAATTGCACGTGTATTTTATCTGTTTTGAACTTGGTGTTATTTGATCTTATTGGTTTAGAAATTTATATTTCAATAAATAGTAAACTTGGCCGATTTCGTTATAATTTAGTTGACAAGTGGGGCTTGAAAATTCTCCCACCCCCTTAAGTGGTGAATGACAGAAAATGTTTGAGAACCACTGCTGTAACCCAACAATTACTGTTTTTTATAGCGCGGCATCTATAATGACCGACATCTGCTGATGCAGTAGAACGTCCTGACAATGTTTTAATTTTATGGTCATTTATTTCAGTTAATAAATCTACTATAAATTTAAAGAACACAAGAAATAAGATGACACAAAACCCTACACGCTTCTTTTCTAATTACACGTGATAAAATCTAAAAGGCTCACTGTGTTAACATTTATTATGCTTAAATTTGATCCTTATAAGATTTGATTTAAGTTGAGTTCTACATTTGTACTGTAATTTTAGTACTGTGATTATGAATTCGTTTAACTTCGTGTTTCACTTGATTTTATCTGATACTACGTGCAGTTCTAAAGGAGCGCGTCTCATTAATCCGACAGAGAATGAACTAAGGCATGAGGCGTCAGTCTGTAGTTATATAGCGCCACTCAGTGGTAAAAGCCAGCAAACGCACAAACCCAAATGCTGTCGCGAGCGCCGCGACGGTAAAACAAAGGCTCCGATTAGGTAACCACTGTATGTATTGGTGTGCATGGAATTTTTTCTTCATTATTAATTTTGCTCGTTCAAAAACGGATTCAGAATTAGTTATAATTGCCATACAAATAATTGGTCATTCATATACAGTCATACAAATAAAAAAAAAAAATATATATATATATATATATATATATATATATTTATATATATATATATATATATAAGAATAAATTGCAATTTATTGAGGTTGATAAAATATACAGACAATCAGTGACTCTGGTTCATTGATTGTTACTAGACGTGCTCAATGTATTTTTTTTTCTCCAGTGTTCCTGGGATAGACCGAATAAAGCAGTTGTTGAGAATTAATGAATGGATAAATGAATGAATGGTTTTAGTTTAGCTTTTAAAATAGCACTTTTTATTGGGCATTCTTACATGTCTATTTTTAATTTCTTGTATTTTGGTCTGTGTGGTTTGTGTCTCTGGCTGAAAGTTTTGCTCCCTTTCATATGTAACAGAACCTTAAGCTGACTGAGAAATACTGTGCTGAACGGCAGTTGCCTTTCCCAAAAATAGACTACAACAAGTTTAAGGACAAGCCCCCAAAGGAGGTATTCGTGTTCGAGGACGAGGAGAATCCCGATGCTCCCATAGTGATCCACTTCCCACTTGTCAATATCTCCTTCAAAGAGTACAAAGAACCTGGTAAACTCAAACCATTTCCTTGCCTTCATAATTTAGGCAGTTTGTTATAAATAAATAGGAAAATGCTTTATTTGGGAATCTTTTATTTTACATTGACTTTATCGATGCGTGGTTTGTGAATGAACAAACGACCAAGCCAATCATTTCACACTTTTAATTATGAAAACATGGGCACAAACAAATCCGGATATATGTACTGTATGTAAAATGCATTATATCAGTAGAATGAAAACTGCTGGACAAATAAATAAATAAACAATGGAGTACAAGTAACTCCAATGAACACAATAATTACAAACAACAACAGCATTAGCATTGGGAGTAAGGCAGATTGATAAGCTCCCAGCCAAGTTCCTGCCTGTAATGTGAAAGTGCTGTTGGTGAATGATGATGGGGTGTGTACAGTTCTTATAGACAGATGTGTCTGCTTTCTGCAAGTTGGCGGCATCATTATCTGTCGATTCTCAAGAATGTATTTGTTTTCTCTGCAGGAGTGAAGAGACGGGGAAGGAAGGAGCTAAAGGCCGGAAATGTTGATGTGAGCACCGGATCCTCCCCATATGTCACATCAAACCTCACATACACAGAGGAGGACTTTAAGCGTTTGGTGGACGTCACTTGCTATAATGTCTTGAACAGCAAGGAGGCCATTGTGCATGCTTTGGAGAAAGCTCTGAACAGAAACGAGGTCACTAAATAAGCTTTTAGCAAAAAAAAAATGTGTAAAGTGTGAGAAACATGTTTGTTGCATGTTTGTTTAATTCTTGCTAATCAGTACAATATTGTGCAAAAGTCTTGCACCACCCATCAGATCTTCATGATCTTCTTAAATGATGTAGATTAAATTAAAGGAAAGGGACAAATGTTTCACTATAACCGGTAAAGTGCCTAAAGGTCAAATAAAAAAATGCTTCATTTATGTAAAAACTTCAGCAGCAACCTCATTTCCCTTCTCTTCTGTTCCAACCACTCAGCATTCAGCATGATCTTCTGTCATCATCTGCACCAGTTTCTCACAGGTTCATGCCTTAAGATATACAGTGAGGTCCATATGTATTTGATCTCTTACTTAGAAATCATGGAGGGGTCTACAATTTTCAGCATAGGTGCATTTCCACTGTGAGAGACAGAATCTAAAAAGAAAAATCCGGAAATCACATTGTATGTGTAGAGTTTATACAATAATATTGTACAATTTATTTTTTAATTACTGTGTCAAATAAGTATTTGATCACTTGCTTATCAGCCAGATTTCTGACCCTCACAGACCTGTTATTTTGCTTTTAAATAGTCCAGGTACACTCTGCTCATGATTCTCAATTAGTAGCACCTGTTTGAGGTCGTTTGACACCTGTGCACCCCGCAATCAGCCAAAGTCAAAGTAGCAACATGGGCAAAACCAAAGAGCTGTCAAAAGACACAAGAGACAAAATTGTAGACCTTCACAAAGCTGGAAAGGGCTACGAGGCAATTGCCAAGCAGCCTGGTAAAAAAAGAACAACTGTTGGAGAAATTGTCAGAAAATGGAAGAGGCTAATGATGACCGTCAATGTCCCTCCACGGAAGATCGTCGGGTATCAATGATGCTAAGATGCTAGCGGTTTTTGTGCGCGTTCTTATTATGCAACCAGGGGGTTGCGCGTTCTGATCATAAAAATAGAGTAATGAGGCTATTTTTAAAATGTAAGGAGTAGAAAGTACAGATAATTGCTTAAAAATGTAAGGAGTAGAAGTAAAAAGTCGGCTGAAAAATAATTACTCCAGTAAAGTATAGATACCCAAAATTTCTACTTAAGTAAGGTAACGAAGTATTTGTACTTCGTTACTTGACACCTCTGAACGCAAGTGATAACCAGACATTTTAATGCACATTTTGCATAACTATAAAAAGTTACAAAGGTTAAAACAACATACATAAGGTGTTTTTCTTTCTAATCATTAATCAAATTAATGATGGCAGGTTGTGTTGGTACTGGAGCAATGAAACATTTTGGGATGTTCTTTTCTGGATAAATCTTCAAGGTGGATGTTAACATATTGCATCATATGCATTATTTTTCTTCGCTTTATCTCCTTGCATTTCAGTCACTTTTAATTACCTTGTAAAGCATTTTGTAAGCATGCCTTTGAACAATATGTATGTGATCTTGTTACCATATATATTTTTTAAAAGCCACTATTTTAATCTCTTACATCTTCTTAAGACATGATGTGCTTCATCAGCTTGCACAGCTAAAAAAATTATCTTAAATAAACATATTATACAGTGGTGTGAAAAACTATTTGCCCCCCTCCTGATTTCTTATTCTTTTGCATGTTTGTCACACAAAATGTTTCTGATCATCAAACACATTTAACTATTAGTCAAAGATAACACAAGTAAACACAAAATGCAGTTTTTAAATGAGGGGTTTTATTATTAAATCCAAACCTACATGGCCCTGTGTGAAAAAGTAATTGCCCCCTGAACCTAATAACTGGTTGGGCCACCCTTAGCAGCAATAACTGCAATCAAGCGTTTGCGATAACTTGCAACGAGTCTTTTACAGCGCTCTGGAGGAATTTTGGCCCACTCATCTTTGCAGAATTGTTGTAATTCAGCTTTATTTGAGGGTTTTATAGCATGAACCGCCTTTTTAAGGTCATGCCACAACATCTCAATAGGATTCAGGTCAGGACTTTGACTAGGCCTCTCCAAAGTCTTCATTTTGTTTTTCTTCAGCCATTCAGAGGTGGGTTTGCTGGTGTGTTTTGGGTCATTGTCCTGCTGCAGCACCCAAGATCGCTTCAGCTTGAGTTGACGAGCAGATGGCCGGACATTCTCCTTCAGGATTTTTTGGTAGACAGTAGAATTCATGGTTCCATCTATCACAGCAAGCCTTCCAGGTCCTGAAGCAGCAAAACAACCCCAGACCATCACACTACCACCACCATATTTTACTGTTGGTATGATGTTTTTTTTCTGAAATGCTGTGTTACTTTTACGCCAGATGTAACGGGACACGCACCTTCTAAAAAGTTAAACTTTTGTCTCGTCGGTCCACAAGGTATTTTCCCAAAAGTCTTGGCAATCATTGAGATGTTTTTAGCAAAATTGAGACGAGCCTTAATGTTCTTTTTGCTTAAAAGTGGTTTGCGCCTTGGAAATCTGCCATGCAGGCCGTTTTTGCCCAGTCTCTTTCTTATGGTGGAGTCGTGAACACTGACCTTAATTGAGGCAAGTGAGGCCTGCAGTTCTTTAGATGTTGTCCTGGGGTCTTTTGTGGCCTCTCGGATGAGTTGTCTCTGCGCTCTTGGGGTAATTTTGGTCGGCCGGCCACTCCTGGGAAGGTTCACCACTGTTCCATGTTTTTGCCATTTGTGGATAATGGCTCTCACTGTGGTTCGCTGGAGTCCCAAAGCTTTAGAAATGGCTTTATAACCTTTACCAGACTGATAGATCTCAATTACTTTTGTTCTCTTTTGTTCCTGAATTTCTTTGGATCTTGGCATGATGTCTAGCTTTTGAGGTGCTTTTGGTCTACTTCTCTGTGTCAGGTAGCTCCTATTTAAGTGATTTCTTGATTGAAACAGGTGTGGCAGTAATCAGGCCTGGGGGTGACTACAGAAATTGAACTCAGGTGTGATAAACCACAGTTAAGTTATTTTTTAACAAGGGGGGCAATCACTTTTTCACACAGGGCCATGTAGATTTGGAGGGTTTTTTTCTCCCTTAATAACGTGAAACCTTCATTTAAAAACTGCATTTTGTGTTCAATTATGTTATCTTTGACTAATAGTTAACGGTTTTTGATGAGCAGAAACATTTAAGTGTGACAAACATATAAAAAAATAAGAAATCAGGAAGGGGGCAAATAGTTTTTCACACCACTGTATATTATAGACTTATAGTACTCAAGTTAGCATTCAGCTTCTGCAAAATGGAAATACTGTACGTGATATGATATACTGAACTGTTAAAAATATAATTTAAGCTTGTATACTAAATATAAACATTTTATAGCTAAGTAAGGGGCTCCTCTAAACACTGCTCTATATTAACCCATTATAACCAAATCAATAAATCTCATTTTAGACCAAACTTTGTGTCTGTACGTATTTTTACTGCCCTCAGTGTGCTCCAGTTTACATTCTACATAAGCAGGACATGTACCATATGTCTGTAGAAATGAGTCAGGTGTGCTAGTAAAGGGAAAACAATAATACGAGCAGGGTGACTTACAGTAGGAGCAGGAGTGGGAGTCACTGAGCTATATCACATTATATCCCACTCATATCATAGACATTTATACACAAGCCAAACACCAAGAACTTTCTATAAACAAAATATAATTCTTTAGCTTAAAAAGGTTCCCTTATTTGTCTCAACCCGAAAATGATGACATCACACTTGTTCCAAAAAGCATGACTCGAATGCCTCGGGGGAGTTCAGATAAATATTTACACTCTGGACGTTAAGCAGGCGACTCTCCCATCGGCAAATCAACTTTGACTAGGAGAGCGTCCTAATAGCCAAGATTAGAAATAGGTCTGTAAAGTGCCAAAGCAGCAACAACTCCAAAAAACGCCTCTCCTAGTATGGGCTTTGTGTGTTTAGAGGAAGACTCCGGGTGTTTAGTGAAATGTCTCTAACCACAGACCATTATGAAGATGTATTTCAACTAATGACATTAATATATTTGGCATGGAATTTGATCTAAAACAAAAGGCAATCTTGCTTTGTTTTTTAAACATTATTCGTGAACAAGATCTTAATTTTTTTTTTTTACTCTTTAACAAGAGGCAAGTAATATTAATCATAATGACAGCTAGTTTTTAGAACTGGAGCATTTTTAAGACAGAAATTGCGTGTGTGAACATGACAAGCAGGTTTGCTGTATATAAATATTTTAAGTGCATATTTTAAACATTTCATTAATTAACAAATGAAAATGAAATTGTTGCCAAATGACTATGAATATTGATGATGTTCTTTCAGTTGATCCCATCATGGGGTCAGGACAGCAACCAACGCAATCCACACACACACACAACTTGGCACAGGCTTAGAATCGGCTCTAAGGATATTGTACATCCAGTTTCTAACTTTTCACATTGGCTGGGAATCAGACCTTGGCACGCCACACAACAGATAAGATACTTATCACTGAGAAAAACTACAATAGAAAAAGTGGAGAAAATACATTGGGACATACTGTTAAAGGAAAATAATTATCCTTACTGCGGTAACAGTATGTGGCGGCGCGGTGGTGTAGTGATTAGCACTGTCGCCTTGCACCTCCAGGGTCCAGGGTTCGATTCCCCGGCCCGGCCCGGCCAGGTGTGCATGGAGTTTGCATGTTCTCCCCGTGCTTGGTGGGTATCTTCATCCGGGTACTCCGGTTTCCTCCCACAGTCCAAAGATATGCAGGTTAGGCTAATTGGCGTTCCTAAATTGCCCGTAGTGTGTGATTGGGTGTGTGTATGTGTGTGTGTCCCTGCGATGGATTGGCACCCTGTCCAGGGTGTACCCCGCCTAGTGCCTGAAGTCTCCTGGGATAGGCTCCAGGTCCCCCGCGACCCTGAACACAGGATTAAGCGGTATAGAAAATGAATGAATGAATGAATGGTAACAGTATAGCAATATGATACAAAAATTATATTTTCATTTTATGTGCCTTATTTTTTCAATTTTCAATCCATTCAATATAATTATTTACATTTTGTTGTCACTTTCTGTACAAAGATTCCCAGAACACCAGTGAAGCATGGAGGTGGGAGCATCATAATATGATGCTGCTTCTCTGCAAACGGCATTTCATGTCATCTAAAGTAATCTCATTTACATTCATCTCATATTTACTACTGAGCAGTTGTGGATTAGGAGCCCTTGCTCAAGGGCCCAGCAATTTCAGGGAAGATGTTAGACAGTTAACTCACAAACTTGTTGTGACCTGAGGTCTAACGACGTAACTACTGAACACCACTGCCTCATGAAATATAAATAGAGAGATGTACTAAAAACATATTAAAGGACACTTTAATAACATTTCCCAGCCATGGTATCGCAAAAATGTGACAATGTTTAGTATCTGAATGAGTTGGCTGTATCAATTTAATAGAAATTAATAGAAAAACATATGTTTGTTTAGGATTTATACATTTTTCTTCATATTTATAATTACAAAGTCAGAAGATATTCTGTGTTTATTTAAAATAGATATTTACTATATGCTTGAAATGCTACAGTTGAAGAGATTCAATTATCTTTAAATGATGCCCATGGAACAGACCTAAGACCTGCTTGAAGAAATAATTTTCAGTTGGTTTGGAAATATCTGGGAATAAATCAGGATGAACTGGAGTCTGTGGTTAGAGATGAAGAGGTCTGGGGTAAGTAAAACAAAATATAACTGAATATTATGGGGTTAGTTGTTAATTTGGTTTTGATTACTATTTGATTTTGACCAAAATGTCAATTTTGCAAAATTGAATGATTAGTCAAACACAGACAAACCATCTAAGTCACTAGTTATAAAGCATACACAGTATATGTATAGAATTAATATTGACCATGTTAATGTTCTGTAACAGTAAAATTTACATCCCTAGTCTGGGTAATGTTTATGGGATGAGGTTTTTAATAGAGAACATTGGGCTTTTCTTCATATTGTAAAAAAGGGGAAAAGTGTTTGTTTATTTAGTTATTTAGTTTTGTTTATGGGCCACAGTGGAGGCAAACTGGAGGCAAACTCCACACCTGTTTCTATGGCCAGATTGGTGCATTTAGTGTATTATAAGCTCAGTTGGTGTTAAGGTGTTTCAGGTGCTACTTAATTTCTGGTGCTAGTGCCGGTTCCATAGCAGCTCTCTGAAAAATTAGCTTTGTTTTTTCATGGGCTAGAGAGTCACCTCATTACATCACTGTATACGCAGTGTATCTCTACTTTCCCAGCAATACTAGCAGCAATGCTAGTGGCAGTGATATGGCTAGTGACTGCAGATCAGGGGGACTCATGGACATAGAGTATTATTGTGAACTGTTATGTCTGGATGCTGTGTTTCTCACTCTCATTGATCTCTCAGGTTTGTTGATAGTGACTGGTTGCTTTACTTCCCAGGTTTCCTTCTGGCTCTCCTTTTTAGTTATACAGTCATAGTCAGTCCCACTTTACCATGAAGCTGGTCCTGCCCTCGAATGATGCAGACAGCTATTCTCTGAAGGCTTCAGAATTTTAAAGATGAACTTCATATTAACTTAAACACCTCTCCTTTTAACGCTGTCCAGGGTGTACCCTGCCTTGTGCCCGAAGCCTCCTGGGATAGGTTCCAGGCCCCCCGCAACCCTGATCATACGATAAAGCGGTATAGAAGAAGACCTCTCCTTTTATAATAAACTTTTTTTATTAATACCATAAATGGTGGTTAGGGTTAGGTTAGTCCTATGTTACTAAATTCCTTTATTGAAACATGTCAGCTAGTTGCAAAGCTTAAACATTAACTTTTCTTTACTGATTATGTGCACTATGGGTAACATAGTTGAAAAGTTCCTTATCAGTTTGACATCTCATCTAAACAAATAATTTAATTAAAAGCATAAAAAATCTGATAACCATAACAGTTTATGTAACATACTGTAGTAGACAGTCAACTAATATACTCAACAACTATTACAGATTTAAGTAATAACAATGCAATCAAACAGTATTTGCCTCTTTTTTTTCATATTTGTTAAACTTAAATGATTCAGAACATCAAACTAATTTTAATATTACACAAAGATATCCTGAATGAATACAAATAAGGAGAGGGTAAATACTTTTTCACAGCACCGCATACTTGCAGAAGTATTCGGCCCCCTTGAACTTTTCCACATTTTGTCACATTACAGCCACAAACATGAATCAATTTTATTGGAATTCCACGTGAAAGACCAATACAAAGTGGTGAACACGTGAGAAGTGGAACAAAAATCATACATGATTCCAAACATCTTTTACAAATAAATATCTGAAAAGTGGGGTGTGCGTAATTATTCAGCCCCCTTTGGACTGAGTGCAGTCAGTTGCCCATAGACATTGCCTGATGAGTGCTAATGACTAAATAGAGTGCACCTGTGTGTAATCTAATGTCAGTACAAATACAGCTGCTCTGTGACGGCCTCAGAGGTTGTCTAAGAGAATATTGGGGGCAACAACACCATGAAGTCCAAAGAACACACCAGACAGGTCAGGGGTAAAGTTATTGAGAAATTTAAAGCAGGCTTAAGCTACAAAAAGATTTCCAAAGCCTTGAGCATCCCACGGAGCCACTGTTCAAGCGATCATTCAGAAATGGAAGAATCAGAATCAGAAAGAGTTTTATTGCCAAGTACGCTTGCACGTATAAGGAATTTGTTTTAGTGACGGAGCTTCCAGAACAAAAAATACAAATGACAAGACAAAAACAGCATCACGCAAAAAAAAAAAAAAAAAAACATTTTTTAAATGGTTGACATCAAATGGAGTACGATGTGAGATACTTTTAAATAAGTTACATAAATATCTGAAGTCTGTGGTATTATACAGTATATTGCACAGTGGTATTGTACACAATATTGCACATATATTTATTGACCGTTAGAATGATGTTTAACTGTTAAGGAGGTACAGTAGATTGCCTGGGGGAAAAAACTGTTCTTATGCCTGACTGTCCTGGTGTTCGGTGCTCTGTAGCGTCGACCCGATGGCAAAAGTTCAAAAAGAAGGTGGCTTGGGTGTGAGGGGTCCAAAGTGATATTCCGTGCCCTTTTCTTCACTCTGGATATATACAGTTCTTGCAGCGTGGGCAGGGGAGTGCCAATAATTCTTTCAGCAGTCCGAACCGTCCTTTGTAGTCTTCTGATGTCTGCTTTCGTAGCTGAGCCAAACCAGACAGTTATTGAAGTGCACAGGACGGATTCAATGACGGCTGAGTAGAACTGTGTGAGCAGCTCCTGTGGCAGGTTGAATTTCTTCAGCTGGCGAAGGAAATACAACCTCTGGTGGGCCTTTTTAACAATGGAGTCAATGTGAATGTCCCACTTCAGGTCCTGAGAGATGGTCGTGCCCAGGAACCGGAATGACTCCACTGCCGTCACAGTGCTGTTCATGATGGTGAGTGGGGGAAGTGCAGGTGGGTTTCTCCTGAAGTCCACGATCATCTCCATTGTTTTGAGCGTGTTTAGCTCCAGGTTGTTGTGACTGCACCAGACAGCCAACTGCTTGGCCTCCCTTCTGTATGCAGACTCGTCACCGTCCTGGATGAGGCCGATGATTGTAGTGTCATCTGCAAATTTCAGGAGCTTGACAGTGGGGTCTGTGGAGGTGCAGAACTGTATGGCACAACTGTAAACCTACCAAGAAAAGGCCGTCCACCTAAACTCACAGGCCGAACAAGAAGAGCGCTGATCAGAAATGCAGCCAAGAGGCCCATGGTGACTCTGGACGAGCTGCAGAGATCTACAGTTCAGGTGAGGGAATCTGTCCGTATTAGTTGTGCACTGCACAAAGTTGGCCTTTATGGAAGAGTGGCAAGAAGAAAGCCATTGTTAAGAGGAAACCATAAGAAGTCCCGTTTGCACAGCAAACATGTGGAAGAAGGTGCTCTGGTTAGATGAGACCAAAATGGAACTTTTTGGCCAAAATGCAAAACGCTATGTGTGGTGGAAAACTAACACTGCACATCACTCTGAACACACCATCCCCACTGTCAAATATGGTGGTGGCAGCATCATGCTCTGGGGGTGCTTCTCTTCAGCAGGGACAGGGAAGCTGGTCAGAGTTGATGGGAAGATGGATGGAGCCAAATACAGGGCAATCTTGGAAGAAAACCTCTTGGAGTCTGCAAAAGACTTGAGACTGGGGCAGAGGTTCACCTTCCAGCAGGACAACGACCCTAAACATAAAGCCAGGGCAACAATGGAATGGTTTAAAACAAAACATATCCATGTGTTAGAATGGCCGAGTCAAAGTCCAGATCTAAATCCAATCGAGAATCTGTGGCAAGATCTGAAAACTGCTGTTCACAAACGCTGTCCATCTAATCTGACTGAGCTGGAGCTGTTTTGCAAAGAAGAATGGGAAAGGATTTCAGTCTCTAGAAGTGCAAAGCTGGTAGAGACATACCCTAAAAGACTGGCAGCTGTAATTGCAGCAAAAGATGGTTCTACAAAGTATTGACTCAGGGGGCTGAATAATTACGCACACCCCACTTTTCAGTTATTTATTTGTAAAAAATGTTTGGAATCATGTATGATTTTCGTTCCACTTCTCACGTGTACACCACTTTGTATTGGTCTTTCATGTGGAATTCCAATAAAATTGATTCATGTTTGTGGCTGTAATGTGACAAAATGTGGAAAAGTTCAAGGGGGCCGAATACTTTTGCAAGCCACTGTATGTACAGTATAATTTATAATAATTTTTTTGCATATCCTATTTAGGAAGTTGTGGTCAGAGCACAGGGTCAGCCAGGATACAATGCCCCTGGAGCGTTAAGGACCTCGCTTAAGGGCTCAACAGTGGCAATGTAGCAGTACTGGGGCTGAAATCAATTATCTTCCGTTCAATAAATCAGAGCCTTAACATGTGTTAATCCTCACCCTCCTTTCTTTGTAGCTCTTGTATAAGATTTTTTTTCTTGCATTTTTTAAAGGTTTTTGCATAAATGTCTTAAAGGTTAAGAAACTCTGTTTACACATTTACATTCATTTTAAATTGTATATGCATTTTAGTTCACTGTTAATTGTTATGGCAAAGCACATTTTTAATATAGTATAAGTGTACAATACAGTCTGGTCACTCTGACCCTATCAGGTCAACAGTTGTGACCTGAGCAGCTTGTATTAGGCAGCTCGGCTATAAATATATAAAGGAATTGTGTGTGCACACATGCCATGTGCATATGGAATGAAATTGATATGCTTGATGTTTGAATGGATTATGTTATTTTCATTACTCATAGGAATTGTTTTATTGTCTTTTTATCAGAAGCTTCTGGCATATATGAGCCCTTTCCAGGTATGAGATTATGGATAGTAGCCTAGTAGCCTACATGTTTTTTTTTTTTTTCTGCACAGTATGCACGCTCCATCAAGTACATCCTTAAATGGAAATGGATCACTATGAAACCACCCATGCCAAGATTTTATTTGGGTAGTAATTTTTTTTCCTGGCAAAGAAAAGACACTGTCATGGAAGTGGGAATATTGGTGTTACACATTTAACAAGTGGTGGTTTACTCACCTCATTGTCACTCCTATAAGCAATAAGGCTGATTAACAAGGCCACAATAAAAATATAATTGTGTCATTCCTGTGCTCATTTCCTCTCAGCTAAGTTGAGACAAATTATCAACTCGCACACCCTGCTTACATTTCCACTTCACCTGGTGTTTGGAAGCCATAGTGGTTCAGACTTATTTTTTTAAATGATCCCTTTTTGTTTATGCCATGTCTAACTCAATATAAAATCCGAATGCAGATTAAGATCTCAAGACCAATCCAGGACGGCTGAAGCGTGGCTACTACCAACTGAAAGAGCATTGCTTTTTTTGCACATGGCTTAAAATAAATCTGACTGTTATTGTTTTGTTGTTACTTATGTAATTACATAATTGTATATGTTATTCAACAGTCTGGAAATCTCCAGTATTGTTCTTTAATGTAGAAAATAAATTACTACACAAAAAACACTGAATCAGATGTGTCCAAACTTTTGATTTGTACTATACAGTAGATCATCCATGATTTCAATCAATCAACATTTATTTGTATAGCACCTTATAGCAACCTAAGTTGATCCAAGGTTCTTCACAGCATTAAAACAAAATAACACAAATAAAATAAAATAAAATAAATAAATAATTTAAAAAAACACATGAAACTAAGAATATTAAAATTCTAAATAGGTGCATCAAAAAATACAATTAAATTAAGATAAATAAATAATGACAATAATAATTGTATAATATAGCAATAAAAAAGTATAAAAGACATATACTGTTATAAAATATCAAAAGCCATCCTGAATAAATGAGTCTTAATTTTTGCTTAGAGGCAGGTCAGTAATACACTGTAGTTCAGGCGGAATGGTGTTCCAGAGTTTAGGACCAGCCACTGCAAAAGAGAGATCACCCCACTGTTTGTATCTTGACCGATGGACCACCATTAGGTTTTGGTCAGCAGAATGTAAAACTCTACTTTGTTGATAAAAGCTCACTGTCTCACACAAGTAAGAAGGTGCCACACCATTAATTGCACTAAAAACAAACATCAAAGTTTTAACCTGAATCCGGAATCTGTACCAGAAGCCAGTGGAGGGAATACAGGATTGGTGTGATGTGATCATCTTTACGAGTATTAGTTAGCATGCGAGCTTGCAGTGTCTCCAACATAAAGAACATTGCAGTAGTCTAGGCGCAAACTAATAAAAGCATGAATGTCTTTCTCCAGGTCATTAAAAAAGGGCTTGAATTTTGCGAGGAGGCGAAGATGGAAAAACCTTGTCTTGACAACACAATCAATGTGTGTCTGAAAGTTTAGACTGCTGTCTAAAGTCACTCCCAAATTTTTGACTGCTTGGCTAAAATTAGAGACCGAGGAATCCAGACCAGCAGTAACAAAACCAGGAAAATCTGAGGTGCCAAACAGAATACATTCTGTTTTACTTTCATTCACACACAGAGACAATTCTGTGACAGCCAAAGTTTGATGTCATGCAAACAACTATGGATTGATTTAAGTGCATCGGAAGAATTTGGCACAACTGGCAAATTACACTCAAACACTCACTCACTTATCGTATATACCACTTTATACTGTGTACATGGTCGTGGGGAGCCTGGAACCCATCTCAGGAGACTTAGGGTATGAGGTGGGATACACCCTGGATGGGGAAACTAACCGAGCACGAAGAGAACATGCAAACTCCATGCACCCAGACCCGAGGCGGTCTTGATGTGTGAGGTGACAGTGCTAACCAGTGCTTAGAATGTAGAAAATAAATCAATAGACAAAAAAACACTGAATTAAAAGATGTGCTCTAACTGGTGCTGTATGTCATCCATTATTTGCATTAAACTCGCTCGCTCACTCATCTTCTATACCACTATACAAACTGTATACAGTTTTGCAGGAGGCCTGGCACCTGGAGACAATACAGTTAAACCCTGGACATGGTTCCCATCACGGGGAACACATATACACACACTCACACACTAGCTAATTTTGGAACACATCTTTACACTCTGGGAGGAAACCAGTGTACATGCAAGAAACCCCCAAAGCAGAACATGCGGCCTGATGTTGTTTCTTAATTACATAATTCTATATTGCCTGAACATCTAGAATGTGGAAAATAAATCACTTAAGAATAAAAATTAAATAAAAACTGAATTAAAAGATGTGTCTAAACTTTTGACTTTATATCATCCATGATTTAAAATTACATTACATAAGTATGTAGAGAATAAAGCTCTAAATTGGTTAATTTAGAAGACTAACATTTGTCTAGAGGTGGCGCAGATTTGCGACACCCAAAAGCCTTTACTGTAATGGGTGGATGCCTTCGGGTGGGACGCACACGATCAATCGATCAATCTGGCAACCCGGCACAAGTCACTCGGCGGCACGCGGACATGTAGAGGACGGAGACGCCGAGCGCGAGAAGATGTCCGTGCCCATGGCAGAGGGTCGCGCGCGCCCGGCGGCCAGACGGACAGCGGTAAAATGCGTGTGGTCGCTTTTCCCTCACGTCGTGCTCATCCTCTCTCTCATCGCGTACGCCGTGCTCGGTGCCTTCGTATTTCAGGTGATCGAGGGGAACCCGAGAAACGACACGGAAGATTACCGAAACTTCGTGCGCAATGTCGTGGCGACCGTGCGCGATCACTCCGGTAAGAGCATGCAATTCAGTCATTTGACTTAATTTATTTAAATGAATCGGGTTGCTGCTGACTCTCTGTTTTGCTATCTGTCTTTCTTCTATCATGTGCCGAGGTGTTTAAATGAATGCCATTAATTTTTCCTCCTGATATAAACTGATAATACAGTAGGCTACTAAGATCAGTTTCTAAAGATCAAATTAATAATCATGTCTCAAGCAGTTTCAGGGAAATTATGTTCAGCCTTACTGTAAATGTACTACACAGTGAAATTCTTTATTTGGTGGTTGTTGTTACTCCATTATATAATTACATTGTTACGTGGTGCTGGATGGAGAGCCTCTCCACGAGATGTTTTAATGATTATAAGAGCCCTAACGCAGGGTTTTAGAGAGGGTCAATGAGTTGTGAGAGTGCCTATGACAGGCACGTGAAGAGCTTCCCGTTAGGAGATAGCGTGGGATTATTAATTAGGAAAGTTAAAAGGAAACAAAAGAAAACTGATACAAAATAAACTAGAGCTCCGCCGCCGTCTACGCGAGAATGGACAGGATTCTGGAAACTATTAAAAAAAAACTAAAGACCCTCTTATGCCCTTACCGAGGATTTATATATAGACAGAGCAGAGTTTGTGTTTTGTGCACGTTAACCTGAGAGCGCGCGCTAGACTGACGCGTGCCGCTCTCCCTCACTTTCTCGCGCTCTCTCTCACCGGCTTCATACAGACAGTCTTGGGATTTGCCTGTGTCTTCTTCAGCGCGCTTGTCTTTCTTTGTCTTTGCCCTGATACCCTTTACAGATGCTACTTAATGATCACACGAAGTGCTGAGGTATCAGGACCCTTTATATAAACACGCTGCCAGGTGCGACTCGTTCAGGATGATTGCCTGACGGCGGCGTTGCCTGGCAACCGCGTGTCTAAATGGCCGCGCCTTCGCCTGGTCAGAACTCCGCGTGGTAGCAGCCTGCGGATCGGCCTGTTCTGAACAGCTTATGCGCGGCTCTGCCTCTCATGCTCTATTGGAATAGCACTTCTAACAATGTTCATTGTCTCCATGCAGCTTCATGTGTTATTTCATAGTCTGAACTTCTCCACTATTGTTCTAGAATGTAAAAATGTAATAAGTAAAATAAAAACAGAATTTGTGTCAGAATTTTTGACTGGTCCTGTATATCATCCTTCGGTGATCATATTGCTGTTGCATTATTGTGATCAGTGGTGGCTGCTAGCTTTTGAAACAGGGGAAGCTCATATTTGGCCTTCATCATAAACATTTTTATTATAATTAAATTTATCATAAAAAAAATCACCTGCAAATCCGCATGGGACTGAACTCGAATCTGTACTAGGCTATTTATTCAAATTCATTATTAGAGACAAATATTGTTTTAATGTAATTAAACAAAGCATCTTTTTAATATCATTCTTTTTGTTTGTTTGTTTGTTTCTATTCAGTAAAAAAGTAACTTTTTCTAAATCAAAGTGACAAAAACCCTACTCTAAGGCTAATAAATGTACTGTATTTTACGATTTGGGACATTATTTAATAAAATATTTATTACAAAAAAAAGTATTTTTCTATCTCTGTAAATCACACTGCTATACAGTTAAACGAGAGCACTGAATGCTGTCTGTCACTATTTTTAATCATTTATAGTTAATGCCATATGCACTGTGTAATGTTTTATATGGACAGTTAGGGTTTCCAATTAAAACAGCAATGGCATGATTGTTTTATAAAGTAGACTATAGGTTCATAGAGTCTGTATTAAAGGCTTCATGTTCACTAGAGGAAACAGCTGGTGTGATGAGGGTGAACACAACGAAGATTTAACTGATTAATTCCTCATTACATTTTGTAAACTGTATTTATGAGAAAGGACTGCACTGATGCAGATATAACAATTTATCGAAAAACACACACCTTGTCTTAATCCGCCCTCTGTGATGGTGAATTGAAGACCCGCTGAAAGACGGTGAGGAGCCGAAGTCTGCCGACATTTTCATATGAATTTTAAAGCTGACGATTATGGGGGATCAGCAATTTGTGTGAAGTTTATGGAGAATTTTTAGGGGGGCTGAGTACAAATGTTAGGGCGGCTAAAGCCCCCCTAAAAATGGCCTAACGGCGCGCTGTCTGTAGCACTGATGTATACTTAAGACATGCTGTCAATCAAAAAGGGGTTCCGCCGTTTAAACAACTCCTCCAATCATCATGCAGCAGCCCAGCATCCTGTCCCGCCCACTGCTCCATTCACCCCCAGAGAAGCTGAGCGTCTCTGGAAGTGACGTTTTTGGTGCGTTTATCCAATTACCGTTCAGCTTTTCTGCAGTGAAAAAAGCTAGTCTGTGCTTCCCCATAGAGCTTCAGTGAAGCTGGGCTTCAGGAGGGTTTAATGCGCTGTGCTGCACGGAGATGTATGAAAAAGAAAATTGCGTCAAACAATCTACAATAAATACCTGATTCTGAATGAGCTAGTCATGAAATTGAACGCGTTCTAGCGCACTTTTATTAAAACCAATATAAATACCACAGTGCATATGTGGCAACAGGGTCATGGGCATTTATTTTCTGACATAGTAGGGGAAGCTGAGCTTCCCTTGTAGTCTTAGAGCAGCCGCCACTGATTGTGATCACTTCTAGTGCTAAAGATTACCTGTTCAATATACAGTATCCACCACGCGCCTTAAGATCACAAAACTCCGGACTTCTGGTAGTTCCCAGAATTTCAAAATCTACAAAAGGGGGTAGGGCTTTTTCATATTTAGCTCCAAAGCTTTGGAATAGCCTTCCAGACAGTGTTCGGGGAGCAGACACGGTTTCTCAGTTCAAAAGTAGACTCAAGACGCATCTTTTTAATCTGGCATACACATAACTCATCCCAGTACTCATACTCCAGTACACCTATACCGAATGGCAACTACGCTAATTCTCCCCATCTGTTCTGTATTTCTCTACCCATCCCGAGGCATCGGGAGATTTTGCCAGCTTCAGTAGACAAAGGCCGACCCTGCGAGGTTCCTGAGGCGTCCAGAGAAGGACCAGCTCCAGCTGGATTCAGCTTTATGATGGTTGGAGCTACACATGCTGCTCCTGTGCTTCCAGTGATCCAGACCTCATCTGCCCTCTGCACCTACTGACTCGTCCCTATGCTGAACTGGTCTTCATGTCAATTTAAATAATTTCTGTCATATTGAATTTTCACCTGCACAACACACAAGATGTTTATTTCTATCTGTTATCGCCCAAATGAGGATGGGTTCCCTGTTGAGTCTGGTTCCTCTCAAGGTTTCTTCCTATTGCCATCTCAGGGAGTTTTTCCTTGCCACCGTCGCCGTCACCCTTGGCTTGCTCATCAGAGAAATTTCATTCATTCGTCTCATTATTATCTGCACATTTTTCTCACACATCCACACTTCCAATTATTTTCTTTTCTATAATTATTATTATTATTTGTTTTTATTTATTTATTTTCTATTATAATTTTATTTATTTATTTATTATTTTATATATAATTATTCTATATACAGTTTTTTTTTTTTTTTTTTTTTTTTTTTTTTGGTTAAATTTCTTTAATTTTTGTGAAGCTGCTTTGAGACAATGACCATTGTTAAAAGCGCTATATAAATAAAATTGAATTGAATTGAATTGAATTGAATACCCTCCCAGCAAACATTTGGACGAAAGTTGAACGGTCTTTGACGTTATCTGATTCACAGCAGCTGTCATCAACGGTTATCAAATGTCCAAATGTTTGCTGGGAGGGTATATATTGGACAACAATAAAAAAAATATCAGAGTAACAGCTATGCATGCAACATATCTGAATGCATTTTTTGAAAAAGTGTCACATATTCGGACTAATGTTTGCGGGTAACTGTTGTTTCTTTGGTGGAATGCTTAAAGTATGTTTTTATGACACTGAGCTTTTGTTGGATGTTCAGATCAGTCTGAGGAGGTTCTTGTGGGTGCTATAGAAGAGAAGATCAGAACGGACTACCAAGCCGTGTGGTCACAGAGTTACACAAAGTGGACCTTTTATGGCTCGCTCTTCTTCTGCTGCACCGTCTTCACTAGTGTGGGTGAGGGAACTCTCTCTCTCTCTCTCTCTCTCTCTCTCTCTCTCACTCTCTCATACACTTTTTGGGACTTTCTGTTTCACTGGCTATAACACTTTACGTCTAATCTAACTAAGAAATTAAAATGGTATTTTAATGTCGGGTAAGCTGTCCCACTTTTGACAAACTGTTTTTAAGCTTTATTTTTCTTTATGGAATAAATTCTGCACAGTTTTGACTAAAATTTAATGATGCATCATTTGGAAGAATGGTTGTGTTGTGTTGTGTTGTGAAGGAGTACAGTATACACAAAACGCAAGTAAGTTACTGTACAACAAAGGAAACTTGTACAGTCAGAGCATAAGGTAGGGGAAAACACACCCTGAGTTTCACACCAGGCTTCTGAAGATCAGTCTGAACTCTGCTTGCTCCGCCACTGTCTGTCTCTCTCTCTCTCTGATTTATTTGCACTCTATATTGTGTACTTAGGTTATAATCGCCTATCATGAGCACACACAGCCTAAGCAGGACTACTTACCGTAACCAAGCCAACCACACCCCGTTTTCTCATCAGAAAGACAACACATTTATATTTCCTAACAAAAAAACAGAAACGGTATTGTTTTTGTGACCATTAATAACCTCACGCATTTATAAAATTTGCTCTGGAGAATCATCAATTGTGTGGTGAAAACATAAAAAAAGGATTTGAACCAGTCAAATAAAACCATGAATAACTGATATTGATGAAGTTATAATGAAACACGGAATTGCTTTAAAGGTTGCCAGAGTAATGCAATAGAAATGTGCAGAAATGTCCTGTTGTAAGGGTCAATTTTACATCTAGACTTCTGCAACATCAGTGAAGTGAAATATTTCTGTTCTCTTTACATTTACACAACAAAAGTACATCACTGTACTACTCAACATGTTCAAATGGCCACAGACGAATAAAATAGTCCCAGATTATTTATAAAGCAAGATTTATTATTTATAAGGAGGACTGTGTTATTGCACTTGCTGTCTAGTCACCATTCTGTAAACAGCTTGCTTTATATCTTATGTTACAGCACCAAGGTCACGCTGATCTGTACATCCAGACCTTCATCTGTACATTTCGCATAAGCTTGTTCTCATTAGTACAAATTAGATCTTCACAGATTGTAAACACAACAACAGTCGCCTCTGTCTGGTTTTTTTTTTTTTCTCGTTTTCTACTTTTTCGTGTGTGTCTCTCTCCATCTACATTTCTTCGCCTCTTACTGGGTCTGTGTTTTTCTGTCCCATGATAGGCATGATCATCATCAAGTTATGTCTTCAAGACTTTAGCCAACAAAGACTTAGCTATGATGCTATTCCCACCATAATCCAATACATCTTAAACAAATCATTACTGTAACACCACCTGAATTTTAAATGCTCATAGATAGATAGTGGAAGAGGAATGCTATACAATACCACTGACCTGGGCCGTAGCCAATAATTAAACAAATCTACAACAGAGTATCCTTATAGACAGGCCACTTCTCTATAACACGTCCATATTATGAGGAAAAAACACACACCATTGTAGGGGAAAGCTTAAAACGTTTAATGTTGGTTTTAATACATTTTACACTGTGCTTTTGAAAAGAAGTCCCAATAATGAAGAAGGCTAATGACATCCAACAAGAAGTTCCATAATTCCATCAATATGACTAATGCACATAATGCAATTGTTGTGGTTAGGCAGAGAAAATGCACTGGTTGAGTTAAGTCAGGATGTTACTGTACTGTATGTCCTCATCCATTAGCCATGTGCTACAGATGTCCATTAGGGCCACGTTTTGTTAACAATCATAATCTTTAAGTAATTATTGAGAAGGAAAAAAGCCATTATTCACTCACTTACTTTCAATATCTGCTTATCCTGATTAGGTTCGCAGGACACTGGGTGTGAGCGGGAATATACAGTACCCTGGATGGAATCTGCAGTTCTGTGACGCTGCTTAAACTGTTCTTTCTGATTGCTCTGATTGAAGTTTGTATTTGGGTATATAAATGTAGGTCTGCTGGCAAAGCAGATAAATTCAAAGTCAAAGTGAAAAACAGGCAAGCGTTCAGGTGATCAACAAGTAGATCAGACTAGATAAGCCGAAGCCTGGTTGTAGCCTTGTAACCAACCACAGCAGGTTAGCACCTCCTCCACAGTCATCCTACCTGTAAATACAGGAATCCCACAGGGTTCGGGGCTGAGCACTGTGCTTTTCATGCTTTTTAACTATGATTGCATCCCCATTCACACCTCCAAGTTCATAAAGGAATTCACTGAACACAACACAATAGTCAGGTAGATTTCAGACAGTAAGGAGGTTACAAGACTACAAGCACAAGATGGAGCGTTTGGTTGAGGAGTATAAAGTTGTAACTTGTTACTGTATGTACAGTAGTACCTCTAAAACAAAGAAGAACAGCTTGAAATTAGGTGAACAAAGGAGACAGACTACCAAACCCTGCATATCAGTGGCGGCTCTGGGAAGTGTGAACAGCCTAAGGTTCTTTGGAGTACTGTATTTCACCACGTCTACAATTAATTCTTCTCCCGCTGTTTTGTCTGTCTATCTCGACTCAAGCTGCATTTTCCCCCACTAAAATTAAGCGTTCACATACCAGCCTCTGGAGTGTTTAAACATCTGGAACAGGCAGCCTTCACAACAATAATACCAAACCTGAGCTGAAGTTCTTCTTCTGTAAGTGCTAGAAAATTTGGCTGCTCACTATAAACTGGAGCTGATTAGGAAAAGTCAAAGACATGAATCACATGGTGATGGAAACTCGGTGCATCGAGCTTGGACACTATAAATCCCAGCTGACTGAGAGGAGATAAGGCTAGAAGCATTATCAAAGACAATACACTTTCTAGACACTCTCCTTTTGAACAGCTGCCTTTAGGCAAATGGTTCAGGTCAATAAGATCACAATATTAAGGAACAGCTCCTTTTCCAAAGCTGTGTCCAACAACCTCTATGGATATGTAAACTGGTAAAGACAAAAAGATTGTCAATGTAATATTTCTTGGAAATGTTGGTGTTTACAGGTAGCGGTGATATTTCACATTAACTCTAGTTGCTCAGTCCAGTTGATCCTAACAATATTTAGTTGCTAATTCAAAATATCATACATTCATTTATTTATCTTAATTAATGTTTTATTCAGGGTCACACTGGTAACCAGGGCACTGGGCACCAGTAGGGAACATACTGTACAAGAGCCCAGGGTAGGGAACCATTCACACATTCACCTGCTCATACTGTATACAGCTAAGGACAATTTGGCCAGTTCAGATTTGGGAGGAGGGAGAAAACCAGAGAACCTGGATTAAACCCCATGGAGAGAATATGCACAGAACGTTTACACAGGCAGTAAAACGAAGTCAGAGACCTTGAATCTGTGAAATTATCCAAATGAAAATACTGTATTACATAAATTTCATTGGAAGAGAACTTTATGATGCTGTAAATTTGGGAGAGCCATGAATGGGCTATCTCATCTCACATCTGACACCAAAACAGAGTAATAATTAGTCTGCATACAGTTGTAGCTGTTGAAGTGAGCACTTAAGAACTGGGAACGCTCTCATCACTGTCCCGACAGAATCGCACCATACTGCATTTTCCCCAGTCTATAACAAATCTGCCAACTGGCCTTGTAGCATTAGCAGACCACCACTTCCACTAAGAGCTCATAACAGCTTAGTTCATGAGCAACAGAAGTCTCAGAAGTATGGGAAGAGCACAACTGAAAGTCAGTAACTCTTCTTTGTTCATTCATTAGCTCTTTCCTGGTGCAGGCCACACCACAGGTTAATGGCAAGGTCACAACATTTTGCAAGATCGAAATTTAATGAGGAAGACGATCTCCTTTGATGGATGTATTGAGTTGCACTATGACTTTTTTTCTCTTCTTTTCTTTCTTCTTGTTTTTTTTCTTTTATTCCACTCCCAGTGAGCATGAATAGGAATACAGGATGTGTTCAGGATCATACGAACTAGAGATCTACTGGGAACGTCTTCAAGACCCAGTACAGCCCTAAAAAGCTTCCTCACACAGTAGATATTGACATGTTATTTTCATTGCTTAAAAGCAATGAAATAAAATGATCAATACCCTTTAGCCTTCATAAAGTCCTCCATAATATACATGCTCCTATTTAAGGTCTATGACTTTTAAGACATTACTGAGGCAGTGAAAAAATGTGTTATATTTCAAAACATCACTTAACCAGCAAAAAAAAACACAAAACAGCATTGGTTTGTCAGTACAGTAAGCAACATACACTACCGGGACATAAAAAGTCGCAACTTTGTACTATGTAATGAGTTCATGTGTGAAAATGATTCTTTATGCCCCCAGAACTGTTCCTTTACCATTTGAATCTGGGCGAAATGGCCATGCCAGGGAAGAAAAAAAAAACAATGCATAGATGTGATAACCTGCTCATTCATTACATTCAGATAGACAGCTGACTTATGACAAATGTTTATTTGATTTCCATTCATTATGTTTGTCAGATAACATTTCTTCCATAAAGTTGACAGTTCAGCACTGTCCTATAGCTTTAGCAATTTGGGGGCCCACTTACAGGAGTCCTCTGCATTTATTGTTCATCTTTCCAATCCTTATTTCAAGTCTTACTTGCAATTTTTTTTCTTCACTGGTCTTCACACAATAATGATGTGCAGATGTCAGGGACTACACCTGTTAAACTGTAAATATGTTTGTTTTTCTTTTTAACATGTGCACCCATTATAAATTTTTATTCTTATAAAATAAATCTCAGATCTTCTTCTTTGTCTTTCGGCTGGTCCCCTTCAGGGTTCGCCACAGCGAATCATCTTCCTCTATCTAACCCTATCCTCTGCATCCTCTTCTCTCACGCCAACTGACTTCATGTCCTCTCTCATTACATCCATAAATCTCCTCTGTGGTCTTCCTCTAGACCTCCTGCCTGGCAGTTCCAACCTCAGCATCCTTCTACCGATATATTCACCATCTCTCCACTGAACATGTCTAAACCACCTCAATCTGGTCTCTCTGATTTTATCTCCAAAACATCTAACATGGGTTGTCCCTCTGATGAACTCATTCTTGATCGTTTCCATCCTTGTCACTCCCAAAGAAAACCTCAATATCTTCAGCTCTGCTACCTCTATCTCTGCCTCCTGTCTTTTCTTCAGTGCCACTGTCTCTAAGCCGTAGAGCATCGCTGGTCTCACCACTGTCCTGTACACCTTTCCTTTCATTCTCGCTGATACTCTTTTATCGCACAACACACCTGAAACTTTTCTCCACCCATTCAAACCTGCCTGTACTCGTCTCTTCACCTCCTTTCAACACTCTCTCTGCTTCAACTTGCTCTGGACCGTTGACCCTAAGTACTTTACCTCTGCTCCCTGTAGCCTCACCGTTCCACTTGGGTCCCTCTCATTCACACACATGTATTCTGTCTTAATGCAGCTAACCTTCATTCCTTTGCTCTCCAGAGCATACCTCCACCTCTCCAAATTTTCTTCCACCTGTTCCCTGCTCTCGCTACAAAGCACAATGTCATCTGCAGACATCATAGTCCATGGAGACTCCTGTCTAACCTCATCTGTCATCCTGTTCATCACCAGAGCAAACAAAAAGGGGCTTAGAGCCGATCCTTGATGCAGACCCACCTCCACCTTGAACTCTTCTGTTACACCAACACATCTCACCACTGTCTTACAGCCTCATACATGTCCTGCACCATTGTAACATACTTCTCTGCCACTCCAGACTTCCTCATACATCACAGCTCCTCTCTTGGCAACCTGTTGTACGACTTCTCTAAATCTACAAAGACACAATGCAAATCTTTATTAACTTCTCTGTACTTCTCCACCAGCATCCTCAAAGCAAATGTTGCATCTAATGTACTCTTTATGGGAATCAAACCCAGAACCTGGAGGTGTAAGACGACTAGTGCTAACCACTACGCCATCATGTAAAAACAGAACTAGGCCTTTATTAATGTGTTGAACAGTTCTTAACCCAATTCCAGTCATTTCAAATATCCTTAGTTGTTTGCTTTGTGTAATGGAGGGCAATAATTAGAAGCTTCTGAAACTGTGCCCTCTTCTGGCCAGACATGTATTATACCCTCACCTAAAGGATTATTAGGAACACCATACTAATATGGTGTTTGACCCCCTTTCGCCTTCAGAACTGCCTTAATTCTACATGGCATTGATTCAATAAGGTGTTGAAAGCATTCTTTAGAAATGTTGGCCCATATTGATAGCATAACATCTTGCAGTTGATGGAGATTTGTGGGATGCACATCCAGGGCACGAAGCTCCCGTTCCACCACATCCCAAAGATGCTCTATTGGGTTGAGATCTGGTGACTGTGGGGGCCATTTTAGTACAGTGAACGCATTGGCATGTTCAAGAAACCACTTTGAAATGATTCGAGCTTTGTGACATGGTGCATTATCTTGCTGGAAGTAGCCATCAGAGGATGGGTACATGGTGGTTATAAAGGGATGGACATGGTCAGAAACAATGCTCAGGTAGCCCGTGGCATTTAAACGATACCCAATTAGCACTAAGGGGCCTAAAGTGTGCCAAGAAAACATCCCCCACACCATTACACCACCACCACCAGCCTGCACAGTGGTAACAAGGCATGATGGGTCCATGTTCTCATTCTGTTTACACCAAATTCTGACTACCATTTGAATGTCTCAACAGAAATCGAGACTCATCAAACAAGGCAACATTTTTCCAGTCTTCAACTGTCCAGTTTTGGTGAGCTTGTGCAAACTGTAGCCTCTTTTTCCTATTTGTAGTGAAGATGAGTGGTACCCTTTTGGGACTTCTGCTGCTGTAGCCCATCCGCCTCAAGGTTGTGCGTGTTGTGGCTTCACAGATGCTTTGCTGCACAACTCGGTTGTAACGAGTGGTTATTTCAGTCAAAGTTGCTCTTCTATCAGCTTGAATCAGTCGGCCCATTCTCCTCTGACCTCTAGCATCAACAAGGCATTTTCTGCCACAGGACTGCCGCATACTGGATGTTTTTCCCATTTCACACCATTCTTTGTAAACCCTAGAAATGGTTGGCATGAAAATCCCAATAACTGAGCAGATTGTGAAATACTCAGACCGGCCCGTCTGGCACCAACAACCATGCCACGCTCAAAATCACCTTTCTTTCCCATTCTGACATTCAGTTTGGAGTTCAGGAGATTGTCTTGACCAGGACCACACCCCTAAATGCATTGAAGCAATTGCCATGATTGGTTGATTAGATAATTGCATTAATGAGAAATTGAACAGATGTTCCTAATAATCCTTTAGGTGAGTTTATATCAGGTCACTTTTCAGAGAGTAAATATAAACCAAATGTTAGCAAACGCACCAGTCAAAGTCTTCAGATGAACTATAGCAGATTTACCAACATGTTCAGTAAAACATACCTCAAACACCAGTCAAAAACAGTTTCCTAATATTTCCTGAGATTTCAGATTTTTCTGATATTTTTTCATAAAAGCAAATATTGATTTGATTTGATCTGCTTTTTGTTCATTTTAGGTTATTTTTGAAAATTTTATAGTATTTTATGTAAACATTTAATTTTGTTATGTTTAAAGGCATACTTGCATTACAGAAATTCTTTAAAAAGTGTGTAAGACTTTTGCTGTTTATAATAACCACCCTCTTTCTGTGTCAGGCTATGGAGAGATCTACCCAGTGACAGGGATTGGAAGGGCAGCATGTATCATCTATGCCATGGTGGGAATTCCACTCATGCTGCTAGTAATTTCAGATGTTGGTGACATTTTGGCAATGCTTGTCTCCAATGCTTACCAAAGGTTACACACTTCCTTCAAACGCCTTCTCTCTCAGCTGAGTCTCTGCAGAAGTCGAGAAAGTGGCACAATCCAAAACAGCATCTATACTCCCTGTCAGGACATAGCTGTGAGTAAACCACTGGACATCCGGGAGGTGATGCTCACCCAGTCATCCGTTAAGAAAAAGTCTACCCAGTTTATTAAAAATGTTGCAATCTTTGAAAACATGATTGCACGGGAGAAATTTGGTCAGAATGGACCTTTAACGCGCACATGCTCTTGCCCCCAGCTCAATCAGATGCCACCTGTACCTTCGGGGTTTAAGATGTGGGACTTTGGTTCTATTGGCCAAGAAATGGAGAAGTTGAATGTGCCTCTCACGCTGATCCTGCTGCTAGTCTTTGCTTATATACTGAGTTGGGCACTGATCCTACCGCTATGGGAGACGGATCTGAGATGGTTCGATGCTTTCTACTTCTGCTTCATAACGCTTACAACCATTGGTTTTGGTGACATTGTGCCTAAGCACCCCAAGTTTTTCATGCTGACCTTCCTCTTCATCATCACAGGCATGGCCATCATGAGCATGGCTTTCAAACTGGGCCAGTCGCACATCATCAGCAGTTACCACCGCTGCATCCGCTGCCTCAGTTGCCTTGGCGTGGGAAAGAAGCGGAAGTACAATGTTCAGGGCAATTGAAAAGGGGCAAGATGCTGAAAATGTGGAGGATCGATGTGTAAAGTAAACAGATGTTATTAACTAAAGATTTCTTTAAGAAAGATTTCTTTGCTTTTTGTTCATTTAAATTATATTACTGAACTTTCCACAAGCTCCAGGGAAAGTTGTAGGTAGATGTGATAGACAGTGCATTTATTGTAAGTATTCATGATTCATGAGAGTTGGTTTCCATTTCAGCTTTTAACATTTCTCTGTATGGAATACTGGGGATTGTTTGACTAAGTGTCTCCATATGACATTTGTTAAAATGGACCAAAGCATTGCTGTATTTTGTTTGGTCACAAGCTATTTCTTTTTTTTGGTTTTAAGTTTTTTTTTTTTTTACTGTTTTACTAGTCTGTCTTAACATAAACATAATACCAAAACAGTTTTTTTCCCAATAGGTCCCATATCTTACAACCTAGTTATATTAAAAATAACTTCCCAGCATGGGCGGCACGGTGGTGTAGTGGTTAGCACTGTCGCCTTGCACCTCCAGGGTCTGGGTTCGATTCCCCGGCCAGGCTCGATTCCCGTCTCTGTGTGCATGGAGTTTGCATGTTCTCCCCGTGCTTGGTGGGTTTCCTCCGGGTACTCCGGTTTCCTCTCACAGTCCAAAGATATGCAGGTTAGGCTAATTGGTGTTCCCAAATTGACCGTAGTGTGTGATTGTGAGTGTGTGTATGTGTGTGTGCCCTGCGATGGATTGGCACCCTGTCCAGGGTGTACCCTGCCTAGTGCCCGAAGTCTCCTGGGATAGGCTCCAGGTCCCCCGCGACCCTGAATAGAAGGATAAAGCGGTATAGAAGATGAATGAATGAATGAATGAATGAACTTCCCAGCATCACAGATATAGCAACATCAAAAGTTTGGAGCAACCAGCTTGGATAGTGTCCATTACAGTGCTATAAATTAATGTTTAGGATTAAAGCTTTTTCAGTTCTGTTGAACAGATGGTATATATCAACTGATTTTTTTTTCCTCAAAAATAAAGATTTGGTCAACTTCACCTACTGCACACTATTGGCCATTGTGCAAAACTAACCCGTTTGAGTGACTTACCTCACTTGACATGATGAATCACCTATAAATACCAAATACTGCTTTAATACAATTTAAAATACTTATTTTCACCAAATCATGTTACTTAAATTTTATCACTTGTGCTGATGGTCACAGAAGTACAAAGAATGTACAGTATAGCAACATAATGGTTTGCATTATTCTTGTTCTTGTTGTGTGATCATGAACAACAATGTTTTAAAAACAACCATTGTAAAGTGCTGATATACAGTGGTGTGAAAAACTATTTGCCCCCCTCCTGGTTTATTATTCTTTTGCATGTTTGTCACACAAAATGTTTCTGATCATCAAACACATTTAACTATTAGTCAAAGATAACACAAGTAAACACAAAATGCAGTTTTTAAATGAGGGGTTTAATTATTTAGGGAGAAAAAAAATCCAAACCTACATAGCCCTGTGTGAAAAAGTAATTGCCCCCTGAACCTAATAACTGGTTGGGCCACCCTTAGCAGCAATAACTGCAATCAAGCATTTGCGATAACTTGCAACGAGTCTTTTACAGCGCTCTGGAGGAATTTTGGCCTGCTCATCTTTGCAGAATTGTTGTAATTCAGCTTTATTTGAGGGTTTTCTAGCATGAACCGCCTTTTTAAGGTCATGCCACAACATCTCAATAGGATTCAGGTCAGGACTTTGACTAGGCCACTCCAAAGTCTTCATTTTGTTTTTCTTCAGCCATTCAGAGGTGGATTTGCTGGTGTGTTTTGGGTCATTGTCCTGCTGCAGCACCCAAGATCGCTTCAGCTTGAGTTGACGAACAGATGGCCGGACATTCTCCTTCAGGATTTTTTGGTAGACAGTAGAATTCATGGTTCCATCTATCACAGCAAGCCTTCCAGGTCCTGAAGCAGCAAAACAACCCCAGACCATCACACTACCACCACCATATTTTACTGTTGGTATGATGTTCTTTTTCTGAAATGCTATGTTACTTTTATGCCAGATGTAACGGGACACGCACCTTTCAAAAAGTTCAACTTTTGTCTCGTCGGTCCACAAGGTATTTTCCCAAAAGTCTTGGCAATCATTGAGATGTTTTTTAGCAAAATTGAGACGGCCTTAATGTTCTTTTTGCTTAAAAGTGGTTTGCGCCTTGGAAATCCGCCATGCAGGCCGTTTTTGCCCAGTCTCTTTCTTATGGTGGAGTCGTGAACACTGACCTTAATTGAGGCAAGTGAGGCCTGCAGTTCTTTAGATGTTGTCCTGGGGTCTTTTGTGGCCTCTCGGATGAGTTGTCTCTGCGCTCTTGGGGTAATTTTGGTCGGCCGGCCACTCCTGGGAAGGTTCACCACTGTTCCATGTTTTTACCATTTGTGGATAATGGCTCTCACTGTGGTTCGCTGGAGTCCCAAAGCTTTAGAAATGGCTTTATAACCTTTACCAGACTGATAGATCTCAATTATTTTTGTTCTCATTTGTCCCTGAATTTCTTTGGATCTTGGCATGATGTCTAGCTTTTGAGGTGCTTTTGGTCTACTTCTCTGTGTCAGGTAGCTCCTATTTAAGTGATTTCTTGATTGAAACAGGTGTGGCAGTAATCAGGCCTGGGGGTGACTACAGAAATTGAACTCAGGTGTGATAAACCACAGTTAAGTTATTTTTTAACAAGGGGGGCAATCACTTTTTCACACAGGGCCATGTAGATTTGGAGTTTTTTTCTCCCTTAATACCGTAAACCTTCATTTAAAAACTGCATTTTGTCTTCAATTATGTTATCTTTGACTAATAGTTAACGGTTTTTGATGAGCAGAAACATTTAAGTGTGACAAACATGCAAAAGAATAAGAAATCAGGAAGTGGGCAAATAGTTTTTCACACCACTGTATATACTCAGCAAAAAAAGAAACGTCCCTTTTTCAGGACTGTGTATTTCAACAATAATGTTGTAAAAATCCAAATAACTTTACAGATCTTCATTGTAAAGGGTTTAAACAATGTTTTCCATGCATGTTCAATTAACCATAATCAATTAATTAACCTGCACCTGTGGAATGGTCGTTAAGACCTTAACAGCTTACAGAAAGTAGGCATTTAAGGTCACAGTTGTAAAAACGCAGGACACTAAAGAGACTCGTCTACCGACTGTGAAAAACACCCAAAGAAAGATGCTCAGGGTCGCTGCTCATCTGCGTGAACGTGCATTAGGCATGCTGCAGGGAGGCATGAGGACTGCTGATGTGGCTATAGGGCAATAAATCGCCATGTCCGCACTGTGAGACGCCTAAGACGGCGCTACAGGGAGACAGGAAGGACAGCTGATCATCCTCGCAGTGGAAGACCACGTGTAACAACACCTGCACAGGATGGGTACATCCAAATATCACACCTGCGTGACAGGTACAGGACGGCCACAACAACTGCCCGAGTCACACCAGGAACACACAATCCCTCCATCTCACAGCAAGAACTGACAAATCTGGTCCAGTCCATGAGGAGGAGATGCACTGCAGTACTTCAAGCAGCTGGTGGCCACCAGATACTGTCTGGTACTGACTGATTTTGAGCCTCCCTTCATTCAGGGACACATTGGCAAACATTTTTACTTTATGTCTTATGGTGTTGACTTTCTTAGTGTTCATACAAATATTTACACATTAAGTTTACTGAAAGTAAGTGGACGCTTCTTTTTTTTGCTGAGGATATTTTTAAACAGCATAGTATTTAAAAATTGCCGGTACCAGACTACATTGCATGTTTTCTGACATGGAGGTCACTTTGCATCCAAATAAATTAAAATGCTTTTCAGACAGCGTGATGATTAGCAGTGCAATGTACAAAGCCTGGCTCTCTGAGACTAAGTGTATGAATCGTGTGGTCCTCTTGGTAACTCAAATGGTATGGTAGCATCTAAAAGGATCAAATAAGTAAATAAATAAATAAATAAATAAATAAATAAATAAATAAAAATTTTGTACAGTATTATTGCATACTTGTTTTTGTACTTGTTTTTGAAGTAAACCTATAAATAAAAGAATGCTGTCATAACTGCCCTGGTTTGTACATCGTGAAATTTATTTAAGTTGAGAAATATTTCTTCTTCCTGCTTGTTTGAGATTTATGGATATACAGTATAGACGCTTGATTTAATATTATTCCACAATGACAGAGGTTAATTTTTTAACAGAAGGAGGTCTTACTAGTCCAACAGATTAAATGTGATATTTTTAATTAAAGAAATTGGGAATGCAAGCAATTAAATTCTTTACTGTGTTCCAAATTATTATGCAAATTGGATGTAAGTGTCATAAACATAAAATGTTTAGTTTTTAAATTAAACTCATGGATGGTGTCGTGTCTCAGCGCTCTTTGGATCACTGAAATGAATCTCAGAAACGTGTGATAATTAGTTTGCCAGATGAGCCCAATTAAAGGAAAAGTACTGAAGAAGGTTGTTCCACATTATTAAGCAGGCCACAGATTTCAAGCGATATGGGAAAGAAAAAGGATCTCTGCTGCCGAAAAGCGTCAAATAGTGCAATGCCTTGGACAAGGTATAAAAACATTAGATATTTCATGAAAACTTAAACGTGATCATCGTACTGTGAAGACATTTGTGGCTGATTCAGAGCACAGACAGGTTCGTGGAGATAAAGTCAGAATGAAGAAGGTTTCTGCAAGACAAATTCATCGGATTAAGAGAGCAGCTGCTGAAATGCTATTACAAATCAGCAAACAGGTATTTGAAGCTACTGGTGCCTCTGGAGTCCCGCGAACCTCAAGCTGTAGGATCCTTTAGAGCAGTGGTTCCCAAACTTGGGATCGAAGATTTGGGAATTGAAGATCGACAAGATCTCGCGACCCCCACTATCAAAAACAAGCAATAAACATAACAAGCTGTTCACAGTATTTTGACTACATTTACTATACATCAAAATTATTTTGGCTTACCTTTCAATGGGAAGGGTGTACTGTACTTGTTTTTGGCAGCACAAAAGCTTCATTCGTGGCCTGATGGTGGATACAGCTACCCGCATATCATCTTCCACATCATGACGTGAGCTGTATTTATTTTTAATAATGTATATGTAACAGCGGAAAAATACTGCTCACACAAATATGTAGATCCAAATTGAAGCAGTACATCCACTGCTGCACGGGACAACTAGTGTATTCGGTTGCTACGGCAACTTACTGAATACTGATACTGCACTTTATGAATTCTTCCTCATATTTCCGACGTTTCCTACTTTGGTCTGACGGGGTCTTGCTCTTTTGCTTGGTCGATGTACATAGTTACGATGACTCAGACAAACAATTTCCTTAACATTTTTAGATTTGCGAATACAAATTTATCCATCTCGGCAGTTGCGGTTTTCACGTGCAGTTGTGCGCTGTAGCAATAACTAGTGAGCCAGTCGCTGCACAGTGAAGTCATATCTTTGAGTCACAAATTTTTTTTTAACACTCAATTTAAACACTCACACTCAATCAGTAATACCTTTACAAATCAGAAAATATTTATTTATAGCATTTACTTGTAATACTGAAAAGCATGTATTATCATCACAAAGATATAGATATATTTTTTTAAATCGCTCTCGCGCACCTTGAAATTATTCCACGACCCCAAGAGGGGTCGCGACCCCCAGTTTGGGAACCACTGCTTTAGAGGCTTGCAGTTGTGCATAAACCTACTATTCGGCCACCACCTAACCCTAGGAGGTTTGTTCAATTAAATTCAAATTATACCCTAATAGTTGATGACTAGAAAATTATACTGACTGTCATTTGCATTCACTAAAAAAAAGAAAAAACTTAAGGGAGAATCGGTTAATCTGGAGCTCCAAGTTGAGGATATGGTTTATGAAATGGTACAGTATTTCCACTAATCATATCTCACATAGATCAACTTTGGTTACATTTCCTTGACTGCAAGTCATTTCTTCCTCAATGAATTTTCTTTATAAACTTTTCATTTGCATATCAGCCAACTCTGTATTGAAAGTGCATTTTCATTTCCAACAAACAAGTAACATTTTTCTAAATCACATGGCATGACTGAAAATGAATGTACAGTATCTTTGTGTTATTGTTCCACTTGCATCGGATTGCACGTATCCTGCTTCGTGCAACCAAATAAATATGTTGTGTTAATCTGACGGAGATAGCTGCTTGTGAATGAATGTTATAAATGTTAACCAAAGAAATGTAACATTTCAAATTGTTTTTCATATGCATAAGGGGTAGCAAAGGCTCGACATTTCCCTTTATTATATTTTTACTTTGTGTTATCAGACATGCTTAGCAAGTTAAAGAAATCAATTTATATACATTATACCTTGCAATTCTGGACGTTCAGTGCCACAAAAATATTATTGATTATTGATCTTTTTTTTTTTACTCCAGGTCTTGAAGTGAAGATAATAAACCACAGCATGAGGAATCTTTATCTATATGTTGTGTGTTTCAATGTGACTTCCATTAACTTTCCAAAATAGTGAACAAACAGACTTTTCTCAGGTAGAGTGACATCTGTTGTATACATTTTTTGAAAATTAAATAAAAGAAAACAAAAGAGGAGACTGTGTTTCTTCATCGACCTTATTTGTAAATCAGGTTTCTCACTAATTGTCTATACTTCTTTATCCTGTATACAGTGTTGCAGGGGGCCTGGAGCCTCTCCCTGGAAACTTGGGGCATGAGGCAGGGTACAAACTGGACAGGGTGCCAATCCATCGCAGGGCACACACACATATACATACTAATACACTACAGGCAATTTGGGAACGCCAATCAGCCTAATCTGTATGTCTTTGGACTGTGGGAGGAAACCGGAGTACCTGGAGGAAACCCACCAAGCCGACCAAGGGAGAACATGCAAACTCTACCACACAGTCTCTGATGCGGGAGTAGAACACAAGGACCTGGAGGTGCAAGGTGACAGTGCTAACCACTATGTTATTCATTCATGCATTCATCTTCTATACCGCTTTATCCTGTTTTTAGGGTCGCGGGGACCTGGAGCCTATCCCAGGAGACTCGGGGTACGAGGCAGGGTACACCCTGGACAGCGTGCCAATCCATCGCAGAGCACACACACACACACACACACTCATTCACACACTATGGTCAATTTGGGAACGCCAATTAGCCTAATCTGCATGTCTTTGGACTGTGGGAGGAAACCGGAGTACCCGGAGGAAACCCACCAAGCACGGGGAGAACATGCAAACTACCACTATGTTAAATAATGTTAAATTCTTTTACACAGCGACCACCAATGCAATAGTAACAGGAAAAATCTGTAATATGGAGGGGAAACCCACAAAACCCAAGTTCAAGACTCTGCAGCTGACCTCTGGCTGTGTTTATTCCTAATGCTAGACAAACCAGCAAAAAAACTAATGAATTTCTCAAATTTTCCAGAATTAAATTTTTCAATAAAAATTTTCTATATTTGGGAAAATGTATATTCCTGAAGGTTCCTAATGACTGGGCGTAAAATCCGATTTCTTTATGTAACATCCAGATGCTGTAAGTTAGCTCAATCACAAGCACCTTTATTCCGAGCACATGTTGTTGTCAGCACACACACTCAGATGTTCAGACTGAATCTTGCACGCGAAATAACACTTTTGATTTCTTGTAAGCCCAAGCTTTACCCGGTAAGGCTCTAGAATAAAAAAAAACTATTTTAGCCACAGCTATAAAAAAAAAGAGAAAAAAGGACCATGCAGCTTTTTTAACCAACCGCTGAAATGCGGTGTATTTTCGTGTCAAATTTAGGCGAAGGCTGCTGGTGAAGAGGATTTACTAAATATAAAAAATGGCTTGGGTCCTGTGCTTCATGTACCTGCAATTTTAAGGTTAAATGCCGTATACATCATTAGAATTCTTAAAATGAAATAAAACTTTAGTTATTTCAGTAACAAAAAGCTAGCCTTTTAAAATTATCTAGTTCTGTCACATGTGCTACCCATTCACACCAACAACATTTTGGAAATGATGTCATGGGTGCAAAATTCTCAGCTCGTCACATGACTGAACCAGGATGTTCAATATTTGTCAGTTAGAGACTTCATGAGTTAAAGCCAAATATAAAGTTGAATAAGAAACATTACAGCACATTTTAACAGTTTGTGGCACCACGGGTTCTTATGGGCTACTTATAAAAATGTGTTTATTTAAAAAAAAAACATGCATTAATGGAAGGAGTTTCCAGTGTAACTGTGTTGAAGCTGTTGAATGTAAAGTCATTTGTTTAAAGTTTATGACAAAAGTAATACTCTCAGAATGGAAGTTGTTATTCAGGGCTGATAGTGGAAAAAAAATTCCTGAGCCTGAACTTTTTTTACTTGTCTCTGAGGTGAGTAGGGTTGGGGGTACTATGGATGCGGCGCACTTTTAACACATAACTTGTTGGCCCCTGGGCCCAAATATATAAACAGCCTATGTATAACCCTGATCATCATTATTGTCAAAGTGGCTCTTTTTAGATATTTTCACATTTGCATATTGCCCCCAGTATTATTCAAGAAAATACAGTATTTTCTTCTGAATATGTTCAGTGCCTAGATTGACATTATTAGCCCATCTTAGTACAATCACTGGACATAAATGCTAAAATGCCCCCCTGCCATGGATTGCCCCCTACATAATCGCTATCAAAGATTATATTAGAACATAAATTCATAGGTTAATGGTTTATAAATTAAAAATTACATGAGACAATACAATAAAATAAGCAATATGAAAATAAATATGTTGTACATGAAAAATATTTTTTTCATATACTATACAACATGTATACTTTTATGTTCTTTTTTGATAATAAACTTAGTTTCATCAAATTTTTCATGATAAACAATATTTATTTTTTAAATATATAAATGTTTATTTAGCATTTTTTGCATATTCATGTTCAAAGCCCTGAAAAACAAATGTGCCACAAAATAAACATTATACAAGAATTTGTATTAATGGTCTTGACGGCTGTCACGTGCCTAGGGTTTATTATAATATCATATTTGATAATAATAAACCTATGAATTTATGTTCTAATATAATCTTTGGTAGAGATTTGTTTGTGTGTGTGTGTGTGGGGGGGGGGGGGGTTAATCCATGGCAGGCGGGCATTTTAGCGCATAACACCGGTTCCTAATTTTAGAACCAGTGCCGCGCTTTTCCACAGAAAAAAGTCGCGAGAACCCGTGACGTCATGAGAGGTGGGCGGAGTTATAGGGACCGTTTACAAGTACACAGGAATTGATTAACTAATTGATTATCCTCCGCTAATTTCTTACATAAAGTGACAAGTGGGTGGGCGATATTAAATGTCAAGCTCAAATGAATTCCTGCCACAATTCTGAGCGATTCTGCGCGTGCGGTGTCTCCCCTGCTCGTTCAACATGTTCTCCGCATACTTCTCGATTCTGCGCGCGCTCGACTCTGCCTGCATGCGCGTGCAACATTTCTTTTCTGTGCGCGATTGCTCAACTTTGTCCAGTGTTTAAAAAAAAAAAAACAGCCAATCACGGACATCCACACACTACTGCTGATTGGCTGTTCCTTCTCTATCACCTGCTATCACCCCTGTGTTATTGTCTCTCTGTGACAAGATTCCTTTTCTGTCGAATAAACATTAAGAAGAAGTGGCTTGCAAGATAACATCTATTTTTAGCTGCTAAGTGACAAAAGGAACCACTATGCCATTGTACCACCCTACTTGTTCCTTTTATCACTTCTTTTATAACAGCTACAGTAAAAATATCCGTTATCTTACAAGCCTTTTTTTCTTCTTAATTACAGTTAATTCAACAAGAAACAATAAAACCTTACATCCTGAAGAGTTACTTTTGTCATAAACCAGACAAACATATACAGTAGGTGCGAAGGTTTGATTGATGCATGGAGTTTACATGTTCTCCCCGTGTTTGGTGGGTTTCTTCCGGGTACTCTGTTTTCCTCACGAGGAGAACATGCAAACTCCATGCACACAGACCTGAGGCAGGAATCGAACATCGACCCTGAAGGTGCAAGGTGACAGTGCTAACAACTACGCCACTGTGCCACCTGTGGTATAAGACCACTCTTTCTAATTTGATAAAAATCACAGTTTATTATTATTATTATTATTAAAAGCCAACTCATTTTAAACATGTTCTGAACCCTAAGATTCAAGAAGCCACTTATTTTATGTTTTATGTTATATATTTCTTGCTGTTTTATACACGTCATAGCTTCAATTACAGCATCTCCCTTATATTTAATTAAGATATTTAATAAGTTACAACATATTTAATGCGGGTAATGCTCAACAGTTTTATGATGGAGTACTGTATTAATGACTGATTAACTTGTTTCTACACTGACCAGTAACAATAATGTATTTATGTCCTTTGTAAATAAGAAATTGTCTTCCAGTGGATTTTAATGAAATGCTTTTAAATTTTAAGTATACTTAAACTCACCATTTATATGAAGTAGTAAACTGTAGCAGGTGTCTTTCATTTGAGATTTTCCTATAGACTTGTTTATGGCCCGACATGACCTCTTACATTCGTGATTTCTCTACCGCCCTCTAGCGGATGAAAAGGTAAAGCGCGGTACTGAATCCTACTGAACTAAGTACAGTACAGCAGTCCGTCACTACACGTTTCCGTGTTTACAAGAGGTGCAGTAAAGTGTGTTACTTGTATTACTGTACTTACAGTAATGTTAGTATGCGGGTTTGTCGCTTAAGTTCATCTCGATTGATGTATTTCGTTGAGAGAGAGAAATTGGATTGGAAATTTATTGTTGTAATAATAATCACAATCATTAAAATTAGCACTTTTTGCACGAATCTGTAATTTTGTAAGCATTAAAATATGATTCTAACCAGGCCCTGTGCGTCCATGTACAGAAGGACATGATACAACCTTTACTTTTTTTGTTACAAATGTTCAAATACATTTCTTAAAACCATGTATACTATTACTACTACTATATAATAATAATAATAATAATAATAATAATAATAATAATAACGGTAGTAGTTATTGTTGTGTTTAATAATAATAATAATAATAATAAGGATAAGGAAATTTACTAAATTTAAAACCATATACTACTACTGTTACTACTACTACTACTACTACAATAATAATAACATTAATAGTTATTATTGTAAACAACAACAACAAAAATAATAATAAGGGAAAGTAATACAAATACTACTTTTTTTGTTACAAATGTACAAATACATCTCTTAAAACAATGTACTACTACTACTAATAATAATAATAATATTAATAATAATAATAATAATAATAATAATAATAGGAGGAGGAATTATTGTTGTTAATAATAAAATAAAATAATAATAATAATAATAATAATAATAAGCAAAAGTATCCTCCTGGATCACGGTTTAGATGTCAAATAACGCGAGTGCATAATTTAGACACTAGGTGGAGTTATTGTAGAAGTGTGTACCACACTCATTTTATTTTCCCCCAAACGCTTGTTTCTATATGCTATGAATAAATGTTTTTATGAATTTTTGTATTACAGACAATCCTTTTGAAATCCAAATTTGAAATCAAAGCTTTTGCTAGAAAGGAGGATGATACCCTGCTTAAATCTACTGTACAATGTCCTGTAATGTCAATATTTATGCCATACATTATGCGATGTACCATAATTAACATTTACATAATAATCCAAAGCTCTCTCTAGTGTAACACCTGGTCAAAAATAATTCACTAGGATGGTTCAACAAAGTTGTTTTTGTTTTCCATAGATTACTTTAGCTGATTATTGTCTGACAAATGGATTACACTAAGCACCTTGTAACACCAGTAGAATGGCACAGAAGTGGTGGTGGTTAGCACTGTCGCCTTGCACCTCCAGGGTCTGGGTTCGATTCCCCGGTTAGGCTCGATTCCCGTCTCTGTGTGCATGGAGTTTGCATGTTCTCCCCGTGCTTGGTGGGTTTCCTCCGGGTACTCCGGTTTCCTCCCACAATCCAAAGACATGCAGATTAGGTTAATTGGCGTTCCCAAATTGACCATAGTGTGTGAATGAGTGTGTGTGTGTGTGTGCTCTGCGATGGATTGGCACGCTGTCCAGGGTGTGCCCTGCCTCGTGCCCTGAGTCTCCTGAGGTTCCAGGTCCCGGCCACCCTAAAATACAGGATAAAGCGGTATAGAAGATGAATGAATGAATGAATTGGGTCAGTTGGAACAGCATATTGTGAATTGTTTGGTTGCCTCATGAATGAAAGTGTAAAGATATGTTATCAGGCATTTAGTGGAACTGCTTTGGAGAAAGCAATAATATGGCCTAATCATCATAAAGCAGGTGTGGTCAGCATCAAACCAAAAGCTGACACCACAAAAAAATAAGGTAAGTATTATATATTACATATTATATATTTACTAAGGCTACAATTTATATATACTTTTGTTGTTATACTATATATTTGTTGTTGTTAGATTATTGTTGTTGTTTGTTAATAATAATAATAATAATAATAATAATAATAATAATAATAATATGTTGTTGTTGTTGTTGCTCCTGTAACCTCACTATGTCCAGATTAGTTTTTAGTCCGATTATTAGATTTACTTTTTGAAATTAATCTATTTAGTAATTCCTCACTTTTGTTCTTCATTTTTAGCAAATCTATGTCCAACCAAACTACACCAAATGCGTCCCTACTTATATATTATTATTATTATTATTATTATTATATGTATCCATAGTGACACCCCTGTTTATTCCCCACAGGGCACGTCTCGTTCTCCTTTTTTGCCCTCTCCACTCTTGATCTTACATCTTACGAATCTCTCTCTCTCTCTCTCTCTCTCTCTCTCTCTCTTTAAAAAGTTAGTTAAAATCATGCACGAATGTTGAGTCTATAAACATTAACATTTTCAAGATTTAAATGATCAAAAACATGTCATATTAAACATGACGAACACGGTAGTTGGTGATCACTGAGGATTTCAGAAATGCACGGTGTTTAATCTGTCTAAATAACACGTTCTGTATAAAGAGGATTATTTTATTGATTTTGTTGCACGCGGGTGTCCAATGAGCGCCTCGACACGCGTCTGAACATTCCGCATTGGTCCTTCTTATTTACTTGCACGCACACGCGCAGATTTCGGGACCGGCGCGCACACCCGCTTTTCTTTGGCGTGACGTCACGAGCGGCCACAGCAGCAGCAGCGGCGGCGGCGGCGGCGGCAGTCCGGTGAGTGAAGCGCTCTGCGTGCAGCGCTCTGTACCCCGCCGCTCTTCACCGCAAGACACCGCACCGGCTGACTGCGGGGTAAATGAGCATCTAAGGTGAGATCTGAGGATAGAGCACGAGCACGAATCATAGACAAGGCTGCTCCTATTATTATTATTATTATTATTATTATTATTATGCTTTCACATCATGTTTTATGTGTAGATTAGATTTAAATCAGATTATTGGTTTTTCTGAATTAATTTATTTTCACAAATTTGTCATTTTAGTTTTTACTTTTTGTCAAATCTGTTTAATTATTATTATTATTATTATTATTATTATTATTATTATTATGTTGTTGTTGTTGTTGTTGTAACCTGTTTAGACTAGATTTTACTAGATTTATCCGATTACTGGATTGACTTTCTTAACCTATTTAACAATTTCTTACTTCCATTCTTACTTTTTATCAAATCCACCTCCATCTAAAACCAAAATACACAACATACAATAAAATACATAAAATGCATCCATTCTTTTCATCATTTTTATTATTATTACAATTACTATTATTATTATTTATCCATAGTGACCGCACTGCTTATTCCTCACAGGGCACGTCTCCCTCTCCTTTTTTGCCCTCTCCGCTCTTTTGGATGTCATTACGATGGGACTACTTGATGCTCTTAGAGATTTCAGTTTACTGACATGGCTGAGGGAAGAGAGACAGTCCAGAAGGCTTATCCTGCTCATCGTTTTTATTGCTTTGCTATTGGATAACATGCTGTTGACGGTGGTAGGTGAGTAAACCTGTATGTCCACCTGTATCATGGAGATAAACGCTTTGCTCTGGGGGTAAACTATTTAGACTGTGGTAAACTATCCAGGGATGTGCTAATCTCATTAATGTTTTGGATAACGGGCAAGACAGTAAGGCACACAAGCAGGTTTCAGTTCTCCAGAGACATGTCATTTCGTGATGAGTCTCACAGTTAATCAGCTGAGTTATATTTACACAGCCTAGTCTGTAATCTGTTTCTAAAAAAAAAACAAAAAAAAAACATTGTGCTTGCTGATTTGATGGCAGAAAAGTTGGAAATAATTACAATCATAGTCATGAAACAGATACAAAATGTATTTAGTCTACCTGGACTATATAGTAAGATGATAATATATAGTAAGATGAGTGTCTATAAAATAATGATTGTTTATCTATAATTAAGGCTTTATTAATGACACTCAAACCACACAGAATCAATCAATCAATCAAATCACCACTATTTATAATGGCCCGAAATGTATTTTAAAGAATTATGATTATTATGATCTTGTTCCAATCTGAGAAATAGAAGGAAACCAGCGGCTATTATGCTGTAGCGTAGTGAGTTTGGGTTTACCAAATAAATCAGTTACATGACTAATCACACCAATCAACAGCACCACTTACTGTAAATGTCTTAATTTGTCTGCATTTATTTGAAAAGCTTGTTGTAAATGCACAAAGAGATTAAACATTGTACTCTATCATCTATAAAAGACACAAACACATTGAACTAAAAAGCAACTACTAACATCATATGTTAATGATATTTTATTATTTATCAGCAAGCTAAAGTAAAAATTTGAACTAAAATGACATTAAGGGCGGCACAATGGCTTAGTGGCTTAGTGCACTGTCACATTGCACGTCCAGGTTCGATTCCCACCTCTGTGTATATGGAATTTGTATGTTCTCCTCTGAACGTAATTGGTGTTCCAAAATTGCCTGGTGTGTGTGTGTGTGTGTGTGTGTGTGTGTGTGCCCTGCGATGGATTGGCACCCTGTCCTAAGTCTCCTGGGATAGGCTTTAGGCCTCCCGCAACTCTGTGTACGGGATTAAACGGTATAGACGATGAGTGAGTGAGTAAAACAGCGTCATACTGTAGCTTGCTAATAACTAATAAAATATCAAACATACAGTAAGGCTGTTTTAATGGCCTTGACTTTATTTCTCGTTTCAAAATCTATTACTAGGAGGAAGGCCATTTTAATGTAAAACACAAAGTCTAAATTCAATCTTATTAAATACAAGGTTCTTCTGGCGGATTATCTATATTCTACGATGGAACATATCTATCCTAATGGGTGTGATCTGTTCCAGGAAGACTCCACCGCCATCCACAATGCTTCCTAAATGGTTTGACGTGAACGAACATTTATGTAAATCACATGCTATAACATTCACACTTAACAGATTTAAACCCATGCAAAGACTTAAGAGAGATTTTAGAGTGATATTTTAGAACATGCTCTCCACTACCAAGAACATAGCACTGTGTCTAATTTTCCAGTACAGTTTTTCGACAGTACATTTTTAGAATCAATGTCAATGCGCAATGAAGGTATTCTGGTGGTTCACTGTGAACGCCTGAACGCCTTACACTTTATGTTCATTACCTGTCTGCATAAATACATTTCCGCATAAATTAGCTAGTTTATACAATAATAATTCAAGTCACTGTAGGTTTTCAGCTATTTACTGTCAGATAGTAAACATAGTACTGTATATTCTGCACTAATAAACTGATCAAGGCAGACCATACGGACTACAAGTTTATTACTGTATGTAACTTATTACTTTTTTAATGGAATGCCAACAGAACATTATATTACGTGAAACATTACACTGCTTTTGTTGCTTGGCTTTAAGCACAGAGCATTAATCACCAAACTGATTTGACCATGCCTGCTTCTGTAGCTGACGTTAAAAGTTTAATTGTTATTCAAAATATTATTTTTAGATTCATGCATGTGTATCAGAGAGACAAAATGTTCATGAAAATCATGACATCGTCTCAAACCTGCAAATATTTTCTGGGAATTACAGACGAGAAAGCTTTAAATCCTATTTTTAAAGCAGCTTGGGGCAAGTGGATAAAAACATAACAGAGCCTGTTTTTTTCCCTTAATATACAAAATGTCTCGATATCAGACATATGGAGGATATCATTCAAATGAAGGATATCAGTTGATGCTGAATGTATGGCTAGTGGTAGCTGAGCAGTTAATGGTCTATTCTAATGTATGGATGATTATAAGTTCAAATCTCAGGATTTAGGCAAGGCTCATAATTCTTAAAGCGAATAATTTGTTTTATGTACTGTAAAGGTTAACAGTATATTAAAATAAGAAAAAGACTTTATTTATCATATGTAGATGTGGTCAGAAGTTTAGATACACTCGTTATCAGAGGTGTCAAGTAACGAAGTACAAATACCTTACTTAAGTAGAACTTTTGTGTATCTATACTTTACTGGAGTAATTATTTTTCAGCCGACTTTTTATTTCTACTCCTTACATTTTTCAGCAATTATCTGTACTTTTTACATTTTAAAAATAGCCTCGTTACTCTATTTTAATGATCAGAACGCGAGCCCTTGGGCCCACCCCCCCCCCGGCCCACCTCCGTCGCATGATCAGAACGTGCACCCCCCCCCCCCCCCAGAACGCGTCACCTTAATGCTTTTTCCCCCTCACGTTACTTTTACTTTTATACTTTAAGTAGTTTTGAAACCAGTACTTTTACACTTTTACTTAAGTAAAAAGCTTGAGTTGATACTTCTTTTTGATAAGTCTTTTTAAACCCTGGTATCTATACTTCTACTCAAGTAATGAATGTGAATACTTTTGACACCACTGCTCCTTATGAACATAAATGGCATGTCAACATAATGTAATGTCATGAGTTTTTTTTTTTTTTTTTTTTTCTTTGAACTGGTCTTTTTCTGGGGCAGAATGATTATATATATTTATATAACATACAAATTTAAAACATAAAAAGTTCAAGAATTTGGACTACAAGTTTTAATGCATCAACACAGTGTCAAGATTACACTGGTCTACAAGGAGAAACCCATAGAAATGAAAATAGCTACATTTTACCAGAATTGGCTATTTACTGTAAGTGAAACATTAAGACTTGAGTGTTAACCGGCTCCAGGTTCCAAGATACAGCTTCAGGTCAAAACTGCATAAAATAATTCTAAATGGCAAGAGGGTGTGTGATTATACTCTATAACTGCAGAATGTGATATAGCACCGATCGATCTATATATTTATAGACAGATTATTAAGATAAAACCTCAAAATATATATTTTTTATTTAATATAAAAAATTATTAAATTATCTTTTTGCCAATCACGGAAAATGGAGATCCTGACATCACACTGCAAAAGGTTTAGCCATTGACGCAGATAAGTTGCACATTTAATGCATCTCTTGTTCTGATCCCCTATTTTGCATCCAAAATATACAGTAGGTGGTATGCCTTTTTCACCTCTGCCGTCATGCTGCACTTTTGAGATGCAAATGTAACCTTGACACAAACGTAGCAAAAGTTATCTGCTATATTGACACACTCTCGAGACATTTTGGCTTCTGAGGGACAATATCCCACAACTGCTCCTTGGAAATGTTGGGCGATGACACTTTCACAAGCCGCCAGATGTGACTGTAGGATGTGTAGGTCTGGCCAAGACAAATGTTCTCTGCAATAAAAGACCAATAAATTATAATTAGGTACTGTAATAATCTTTAGTCTGAAAGCAAAGATAAATTCATACTGTAAACTCTCATGTGTTGATTGTTAAACTTCATTGTGCTACTATTCTTCCTCAAGAAATTATGAGGCATCATGTACATCAGACATCCCCCTCCCTTGTAGGAAAATATACACATCTGTATCAGTCTTTATTGTAAAATAACTTGAAAACTTTAGCACAGTTCTAGCATAGATTTCTAGGATAGAGGTCGATCATTTCCAAAAATGTGTAGACCAGTGTGCAACTTGTAGATCAATATAAGGAAAGTCCTGAATGTCTTCCAATTTGCCAAGCCCAAGACTCTCTCAACTTCCTGTTAGTGATCATGATTGACTACAGCTGGTAGCTTCTCTGTGCCAACATCAACTGGAAACCTCTAGAACACCAGTGTCAGTGTCTACACTCGAGCCAAGATACAGATTGCAAATGACCAACTGGACAAAACAAAAGCCTTCTGGAGGAAGATTTTGACCAGTGGCAAATTGTTCAACCTCAAAAACACTATAACAGTTGTTAAGACTAATGGTGGTGGTAGCATTATACTTTGGGGCTTTTTAGCTGCCTGTGGAACTGGGATTGATGAACGTGTATCTAATAATAAAGAAGGAGGACTACTTCAGAATTCTTCAGCATAACGTCAAATTATCAGCTAGAAGTTTAAAACTAGGACAAAATGGAGAGGTCCAACAAGACGGTGATCCCAAACAAATATCAATGGCTACCAAAAGCATCTGCTAAAGGTAAAACTTGCTAAAGGTAATAGTAGGAATTCTATATGCATGTTTTTATATGTACAATTTTTACACCGTTTTGATCTTTAAAAAAAAATCCTAAATAAAATAAAAGATATGCACCAAATTCTTGTGGGATTCACATATGAAGACTAGTTCAATAATTAATTGCAAGCCCCAAATTGTCAAAAATCATAAAATTATATGATATTAGCTCATGATGATTATATGTCAAATTCAGACTGAAACTGTACATTGTACAATGCTGTTTTTTACTTCACCTATGCCAGGTATTATGTAGTTCCTCTGTGATGGCTCTTTTATGACCACAAATAAAGCTGAGCTTCAACATTCCTTATGTTTACACAACTGTAGTTTTCTATCTTGCTTGCTTTTAGTGTGAAAATACTATACAGCATTAAAGTTTTATATTCACAAAATTATCGTTGGTTAGTCTAAATCTATTACAGTTGAACCAATCTTTTCAATAAATAACTTTTATAGTTAAATACAAATTTGCTGACATGGAAGTTTCTATCTTGCCATTCACACACCTCTCTCACCTGACAGTACCCATCATCCCCAGCTACCTGTACACCGTAGACGATGAGGCTTCCACTGGACTCAGAAACCACTCCGTCTCCTCTCAGTCTCCATCTGGAACCTTCCAAACCATCGTCTCTCTTTACGACAACACCACTCGCCTAACCAACCTAGTCCCGCAGGTCAGCACCCCAGGCATGACCTTGCCTCCGACCCCGACCCCAGCTTCCAATGCCTCTGACTGCCCGAGAGCGGACAAGCAGCTCTTGAATGAGAATGTGAAAGTGGGTCTTCTGTTTGCCTCAAAGGCCACCGTGCAGCTCATCACCAACCCATTCATAGGACCTCTTACCAACAAGTGAGCAACCCAGAAACTCACACACTTACCCAGACACAAATACACATCACACTTAGGACATCTCACCAATCGGTGTGCAACCCAGACACTTGAATATTACCAATACAAGAAGTGTTGTGACTAGCTACAGTAACTAAGAAGTGACTAGCTAACTTTTTGTTTGATCACTTTTTGGGGGATATGTACAGTGAGATCTGAGATTAACTTATCATTACTAGGTAGAAATATCCAAACAATGATAAAGTTAGTTTAATTGAAAAAAAGAAAGCATGCTTATTTATTTTTACATGTTTTTTCGCCTTGTCATAATTTTTGCTGTTTGATCCATTCGAACTTAAACCGAGTTTGACTTCATACATGCAAAATGACTTACCTTGCATTCTGATTTATTTGTGCCAGAGTCACAATCATTGTCTTTGTATGGGTATATTATAAGGATCAGTGATGATAATAATAATAATAATAATAATAATAATAATAATAAGAGGCAGAAGAACTGTGGGTTTGAGGGTGTTTAACATCTGAAATCTAGTCTCATGTAAATTACAATTTTTAACTTTGAAGTTGCATTGATGGAAATATAGACAAGTGAAATTCAAGTAACCACAATGTAGATAATCCCACATTAATTTTATAAAGAAAAAAACATTAAAAGAAAAAAATGTACAAAAAGGTTTCCCTTCCTTCCTAAAATGACCCATATACCATTAAGGAACTTTATACATCGAATAAGCTTTGTCCCAAATGAATTATAATGGAAACAGCCATGCAGTAAAGCTGTAACTTATTGTTGTAGTGTTCTATCAGTTTGCTTATCTGTTTCACTGCCTGTATCAACATTATAAATTATACATGACACATCAGAGCTCAAAAACAGACCCATATACCAGGGACTATTATGTTCAGTTCTCAAAACCAGACTTTGAATATCAAGACTTCGACAGAAATTCACTAAAAGGCATTATAAAAGTTTTCTTAGTGATTTACCCTTCCCATACGTATACTTAAATTTCATTATGTAAAATTAAGTAAAATTTAAGTACGTTTTCTAAGTATACTTAATGTAGTAATTATACTAATATTAGTTTACTAGTAGTATACAGGACAGGTAAATGTACTATTTGAGTATGTCTTGAGACTATATTGGCCAACTTTTTAGTTTATAAAAAGTATACTTTTTTAGTATACTTTAGGTGCAAGTTTTTTTAGTGCAACTTCAAGTATGCAACTTCAAGCATGCAACTAGTTCACATTTGGGTAAATTTTTACTGCAACTACAGTATTACTATGACATACATATACTATAACTGAACTTGGATAGGTACTACAGTAGTTACTGTATGTACTTCTAGCCCACTTTTTAGTTAAATATACTTATAAAAGTATACTTTGACGTATCCTCACAGTAAGCTACTAGTTCAGCAGTTTTATACTGCAAGTGTACTTGTAAGTTTTCCTTAGATAAACATCATACTTGTAGCTTACTATATTATATTTGTTATTTAAAGTATAATATGCGGTTTCTATTTAGGTATAACTTACTTTAAGTATACCTGAAGTTAACTAATAAACATTACCATTGATATTGCATAAAGATATACAAGCTATATTGACTATTAAGAATATATTTATTTTCTTAAAAATGCAATTTTCAAACAAATATTGTACAGCAGCTGAAATATTATAACTTAAATTCACACTGCAGTTCCAAACAAAACACATACTGTAGTATGAACACAATCTTGACCACGAAGATTGATATTAGATTGATATTGTCTGTAATGCATCCTCTTCAAATTATATATATTTTCCTTATCAAAATCAATTCCTTACTTTACTTACTGCCCATAAATAGGGTGTACCTCTCTACATGTTACAAACATAAATAAACTTCGCTCGATGGATACACCCAAGGGGGAAGTCCACTTAGAGTAACATAAATCACATTTAAACCTCTTTCACTTATTAGGTGGTGTACCGGGACTTGTCTTCTCAGCAGAAATTCCAACAAGTAAACATGTCCGTGTACAACATTCAATTTATTGCAGTTCCTACTAATAATTAATACAATGCAGTTTAATCTATCCTGTGCATTATTGCAGTCATTCAGGAGAAAACATCATTCAAAGCGTTACAGTGGAGCGTGGGGAAAACAAACAAAAGCAAACCACATTATCTTTGTAGACAGCAGACATGTGTGTGTGTGTGTGTGTGTGTGTGTGTGTGTGTGTGTGTGTGTGTGTGTGTGTGTGTGTGTGTGAGAAAACTTAATATCGTGGAAAAGGTATTTTCATAATTTAATTCAAAAAGTGAAACTCATGTTTTCTAGATACATGAGACATAAAGTGAAATAAAACAGACTTTTTTTTGTTTTAATTTCGATTATTACAGCTTCAAGCTCAGGAAAAAATAAATCCAGTATCTTAAACTATTACAATATTTCCTAAGGTCAAAAAAGGATTTACAATATAAAAATGTCCAACTCCTGAAAAGTACATTCATTTATGCACTCAATACTTGGTCAGGGCTCTTTAATCACAATGCAGCATGCTACTGTATGAAGGCGATCAGCATGTCACACTGAGGCGTTTTTATTGGACACCAGGTTGATTTAATAGCAGCCTTTAGCTCATCTGTATTGTTGTTCAAATGCAGGGATGTTGGAACTAATTTGCGCAATTTTTTTTCGGCTGCATTTTTTTTTGGGGGGGGGGGGGGGGGGGGCTGCTAGCCCAAAAGATCTTTTTTGTTGTTGTTATTGTTGCTGTTGTTATTGTTGTTGTTTTTACAACAGTAAATTATTTTTTTAATAGTAATTAGGTCTTGTTTTAATAATTAGGTCAAGTTGAATGATTTATTAAATTTCTAATTAGACAAACATGATAGGGATATCGTGACACAACCCGACACCCATTCACTCCATATTGGAGAAACGTAAACTTTTGAATTTGAGAACATCAACATTCAATTCGTTAAGTGTGAGTTAGACAGACTATAGGCAGCAATTTTTAAAATATCTATGGTTACTTACTTATCGTCTTATGGGGGTTCAGGTCAGTCAATCATGCCCAATCAAGCACAGTAATGTTATGATCAGCAAACCAGCTATTAGTTGTTTGGGCACTGTGGAAAAGGAAACCAGAATCTCAATAAAGCTTATCATCAGATGGAAACATGAAGTGCTCTAAAATCTTCTGATAGATGGCTGTATTGCCTATGGATTTGATAGATCACAGTGGACCAACACCAGCAGATGACAGATATCACTGACTGTGAAAACCTCACACTGGACTTGGATTATGTGCCAGAACTTGGGACCTTGATTTCCAAATGTAATGCAAAATTAATTTTCATCTGAAAAGAAGATTTTGGACCACTAAACCATGGTCCAATTCTGTTTCTCCACCCATGTAAGATGCTCCTGATGTAGTCTCACATTTAAGAGTGGCTTAATACAAGGAATGCAACAGTTGTAGTCCTTTTCATGAAGATGTCTGTGCATGGTGGCTCTTAATAGTAACTCCAGCCTCACTCCAATCTATATGAAGTTTTCTCAAGTCCTTGAATCGTCTTTCCTTGATAACCATCTTAAAGCTGTGGTCATCCCTGTTGCTTATGCACCTTTTGCTATTACACATTTCCCTTACAGTCAACTTTTCATGTGTATGCTTCAGCACTCTGCCAACAACCAGCCCTTTCAGTGATGGTCTTCTGTGGTGTACTATTCTTATGGAGTGTGTCCTCTGGACAGTGGTCAAGTCCGCAGTCTTCTCTATTATTGTGATTTCATGTACTGATCTAGCCTGAAAGAAGCATTAATAATACTATATTATGAATAGTAATTTACTTAAACTCCAAATGAAATATTCAAATAATTTGAGGTACTGGATTGTTTAATTTCGTGAATTCATCAGAATCAGAAAAATAAAAACAAAATAAGCTTGAAATATTTCACTGTAATCAATATAGACTATTTCACTTTTTTAATGAAATTACAAAATCAATAACTTTTGCATAATGTTCTAATGTTTTGAGATGCACATTATATGGTAATGGCTTTTAATTGAATTATGTCTGGTAGAATACTTTCACACCTTCAGTCATATGTTTGTCTGTTTCTGTGTGGGCTAATAACACTGCGGAATCACTCATGTACTGTTTACTTCAAACTTTTTCACACCAAACTATACGTACATTCAAATAAATATAATAAAAGGTGTAATAAAAGTATTGGCCAAACTGAAAGCATAGATATACATACTTATTTTTTGTTTAAAAGAAGTACACCATTAGCATACTTAAACTTCATTTTATAATGATAGATATACTGCACATTTAGCTTAACACCATAAAACACTTTTGAGTACACAGCTAGATATGGGTCTAGACACCCAGATTTTAGATAACACCTGAGCATGAATTATTGTGTTAAATATTATGTTTTCTACAACAAACAGGTATTTGTTAAATGTCCTATTTCATGGGTAGAAACCTATTTTAGCAGTCTTGCAACACCAATGTCCATTCTAATTTTATTAATGCAGTGTTTTGGCCATTTAAAACTGTTTTTGTGAATAGTCTAGCTGTGATGCTGTTATGGCACTGTTAAGTTGTCACATTTCGACAATATTGATATTCTTATGAACACTCACATGAACAATGTTTTGCAGAATAGGCTACCAGATCCCAATGTTTGCTGGATTCTGCATCATGTTCCTCTCAACAATCGGTAAGTGCTTGACAACTTTTCACCAAACTGACAATGTAAGTAAACATATCATACCATATATCATATCATATCATATCATATCATATACATCATCTTTTGAAAAGACCACTGTAATATGCATGTGCTGTCTAAAAAGATTACCAGCAGACAGACAGATGAGAAATTCAAAAACAATTCAGTGGTTCTGTTATGCTAATTCCTGGCATTTACTTACAATATATTCCTGGCATGGTAATGGTACACTGCAGTACTGTACAATACAGTACTGTACTTCTGACCACAGACTTTATAAATGGATTGTATAAAACCTTGGTGACATCATCCATAAGTTATCTGAAGGGCAGTTTTGAAGCTCAACTGTGGGAGCTCTGGTTGTTGCCACTTTAACATGAGCTGACACCTAAACACCAGTTTATGCTAAGGTAGCTAATGTTAATGCTAATTCATATGCTAATGCTACTTTGCCTTTGATTGAACCGCATCATCCATACCCTACATGTCATCCCTTGTCAACTCCTATATTCCTTGTGGTAGGTTAAACTGTAATTACAGTTAGCTGGTTAGCTAAAGTGATGCAAAGACAACTAGCGGTTTGACACCTGCCATGAAGCTGTCGCTCAAATCTGCCCTACTGATATGTGGCATAATGACATATGATCTTAACTGATGAGTTATATAAAAATTCACACATGTGCAGTTGTCATGAAGGGAAAATCTGCCTATAAAGACCAAAACCAGTGTTTGTACCAGGCTACAAAGGAGTTTTTTCTGTTGTTTGGTTGGACATTTTAACCTTTTTAACATTCTAACATTTTAACTAAAGGCTCTATGGGGATTGACTCACTTCTGCCGCCATTTCCCAGTGGACATTTTTGTAATTGCATATTTTTGCACAAAGGCTTACTAAATAGTTTAATGAAGATTAAAAAACAACATAAATCATGTCTGTCTTCACATTCAACAAATCTCAATCCAACACCTTACTAACACACTTTATTGTTTTTCCCCCCTTTCATTCATCAATCTTCTTCATACACACAATATATTGTGATCCAGTAGTAATATAATATCTTATATATTATAATTATTTAATAATTATGATCATTGTTTAGTGTTTGCCTTCTCGTCGAGCTACACGCTCCTGTTTGTGGCCAGGTCCATGCAGGGTGTCGGCTCTTCATGCTCCTCAGTGGCAGGTACGTGAACATTTAAACCACATATGCATATGTGTGTACGTAAAGTACTTAAATTATTAGTTTAATGTAATTTTTTGGGGTGTTTTTTTTCTTAATATTTTTACTCCCATCAGAGTTTTAAGACTGTCAGCAGGGGCGTTTTTAGGATTTTCGGTTAAGGGGGGCTCAGCCCCCATAGATGTTTAACACATATTTTGCTTATTCAGGTTTCAGTACTCACATGACTCTTCTTGATCACACACGCTGTTTACCATGTATAAACCTTTTTCTATCTACAGGTACAATCAGAAAAATTTAACCAGAAAACAGCATATAACTTTAAACTTACCCTGATTAGCAATATAAACAACACACCTATGAGGCTGGACAATGGAATAAACTGTGTGGGTGCCAATAATATCAAACATTTATCTGTTAATTATTCTGACAATACTGCTGCTTTTTGTTGGAAACTGGCAGACAAAAAAATGTGAAAAATAGTTTCTGATGCAACGACTTCAATCAATGTTGGGGACACAGTGTTAATGTGCCTGAGAGGCTGCTGCGCTTTCAGAGAACTGAACTGTAGAACTGAACACAGAACTGGAGATGGAAGGTTTTTCAGGTCACGTGGGAGTACAGTAGGTCTCCAAATGAGCAGCAGGCCTGAAGAATAGAACTTTTTTTTTTTCATGTTACTTGAAAAACCTTCCATCTACAGTTAAATATAAATATTAAAACTTTGATCATGTGATCTACTTTAATTTAGTGTTTTAGCTACATAAATAAAACAGTAGGTTCTCTATTCAACCCCTTAAAATTTCATAGCTACTAGGCTATTTATTCAAATTCATTATTATAGACCAGGGGTGGCGAACCTGTTTGCCATAATGAGCCAAAAAAAAAATCTTTATCACTGCAAAGAGCCACACAACAGATGTGCAAACAACACAATCACAACTTATCCACTTAATTACATAATAACCCTATCTCACCTATGCGGTTTCGCACGGTGGCCGTAAGTACGGTTCATTATGATTCACCGCGAGTTTTTGGCGCTGTGAGTACGTTTCCATCTTTCCGCGTGAAAAATTCGAAAAAAGGGATTCATAGATGTAAGTTGACCCAAACATTGACAGTAGTTTGAGTGGAGCCTGTTTGACATTGGGATATCTCTCAATCGGCACAATCTTCCAGAACTCCACGGTTCGTTCCTTCCATTCAGACAAAAATGTTCTGTGCTCATCTTCGTATTTGCGCTTAGCTGTACGCTTCCCTGACTCTGCCATGATGATTGACAGGCTACTAACGAACTTCACGTCTATCGTGTTAGTCTATGTTAAATCACGCGAGAGGTAGTGTAAAAAAATCATTTAAATACATACCCCTTTATTGGAAAATTAAGTTTTGACATTTTAAAAATAATTTGCAAGTGTAAACACAGAACGTGGATAGAATGAAGAGCCACAGACGAGCAGTGAAAGAGCTGCAAGCGGCTCACGAGCCGCGGGTTCGCCACCCCTGTCATAGACAAACATGGTTTTAATGTAATTAAACAATGCATCTTTTTAATATAATTCTTTTGTTTGTTTCTATCCATTAAAAAAGTAACTTTTTCTAAATCAAAGTGACAAAAACCCTACTCTAAGGCTAATAAATGTATTTTACGATTTGGGACATTATTTAATACAATACAATATTTATTTAAAAAAATATTTATATTTGTCTGAGTGCACTGAATGCTGTCTGTCACTATTTTTAATCATTTATGTGCATTAACTCGGGTAGTTAATGCCATATGCACTATGTTTTATATCGACAGTTAGGTTTTCCAATTAAAACAGCAACGGCATGATTGTTTTATAAAGTAGACTATAGGTTCATAGGATCTGTATTAGGGGCTTCATGTTCACTAGAGGAAACAGCTGGTGTGATGAGGGTGAACACAGCGAAGATTTAACTGATTAATCCCTCATGACATTTTGTACAGTGTATTTATGAGAAAGGACTGCACTGATGCAGATATAACAATTTATCGTAAAACACACACCTTGTCTTAATCCTTCCTCTGGAAGAGGAGCCGAAGGAGCCGAAGTCTGCCCCCGCTTTCATATCAAATTTAAAGGGGACGATGGGGGACCAGCAATTTGTGTGAAGTTTATAGAGAATTTTTAGGGGGGCTGAGTACAAATGTGGCACATAAGAATGGCCTAGCCACGCCCATGACTGTCAGTATGTTTGGTACGCGACCTAGAGAACCAATCTCAGGATGGTTTTATTGATAGAAACTTCTGTAAGTCACTCTGGAAATTGGGGTCGTAGATTTAAGTGTGTCTCTGTGTGTGCGTGTGTGTGTGTTTATGTGTGTGTACAGGTATGGGAATGCTGGCAAGCGTGTATACAGACGATGAGCAGAGAGGAAATGCAATTGGTATAGCACTGGGAGGACTTGCTATGGGAGTACTTGGTTTGTATCTCTTAACATTTAACATTAATAGTGTGTGTGTGTGTGTGTGTGTGTGTGTGTGTGTGTGTGTGTGTGTGTGTGTGTGTGTGTGTGTTTAGTTTAGACAAAGGGAATCAGGACTTCTTCTCATGATCTATCTCATGAATTAATAATAATGTGTGTGTGTGTGTGTGTGTGTGTGTGTGTGTGTGTGTGTGTGTGTGTGTGTGTGTGTGTGTGAGACAGTTGGCCCACCATTTGGCAGTGTGATGTACGAGTTTGTAGGTAAAACAGCTCCCTTCCTCGTCCTGGCTGTTCTAGCAGTACTGGATGGAGGTGAGTTAAAACGCAATTAAAGGCTTTTATTGTTAATTATCAAGTTTTGTTCTGAATGATGATGTTCACTATTTCTAATTCACACATTAGAAATTTATATAATCTACCAAGCATTATTATTATTTAACATTTAACAATGCACCAGAAACAAGCAAAGATATATTACATTATATATCAATTATATGTACAGTATCAACATACTGTATATGGCAGCACGGTCACATAATGCCTGTTGCCTTGGACCTCCAGTTTACGAGCTTGAATCCTGCCTTGGTTCTGTGTGCATGGAGTTTGCATGTAGTCAGTGTGCTTGGTGGGTTTCCTCCAGGTTTCCTCCCACAGTGCAAAGACATGCAGACTAGGCTAACTGACATTCTCAAATTGGGCGGAGTGTGTGAAAGCCTGTGTGCATGTTGACTGGAGGTCGTAAAACGGGAATAAAAACAATAGTAATCACCACTGGGCCTCCACAGTCCTTAGTTGGACTACAGAGGTTCCTAGATGCATGGGAGGATGGATTAACATATAGACATGACAAAAGACCTACCTGAAAAATCAATGAATCAAATCCCAGATAAATTACTTATTATTTTCCTTTAAAATATTGTGTGCATGGATCACTATTTAAAACTGAATTGAAAAATAATAATAACTTTTCTAACTTCCTAACTACAGCTTTTAGTGGATGCTCAGGGCAGAATGTTTTTTGTTCATATAATTCAATATGTTTGGTCATATGTTGTTCTTTTTTTTACAGCTCTGCAGCTGTTTGTGCTTCAGCCTTCTAAAGTTGAACCAGAGGTAAGTAATGACCATTGTTGTTGTTGTTGTTGTTGTTGTTTAGAACACTCTGAATCTGAGCTGAAAGTCCGTAGGTAATGGACTAAACTTTATCTTGATGTAAGAAGGAGATAAGATAAATCTTTATTAATCCTAAGGGAAATTGCAGCTCTACAGCAGCATTGAATCACACGGTAACAGACAACAGACAATAAACAGTAGTCAAGCTGAAACATACTGTACACCTTCAACATGCATACTTGTGAAGAGGACGTGTATGTCTTGAGAAGAAATTTTGTGCAAATATTGTGGTCCAGCAGCCAATAGAATAAACACATATTCATTGGCAATACTGGACCTGCACGGAATCATTCATTCATTCATTTTCTATACCGCTTAATCCTGTGTTCAGGGTCGCGGGGGACCTGGAGCCTATCCCAGGAGACTTCGGGCACTAGGCAGGGTACACCCTGGACAGGGTGCAAATCCATCGCAGGGCACACACACATACACACACTTACACACCCAATCACACACTACGGGCAATTTGGGAACGCCAATTAGCCTAACCTGCATATCTTTGGACTGTGGGAGGAAACCGGAGTACCCGGAGGAAACCCACCAAGCACGGGGAGAACATGCAAACTCCATGCACACAGAGACGGGAATCGAGCCTGGCCGGTGGAATCGAACCCAGACCCTGGAGGTGCAAGGCGACAGTGCTAATCACTACACCACCGCGCCGCCTGCACGGAATCAGTGTTGGTTAATTTTTTTTTTTTTTGGGGTAAAGTCAAGTCAATGGATATAATGGTACATAGTTTAAAAGAAGGTTGTAAGGTCACATACACAAGGTTTGACACCTTATGTCCTCCCTAGGGTAATTAGTGCTCATGTTATATAGACAAAGTTTTACATTTTGTATTGTTGGTGCTGCATATATTTGTATTTCATAGTGATAGTATTTTACATTTACATTTAGGCATTTGGCAGACGCTCTTATCCGGACCGACTTACAAAAGTGCTTTGAAGTTTACATCATAGGATTTTAGGTTTAGTGGTCTTAATGAGTAATAGAGATCAGTCAGAGATTAATTTCATTGATTGGCTTCCAATTACAAAGCTTTAAAGGATGGGAGGAATTGTACTTTTATATCGTATACTTCATGTACACATCAGGATTTCCACCAGTCAAGCATCTAAAGCCATTGATTTTTTATTTTGTTTAATTTTATTACTGTAGTACAGAGCCTGACCTCCCACATACGAGTACACCAGATGCTTCTTCTGACTAGATCAAGATCTGAGATAGACAAAAGAGGAGGGCACCGCGAACTCTCGGCTCATCCATTAGTGCAATCACTTTTGGCTTTCGTTAGTGTGGTGTGAACTGTCACAGCATGTGGCAGACAATGACAGAGTGTAATTTGTGATGGCATATGTCCATAGATAAGCAATGTGTGTAATAAAGGGGGGGCTGGGGAAATAAGAACAGGCTGGGTAATTATCTCTGGTCGCCAGGTGATGCTGTCACTGTGGCATTTACAAAGCACGCTACTTAGATGATGAAACTTGCAATAAAATGAATCAAATTGAATAAATTACCCGTTTATGAGCAATGATTGCCTTGCTGATGGGAACTAATAGTTTTGTAAAGCAATTTCTGCTAAATTGGCACTGCATCCCTGTTGAGCCTGGAAAGTTTTGTAATTTTTTTTTATAGTTATTGAAATAAAATCACTCAGTCAAATAACGGAGAATTTGAAGTGTATGACATTTCCAAAGAATATTACCTATCAACACTTCAGGGCAATTGTGGATCAGGTGGTTGAGGCTCTGGGTTGCTAATTGGAGGGTCGGGTGTTCAAGCCCCGCCACTCTTGGGTCCTTTAGCAAGACACTCATCATACATGCAATACAAAAGCCACTGCATGCAGTGTGCATGTGTCCCAAACCCGGTTGGAAAACATGAGGGTTCCAACAGGAAAGGCATCTGGCATAAACCTTGTGCCAGATCTTGCAGATCCGATGTGGTGACACCTAGAGTAAAAGGGGCAAGGCCAAGGAGAGAAAAAACGTAATAAAGATTAAACAGCAATAACTATATGAAAAGGCGGCGTAGTGGTTAGCACTGTCGCCTTGCACCTCCAGGTTCTGGGTTCGATTCCCGTCTCTGTGTGCATGGAGTTTGCATGTTCTACCCGTGCTTGGTGGGTTTCCTCCGGGTACTCCGGTTTCCTCCCACAGTCCAAAGACCTGCAGGTTAGGCTAATTGGTGTTCCTAAATTGCCCGTAGTGTGTGATTGGGTGTATGTGTGTGTGTATGTGTGTGTGCCCTGCGATGGATTGGCACCCTGTCCAATGTGTACCCCGCCTAGTGCCCGAAGTCTCCTGGGATAGGCTCCAGGTCCCCCGCGACCCTGAACACAGGATTAAGCGGTATAGAAAATGAATGAATGAATGAAAAGATGAGTAAAATAATAAAATTTAATAAAAAGGAAATATTTAAATTATTTGCATCAAATAGATTTTGAAAGTGTTCTCCCCGTGCTTGGTGGGTTTCCTCCGGGTACTCCGGTTTCCTCCCACAGTCCAAAGATATGCAGGTTAGGCTAATTGGCGTTCCTAAATTGCCCGTAGTGTGTGATTGGGTGTGTGAGTGTGTGTATGTGTGTGAGCCCTGCGATGGAACGGCACCCTGTCCAGGGTGTACCCCGCCTAGTGCCCGAAGTCTCCTGGGATAGGCTCCAGGTCCCCCGCGACCCTGAACACAGGATTAAGCGGTATAGAAAATGAATGAATGAAAGATTTTGAAAGTAATTTTTGCAACTATAAAATGTGTCTTCATCTACTGCGATATTAGATTAAATAAATCAATTTTAAAAATAAGAATTTGAGCTAATTTAACTAAAAAACAACAATAAATAATATTCCATCAACAATCAGATTATGAGTAATAATTTCATTGCCTTGGGTCAGAAAAATTTGTCTGCAAGTAATAATTTTCAATAAATCATTTGATTTACATTAATGATGTACAATTTTTTAAGATGTTTTTTTTTTCTTTTACTTTCAATTTCAGAGTCAAAAGGGCACGTCACTGATGACACTCATGAGAGATCCTTATATTCTCATTGCAGCAGGTCAGTATAATATTAACCTACAGCCATTAAATTAAAATTAAAGGGTAGGCTATACTGTATTAATCAGTTTTGAGGCAGGTCTCGAAGTATAACGATCATGGCGGGGTTCCCAGTATGCAGTGGCTATTACCTCCCATAAGTGATGTGAACCAGTCACAGGGTCATGGGCTCCTAATGCTCCTAAGCTTTGATCTGATCCCAAATTGCTGGAAAAGTTAATGCTGCCTTTGATAAAAAGGTAATAATTTGTTTTTGATGGAAACTCGGCTTACAGTATTTCTACGAAAGAAATCAAGACCCAATTCACTCATATCTGAGCTAGTCGAGTTCTACAGTGTAAGTAAAAGTCTAGCTGTAAACCTGCATACGCTTGGAAAGTGGTTCATCTTTTGTACAGAATTTTTTGCCATTTTATGTGAAACACACCAATTAAAAAAATATTCTAGCAACTTTGACAAAAGCACCATTAAGTCAATGAAATATATGTTTCCCTCCCATGTTTACATGCTAAGGTCTTGAAAGATCATATTGGCTCACTACCATAACACATCCATAAAATACAGTGTAAATTAGGGTGTGGTTTATGTAAATCAGAGTTAATTGGGGTGTGGTTTATGTAAATCAGAGTTAATTGGGGTGTGGTTTATGTAAATCAGAGTTAATTGGGGTGTGGTTTATGTAAATCAGAGTTAATTGGGGTGTGGTTTATGTAAATCAGAGTTAATTGGGGTGTGGTTTATGTAAATCAGAGTTAATTGGGGTGTGGTTTATGTAAATCAGAGTTAATTGGGGTGTGGTTTATGTAAATCAGAGTTAATTGGGGTGTGGTTTATGCAAATCAGAGTTAATTGGGGTGTGGTTAACGTAAATTGGGCTACGTTTTGGGGAAACGTTTCACGGATCAGACACATAATTACGTCGTGTGTGTGGTGTGTGTGTGATGCTACAGTACATTAGGAACTGTAACAATCCCTGCATCACAAGTCCATATCTGAGTCATGTAGTTTAACACAACCGTCTCTGTGAGGACTGAATGAATGTGAAAGGTCAAGGCAGGATATTACTGCAGTGGAGTGTGTGTGAGATTGTGTTTGTGTGAGTTGGGGGGGGGGATGATGCATGATAAAAAGGGTCATCACTGAGTGATTGAGGCATGATGGGTGGGCAAGTGTATGACGGCATGCATGTGAGAGGGACAGAGGTCGAAGGACTTGGAGAAGGCGTGTGTGTGTGTGTGTGTGTGTGTGAGAGAGAGAGAAAGAGAGAGAGTGAAGTGGAAGAGAAACACATCTGTGTCACACTCTCTATCCTCCACTTGAATTGCAGCTCTCATGAGTCGAGGGCCGGCTAATACTGGGTATTATGTGTGGCGAAAGAAATAAGGGAGAAGGGAGGAGGGCAGGAAGACAAAAGAAGGATGTGTCTTCAGAAGACAAGTGTCTCACTCTATGTGTGTCTTTCAGGGTCTATTTGTTTCGCTAACATGGCCATCGCAATGCTGGAGCCCGCCCTGCCAATCTGGATGATGGAAACTATGTGTGCCAGAAAATGGCAGCTAGGTAGAGAGCATATGCACACACACACACACACACACACACAAAAGGGGATGTGCAAAATAAAGAATGGAAGATCTAAAATGTATAGCTTCAATCAGTAAACATATAAAGGCTTCATTTTCATATTTCAGTTTATGAATACCACTAAACTGTTTAGTTCATTAGAAGACATATGACAATCCATATATTTTTTTATTATTATTTGTGTGTTGTTCTGTGGCAATAATTTGGGTGTGTATGAGTGCTTCTGTGCGTGTGTGACAGATATTAGGAAGAGATACAGGGAGAGATAGGGGAGACGGGGGTGGCAGAGAGAACGGGTGGTGGTTGTTTATAGGGTTGTGGGGTATCAGAAGCATAGCAGGATATTGAAGTGCCACTAGCAGAGAGCACGGAACAAGAGAGAGAGAGAGAGAGAGGACGAAAGAGAGAGCGTGAGCGAAGAAGAGAGAGAGGAGCTTCATTACTGCGCCTGAGAGACGGCCAACAGGTCTGAGATCGAACTGATAAAGCACCGTCTTATCACAACCTGCATCCTCTCGGTTTCTCTTCCTCCTAGTCTGTATGTGTTCTGATCACTCCCTCACTCTCTCTCTCTTTCTCTCTCTCTCTGTCTGTCTCTCCCTCTCTCTCAGGAGTCGCCTTTTTGCCAGCCAGCATCTCTTACCTGATCGGGACGAATATCTTTGCTGTTCTGGCTAACAAAATGGGGAGGTATGGAGGAAATGAATCTTTCTCTTCTCGTCTTATCTTCTGCGCCCTGCTATCTGTTTCCACAGCCATTCAGCAGTTGAAATGAGTTTCGCTTCAGCTTTTCCGATATTTGCTTTTTAATAAAGACCCACCAACAGTGCAAATCTGTATTGACACTGTCATATTTTGCTTTGCATTTTACATGTAGTATGTGGTATCTTTCTGAATGAGTGTGGTGGGTCACGTGACTTCTCACATAAAAGCTGATACTGGAAATCATAATGTGTTTATATCAAATATATAAACACAATATAATTATATAAATTATCAAGTAGCGGCACGGTGGTGTAGTGGTTAGCACTGTCGCCTTGCACCTCCAGGGTCTGGGTTCGATTCCCCGGCCAGGCTCGATTCCCGTCTCTGTGTGCATGGAGTTTGCATGTTCTCCCCGTGCTTGGTGGGTTTCCTCCGGGTACTCCGGTTTCCTCCCACAGTCCAAAGACATGCAGATTAGGCTAATTGGCGTTCCCAAATTGACCATAGTGTGTGAATGAGTGTGTGTGTGCTCTGCGATGGATTGTCCAGGGTGTACCCTGCCTTGTGCCCAGAGTCTCCTGGGATAGGCTCCAGGTCCCCGCGACCCTAAATACAGGATAAAGCAGTATAGAAGATGAAGAAGAAGAAATTATCAAGTATAAATTATTAAAAATTAATAAGACTATTAGTCCTGGTTTGATGTGAACACTCCTTGTATGCATATGAATGGTCAACATCAAACTTATATATATATATATATATATATATATATCCTATTTTTTTTTTATTCCAAACCATGGAGACCCCACCCTGCAACCCACAGCACCCAAAGGTACCGCTGCCAATGTCCTGGTGCCAGACCTCCAGAGTTATTGGGAGCCCTGATCTAAGACAAAAGAAGAACCCATACAGTCCAATACTGGGCATAATGTTTTGCATTGTAACGTTATCTCTGATGGGTATGAGATACATAGTGCCTGGCTAAAGAAAAAAAAATCACCATTTCAGAACGGTCAAATTATAGGCCTGCACCAAAAACAATGAAGGAGATTTGAAATGACTGGAATTGGGTTAAGACCTACAGTATAGAACACATCATTAAAACCTGTAAGGACACTGTTGAAGAACTGTAGTCTGAAAAAAAAATCCTGAATGGAGATTACTTAAACACTTAACGAAGATGCATGGTAAAAAAAAAAAGGCTTTATGTTTATTAAAGTAAGAGCATTTCCACATTCAAAATGGTCACACACAAGTTTGGGATTAAACAGCTATGTCGTCATAAGAAAAAATTTTTTGGAGTTTTGTTAGGTCTAGGCTCAGCAACGTTACGTGGCAATAAAACGACTAAATGGTTATCACACCTTGTCTTTTCTAATGCAGCGGGCATGTTCCAGCATATAGATTGTGAAAGTGTGTTTCTGTAAGCATGAGGAATCATTTTCACAGATGAACTCACCATGACACTGTGCACGACGTAATCAATGCTAAAGGCCGTCAATGAAATCCTGGGGTGTGCGACTTGTTCTATGTACGAGAATGTACAGTGACTATAATAGGCTATATGAAGATGGTGGATTTTGGGCAACATAGGAAATTTAAGAGATGTAAGTAGCAAAAAGATGACTAGACACTGTATAGCCAAAAGCTTTTTAAAAATAAATAAATAAAGTAAAATACAGTACTAAACGTAATACAGTGTTTGTGATGGTATAGCCACATAATTGGTGTTCATTCTATAATACATAGAATAGTGGTACTGTATTTGATACGATTTAAAGGTTGGATTAATTTGCTCTAAAGTAATTAATGAATGCTGTCTATTAGAACTAAAATGTTGCAGTTTTCCCTTGACACTTATTCCGATCTGATTTTTTCGCTAGTTTGCCCTCTGGCATTTTGCCCCCTTTTCCATAGATATGTCCGAACTGTGTGTGTATGCATGTGCATGGTAAAGTTTTAGCCCCCTGAGGCTAGACATAACACAAGCTTTGCGAATGGATGATATTTGCAAAAATAAGTTTCTGTTCACGTTCCTTGCATTTCATTTCTGATTATTGTGTCTATCTCTATTTCTTTACGTAAGTCATGTTCTTTATTCTCCTTACTTCTCTCTCATTCTTTAGATGGCTGTGCTCGCTCATAGGAATGCTGCTGGTTGGGATCAGCATTATCTGTGTAAGTTAAAAACAAACCAAAAAAAACATAATTTAGGATAATTTCTTTTTTTTCTTTTTTTTTGTGGAAATCATTTTCATCCTAGAAAAAACCCTAATGTCTCCAATTTGGGTTGGGTTTTAATAGACATACCCAGAATGTTCCAGCCTTCATCTATAAAACTCTTGAAGAAAGTCTGGGAAGGTTGAGAAAGACGCGTTCCATTAGAACTTTCTAAGCAAACAGAAGAATAATCAGGGAAAGAAACTTGACCTAATGTACCTGTATGTTATTTCCTTCCTATAATACCTCTTCAACACAGGAAACGAGCATTAATCTCAACCCACCATAACATAAACATTATTTTGTCATTAATGGAGAAACAGGCAGTGAGGTTTGAGAATAGAGAGAGAGGAGTACAGTAGTTCCATAAACACGATCTGACTCTCTGGATCACCCTCTCTCTCTCTATCTGCCCAGGCCACTTCCTGTCAGATAAGACGTCAGACCTTTCCATTAAAATTGTTTATTGGGTTAACCCCTGCATAATTGTGTGTGTGTGTGTGTGTGTGTGTCGGGAACAGTGACTTAAAAAGGCCCGGGAAAAACCAACGGGGTTATAGAGGACATTGTATCTCTCTCTCTCTCTCTCTTTCTCTCTGTTTCTCTCTGTTTGCATCACTCCAGGATCACATTATTATTATGGATAAATCTGTTTTCAACTTGTTTATTTGGGGTTTGTTGTGTATTTGTAACTTCACAGGTGCCTTTTGCAAAGGACATCTACGGACTCATACTGCCAAACTTTGGGGTCGGTTTTGCGATTGGTGAGCTGGACATTGATTTTATTTTCTGTGTCAGAAGCTCTGTATTTAAGTTGTTCTTTTTTATATTAAGGCACTTTTTCTTTTTTATTGTTCAGACCACACGAAGGCAATGTGTTTCCAAACTGATTCCTGGATGTGCCAATAATTGGACTTGGGCTGTTGATTGGAACATGATTTTTAGTAGATACGCAAATATATATAAACACACACACACACACACACACACACAACCCAGCCAAAAAAAAACTAACCAAATAGGTAAGAGTCCAACAGATGGTTACTGCAGTAATTAAATAGACTATGATTCAGCTGGCAGCAAGTTATTTAACCCTAACAGATCTTCAACCCTAACCATTTAACCCTTATTTAACATTAACTGATATAGATTCTCATTTCTTAAACAACCATGTCAGAAGATACCGTAAATCCTGTTGTCATGGCAAAGATGTTAATTTGTTTCAGAAGGATCAAATTATTGTCCTGCATTAAGTAAATAAAAGAACTAAGGAGATTGCTGAAACTCCTAAAATTTGGTTTTAAATGGAGAAAACCCTTGGCATTCTGAAACAATCACATCTCCCTTGAGCGAACGTTTCCTTAAATCTGACATTTATTATTATTTTTTTTTATTTGCATTATTAAAAACTGGAAGGATAATGGTCTGCGATAGATTGGCACCCTGTCCAGGGTGTACCTCGCCTTGTGCAGTAAGCCTCATGGGATAGGCTCCAGGTCCCCTGCGACCATGAATACAGGATAAAGCGGTATAAAGTAGATACATGATGAGTGAGTGAGAATGAGGTTAATGGTGACCCTTCATTTTCATGAGCGAAATGTGGTTGAAACTTTTTTTTAATGATTTAATGATTGTGATCTGAGATCACTTGAACATTTGTAAAATCAATTCGGCAAAAGAATCAAGAAGAAAAGGTTTGTTTAGTAATTTCAAAAGAAGATCGTTATCAGCCCTTGGTTACAGTTGATCATAAAGCTGTAACACAGGAAGGAGTTTCTCAATAACATGACAGGCATTTTGTGTGCGGGGTTTTAATTTTTTTGGTCTTAAAACAGTTTTCAAATGCATAAGACAGTCACTGGTGAAGGGGGAACATTAAACACAGTTTAGCAAACTGGAATTCTTTAATAAATTAAAAACACTTCAAGACATGATGTTAATTACAAGATGTGCCTGTGACTTTGTTTGCTTTGAATTTCATTGCACACTCATAAGTGCATTTTGAAAAATATACAGCGTCATCTGTTTAATTTTGAGATGAACTAATGTTTTTTTTCAAAGTGATTTTTTTATGGTACAAGGGGGCATTTTTTCATTAAAATTCAAATAACATATCTTCTCTTCTTGTGGGCCGATTGCGATGAAACAACGCCTGTATTTTACTACAAGCTCTGCCAAATACAACTGTGAAAACCCCATTAAAATTTGTTTTGTAGTTTTTACATGATGCATGCACAAATAAACAGACAGACAAAAGAATCTCAAAACCCTCTTAATGTGTTTTATTACTTATCTTACAGCCAAGCAAGTTATTTTCTTCGAAAATATTTTCAATGTACAGACACACCAACTTTGAAGTTTTATTATATGTATAGATAAATTACATTCTGGGTGGTAACAATGTTTAAACTCGGGTTTATGTTGGGCTGCTTCACATCCTTGTGTCACTGATTATCACCTAAGCATTTTTTTTATTATCCTTTAAAAGAATTTCGGTCCAGTAAGCCAGTCTCATATATTATACAGTATTTAACTAATGTATTGATACTTTTTTTATGATAGATAATTATAAACACTAAGTTAAATTAATACTTATATAAGATCATTTATACCAGCTACAACAGGTTTGTCTCAGCTGATTGCAACAGTGTTTGTGATTAATAACCAAATTGGAGGATGGAGCATTAACCTTGTTCATTCTACATTTAAATTTGTCAGATTTGTTAGGTCATGTGTTATACAGATTAGTCTGACACTCACTACTATTCTTCTGCTGTGTGTTCTAGGCATGGTGGACTCCTCTATGATGCCAATCATGGGCTACTTGGTGGACCTGAGACACGTCTCTGTATACGGCAGCGTGTATGCCATTGCTGATGTCGCCTTCTGTATGGGTTTTGCCTTTGGTGAGAAGCCTACTTCAACTACAAACAGTAGGAATTGTAGGAAAAATTGTAGGACTTTAAACACAACTATACAGGTTCAAATTACAATGCCCTTTCTAATGCATTATCATTTCTATTGTAATAACTCGTGCTACAGTGACATTCTCTAAGGTTTTGCAATTTTAGGAAGGAGTCTCCAGTTTCAGGGATTCCAAATTCAAATTTTCAAATTCAAATTTTATTCGTCACATACACAGTCATACACAGTACGATATGCAGTGAAATGCTTATTCCGCTGTTAGCTTTGCAGCTTTAAGCTACATTTTCTCTAATTAACTTTAAGAGAGCAAAAATAAAAGTGGCTTTTAAGGGAATGGGCGTTTGTAGCTGACACTCTGTAACATAAAATTGAAATATAAAATGATATATTGCTTTACAGCAAAAAGAGATGTCTATTTTGGCCGATGTGAGATTTTTTTCTTCATACCTCCCAAAACTCACCTTCCACAGTTTTTTCCCTATGAATAAAATAAATATGCAATATTTAATATCAATAATAATGTTAGTTGGATAGTATATATATACAGGTCCTTCCCAAAAAATTAGCATATTGTGATAAAGTTCATTATTTTCTGTAATGTACTGATAAACATTAGACTTTCATATATTTTAGATTCATTACACACAAACTGAAGTAGTTCAAGCCTTTTATTGTTTTAATATTGATGATTGTGGCATACAGCTCATGAAAACCCAAAATCCCTATCTCAAAAATTTAGCATATCATGAAAAGGTTCTCTAAACGAGCTATTAACCTAATCATCTGAATCAACTAATTAACTCTAAACACCTGCAAAAGATTCCTGAGGCTTTTAAAAACTTCCAGCCTGGTTCATTACTCAAAACCGCAATCATGGGTAAGACTGCCGACCTGACTGCTGTCCAGAAGGCCATCATTGACACCCTCAAGCAAGAGGGTAAGACACAGAAAGACATTTCTGAACGATTAGGCTGTTCCCAGAGTGCTGTATCAAGGCACCTCAGTGGGAAGTCTGTGGGAAGGAAAAAGTGTGGCAGAAAACGCTGCACAACGAGAAGAGGTGACCGGGCCCTGAGGAAGATTGTGGAGAAGGACCGATTCCAGACCTTGGGGGACCTGCGGAAGCAGTGGACTGAGTCTGGAGTAGAAACATCCAGAGCCACCGTGTACAGGCGTGTGCAGGAAATGGGCTACAGGTTGCAAATTTTGCATGTCATTCGGAAATCAAGGTGCCAGAGTCTGGAGGAAGACTGGGGAGAGGGAAATGCCAAAATGCCTGAAGTCCAGTGTCAAGTACCCACAGTCAGTGATGGTCTGGGGTGCCATGTCAGCTGCTGGTGTTGGTCCACTGTGTTTTATCAAGGGCAGGGTCAATGCAGCTAGCTATCAGGAGATTTTGGAGCACTTCATGCTTCCATCTGCTGAAAAGCTTTATGGAGATGAAGATTTCATTTTTCAGCACGACTTGGCACCTGCTCACAGTGCCAAAACCACTGGTAAATGGTTTACTGACCATGGTATTACTGTGCTCAATTGGCCTGCCAACTCTCCTGACCTGAACCCCATAGAGAATCTGTGGGATATTGTGAAGAGAAAGTTGAGAGACACAAGACACAAGAATCTGCAAAAGGATTCCCGACCAAGTATTGAGTGCAGAACTGAACATAATTATTTGAAGGTTGACTTTTTTTGTTTTCAAAATACACTTCTTTTATTGGTCGGATGAAATATGCTAATTTTTTGAGATAGGGATTTTGGGTTTTCATGAGCTGTATGCCACAATCATCAATATTAAAACAATAAAAGGCTTGAACTACTTCAGTTTGTGTGTAATGAATCTAAAATATATGAAAGTCTAATGTTTATCAGTACATTACAGAAAATAATGAACTTTATCACAATATGCAATTTTTTTGAGAAGGACCTGTATATAATTGATAAAATTGATTTGGTACTGTATATGAGGAATTAAACACTTCAGGTTATATTGTTTCAAGAAAGTAATTGAGTTATTTTTTTATGGTGCAGGCCCATCAGCCGGTGGAGCTATCGCACGCAGTATTGGGTTCCCTTGGCTCATGACTATTATTGGTGTGGTGGACATCCTGTTCGCTCCACTTTGCTTCTTCCTCCGAAACCCTCCAGCCAACGAGGAAAAAATGGTGAGAGCCTGTTATGGTGTGGGTATTATGTTAAAATATTGGTTATTCTACAGTTATTTTTATTAATCCATATTAATCCGTTAGACTTTGCCTCCGTTTCTATGTAAAAATAAACAGTTTTCCCATTAATTTCTCTTAATGATGACACATAGCATAGAGGTTTTTACAGTAGACGAGTAGACCTAAAAGATTATTTATATTAGACTATGGTTGTGGAACAGTGGCGGCTGCTAGCTTTTGAAACAGGGAAAACTCATATTAGGCCTTCATCATAAAATTCATTATGTTATTTGTACGTAAATTCTGACTAGTTTCCCCTTCCATGAGCTACTTTAATTATATGAACGAATTAACTTTAAAGTCAAGAAGGTTATAATATGTTTTTTTTTTTTTTATTATTTAAAGAATGATTTGTACAAACAAAAATGTTTTATATCACCAGCAAACAATACAGAGTGCAGCAGTCCGTCGTACCGCTTCACATGCAAATCCACATGGGACTGAACCCGAATCTCTGTAGCGCTGACGTATACTTAAGACATGCTGCCAATCAAAAAAGGGGTTCCGCCCTTTAAAGAGCTCCTCCAAGCATCATGCAGCAGCCCAGCGTCCTGGCCCTCCCACTGCTCCATTCACTCCCAGAGAAGCTGAGCTTCCCTGGAAGTGACGATTTTGGTGCATTTATCCAATTACCGTCCAGCTTTTCTGCAGTGAAAGAAGATCCTCTGTGCTTCGCCATAGAGTTCCAGTGAAGCTGGGCTTCAGGAGGGTTTAACGCGCTGTGCTGCACGGAAATGTATGACAAGAAAATCGCGTCAAACAATCTACAATAAATAACTGATTCTGAACGAGCTAGTCATGAAGTCGAACGCGTTCTAGCGCACTTTTATTAAAACCAATATAAATACGGCAGTGCATTTATGAACATTTATTTTCTGACATAGTAGAGGAAGCGAAGCTTCCCTTGTAGTCTTAGAGCAGCCGCCACTGTTGTGGAAATATATGTACTGTACAGTATATATGACTTCAGATGTGTCTATATGGAAAATATGGGTAAATGTATCTGGGTGCATGAAGTATATTTAATGTAGTCATTTAATCAAATGAGGAAATAAGAGACCAGTTTGTTTTAAGCAGAATCCTCCTACGTCAAATGTAGTTTTAGTCCTACGAAAACTTTACAGAAAATTTAAAAAGGAGCACATCTATTAGGACATTTTGTACACATTTGTACATTAGGACATTTCTAATAAAAATGGAAATGAGAAAAAAATAGATATTTTCCACATTATAGTGGCATATCGCCACTAGCCATGTCACCATCTTATCACATCACAGCTTCTATCTGGAGGCACAATGGCTAACATTTGCTAGCAAATCTTTATAACTAGCTTCCCAGCAATTCTAGCATTACTGTTACATATAAGTTTGGAAAACCTGGCAGAAAATGTACAAAACATTCAGTGACCTCTTGTTCTTAACAATGTTAACTAGTTTGCTAGCAAATCTTGATTATGGTTTTAACTGTATAAACATTTGCCCAAATTTAAGAAGCTAGATTGCTAGCAACTGTAACTTTTTTTCTTCACACCTATTGATTTTAAATGTAAAAATATTTCCCTACTTTTATCTAGCTTGGCAGCCACGTTGGATTAGTTGTGAATAATATATTTTCTTCAACATTCGTGATGCCATAGCTACTGATTTCAAACAAAATAATGATTGTTAGTTGCTAGCCAACCTAGCTAGTCGTTTGAATTAGCTATTCACAAATAGTTTTTCATATGAAACTGTAGCTATTTGGAATAGTCATTCAAGAGAGCATGTAAAAGAATGCTACTGTACACAATTTTAATTAAATATAATAGGTTTCAGAACAAGATATTTGCTAAGCATTTTAAATGAATGAACTAGAAGTAAATTAAATGGACACTGATTTCACCATGTAACTGTAAACATTTTTTCAGATGGGTAATGAGAAGGGCAGCGCTCCATGTGACAGGCTGATTTTTTACAAAGTTTGACCTTTTACAGTGATGTGTTTAAAAGGTTTACTAGGTTTAAGGAGGGAACATTTATTAATTTTGGCTTTTTTCCTGTAAGTGCCATGCTAATATTAATCTTAATAATCAAATCTGTCAAAAAGGCAATACATTGCTTTACCGGTGTCTTTATTTTGTCTGATTTAAACCCTTTGACATGATCAAATATGATCAAAATGGGACATTATGTTGCATAATAGATACGAGCAAAAAAAAGTGGCCAGAAAGCCCTTCAGCAAAGATCAAAGAGTGATGCTGATTGGAACAGACACGCACATTTGCTCTCAGATACGTGCCGTGATCAAAGCTTCATGGCGTGTGTTCTTTTTCAACAAGGGCTCCACATTGGCTCTGAAGAGGATTTTATGTACTGTATATACACATATATTGTGTCTACAATTCATAAATCTTAAGAAACCTAATAAATCTAATCTTAAGAAACAGTATTTTCCAGGAATATTCCAGTATTTTACACCTAACCCCTGTTTTCATTACCTGATTTGGATGTGTTACTTTTACTTACAATTCTGCCTTAATAGTTTTCTGTATTTAGAAAAATATAGTGAGGAAACTCATTTACAAGAAATCGTAATGAAACTATGAGGGCACTTTTTGAATTTTATGTGTGAGTATATAAAACAAATTAAAAACAAAAGGATTAGGTTAAAGCAGATAGGACAGAAGGTCTCAATGGATTTGTTCTCATGAGGTTTTATTCAACATTCCAACATTAACGCAATAGAGTAAACAACAATGTGGTTGCTGTCAGTTTCCTCAAGGGTTTCGTGTGTATATTACATTAAAGTAATTTAACCACATTAGAAGCTGACGAAAAACTAATTAATTCCTTGGGCAAAGTAGAACCCATATTTAAAAGGACAATTTCTATAAATGTAAAGCTTAACTTAAGTAAAGAATTCCTGAAATTGTTTTTGCCTTGATATTAATGACAGGATATAACAGCTTCCCATGTTTTTGTTGTTTTTTTAAGTAAACTTGCAATTGTACTGGAGAGTACTGTGCAATTGTCTTTACTTTCCTATATTTATTTAATATATATATTTAATATTAATATTTAATACAAGGGACATCCAAGTCAAACCAGGCCTTTTTGATTGTGCAGAATAACAGAACACAGAGATGAAAACTATTTCTCTATATAATGCCCTGCTACACTAATGCACTTATTTTACTAGTGCTTGGATACCATCAAGGACGACAGTTTTCTCAGTATACAGAAGCCATGACCGGACTGCTTGCTACATGTAGGAAACGCTGGCCTCCCAGGAACTCCTTTAATGGCCGGACAACAGCTTGAATCATCAGTCATGGACATACAGCCTTCTTTAAAACATTTGCAGCATTCCCATGTTTTTCTGGAAAAACTGTCTTTTTAAATGTTAATCTGTTTTACAACTTTATTCCTGAGACATGCCATCACAAGTCCCGGTTTGAATTGAACACCCTCATACTTACCTAACTATTGTCACTTAAAAGGGAAAGAAAATTTACGTATATTTTAAAGGGATATTTTTTCCAGTGTTAGTATGGATCATATTAAATAATGAATCTGATGAAAACATAACTGAAGCTGGCAGGGATTTAACATGCAAAGATCTAAGATCTGTTTATATGAAATATAGAAAATTATATGACAGGGGATGAGAGAATTGATGGAGTTTTAAATTTGTTTTAATTAAATGTTCAAGTGGTTTTACTGTTTAAAGTTGAATTCAGTGTTAACTCGCATTGTAAACGTTTTGCTTCTTTATTTTTAAATGCAATTTTGTTCAAAAGAATTTTGTTAGATGAGACTAAGACTAATTAGTTTGTAGCACTTCTGCTGTGTGTTTTTTTTTTTATGATCTGAAACAACAAGAACCTATAAATTAATAGAATTATCAAATAATTGTTTTCTATTCTCCATGTTTTTTGTCTTTTTCTCAGGCCATCCTGATGGATGTCAATTGTTCAATGAGGACACGTTCCTACTCTACCCAGGGCTCCAGCTATCAGATGGGAGATGACATGGACATGGACAGTCCAGAGTAGACGCCTTTACGTTTTCTCAGACCTTTGACCCCAAAACTCCTAGCTGTGTACTGTATATGTGTCTTTCTACACTACGTTCCAAATTATTACGCAAATGATATCTTTCTCTGATTTTCATAATTAGTCAATGCAAATGACAGTCAGTATAATTTTCTAGTTATCAACCATTAGTGTATAATTCGAATTTTATTGAACAAACATCCTATTGATGATAATATTTATTTCAAAAATAAAAAACTGAAAATGCACTGTTCCAAATTATTATGCACAACAGAGTTAAAACATTTTATAGGCTGTAAAGAACTGAAAATGGGCTTTTGTTGAATTTGCAGCTTTTGGAGGTCATATTTACTGAAATCAAAAGCTATTTCAATCAAAAACATCCTAACAGGGCTACATGTTACATCTTAACATGATATCACCTTCACAATTCTTGCATCCATTGAACTTGTGAGTTTTTTTTGTGCCAGTTTCTACTTGAATTTCTTTCAGAATAGCCTCCCAGAGCTGCTGTTTTGAATCAAACTGCCTCCTACCCGCATAGATCTTTTGCTTGAGGTTGCTCCAGAGGTTTTGGGTTTGAGGTCAGGGGAGGATGGTGGCCACACCATGATCTCTTATGCCCATAGCAGCCAATGACACAGAGGTATTCTTTGCAGCATTAGATGGTGCACTGCCGTGCATTTTGCTACGGATTTCTTTTTGTACCATGGAAGAAAGTCAAAAACTATATATACTTTGCCAAGGTCATTTTCACACTGTCAGGGACCCTACAGAGGCCTATCAGCTCTCTCCCCATGAAGTATCCTACACCTTGAGTTTCGTGAGACTCCAGAGGCACCAGTAGCTTCAAATACCTGTTTGCTGATTTGTAATGGCATTTCAGCAGCTGCTCTCTTAATCCGATGAATTTGTCTGGCAGAAACCTTCTTCATTCTGCCTTTACCTGCACGAACCTGTCTGTGCGCTGAATCCGCCACAAATGTCTTCACAGTACGATGATCACGTTTACGATTTCTTGAAATATCTAATGTTTTTATACCTTGTCCAATGCATTGCACTATTTGAAGCTTTTCGGCAGCAGAGATCCTTTTTCTTTCCCATATCGCTTGAAACCTGCAGCCTGCTTAATAATGTGGAACAACCTTCTTCAGTACTTTTCCTTTAATTGGGCTCATCTGGCAACCTAATTATCACACGTGTCTGAGATTAATTTCAGTGATCCAAAGAGCGCTGAGACACAACACCATCCATGAGTTTAATTTAAAAACTAAACATTTAATGATTAACACACGCATCCAATCTGCATAATAATTTGGAACACAGTGTAGAGTTTATTTTGCTGTATTAAAAGGAAGGTATAGGGACGTTTAACAGAACCATGTGGCTGAACCTTGTGATGATACTGTATGTCCCTAACACTTAGTGTTGTTTCTTCTGCTCAAACCAAAGCCATTGTCATTGTCCTTTAAAATTAGAATGAAACTGGCATATCGAATCAAACCAACAGCCTTAGCTACATGCTCAGTGGGGTCAAACATTCGGAAACAGGGTCTTTAAAGCCAGCACGAAGGAAATGAGTATAAAACATCACATTACCATCAAGATATCTTATTTTTAGTGGTTGGCCTTATACCTCCAGGGCCAATGGTTCAATTCCCGTTTCCGTTCTGTGTCCGCTTGTATGCTTGGTAGGTACTCTGGATACACCAGTTTCCTCCCACAGTCCAAAGACATTGCCTATAGGATACAGTATGTGCGTGCTTGTTTGCGCCCTGCAATGGATTGGCACCCAGTTCAGGTTGTACCCAGGATAAACAGTATAGAGAACGAGTGTCAGACAGACATTTATATACTTTAAACAATCATGTCCATAAGTATTTAAACAGTAACACAATTTGGATATTTTTGTCTCTGTACTTAAATTCAAGGTGTTTCACAATAATAATGCTTTACCTAGGAATAAAAAAATTACAGCCCTTTTTTTTTTTTTAACATCCCTCCATTTTCCAGGTTTAAAAGTAATTGGACAAACTAATATAATCATAAATATTGGATGCAAATCTTGCCTGTATTCTGTCTCAGCTTCAGGAAGTGAAAAGTTGATGCCAGGTGACTGAGCAAAATGGAGGTAATAAATGGCTGTATTCTAAAAATGTTATGGCAATATTTCATTAAAGCCCTTGAAATAAAGGTGAAAGTCTGTACTTCAATCACATCTTGATTGCTTCATGTGAAATCCATTGTAATGGTGTACAGAGGCAAAAATACATGCCTAAACACTTATAAGCATGATTGTACTGTATGTTCTCCATTTACAAGGACAACTTGTTTAAAAGGCACCACTTTATGAATACAGCTGCCGTTTTCTAATTCTTTCGAATATTATTTTACATTTCCTTTCATCAACTGAGAAAGTTCATTATTTGGTAGTAAATTCCCTATGGTGATCTTTAAATTGAAGGTCACCATGAAACATACTTGTTTAACACTTAAAAACCTCAAAGAGGAAGATGCTATTTTGAAAAGGTCCAACAGGAGTTTTGAACTTAATTTTGAACAATGCACTATATGGAGGCAATGCAGCTACTGTACACATAGCACAAAAGTGGTTGATTTCTGTCTCTTTTTATTTTGTGGAAGGGGAAGTTAAGCAATGAGGAAATGTTCGGTGCGGCTAAAACGAATCATATTTTACCTCGAAATGGCCTTACAAAGTTTTCTTTCTATACCGAGGGGCGACTGTTCTACAAAGACCACACGTCAGGTTTCATTTTGTAATCCGAAATGCTAAAACGTGAGCATAAACGGAGTAAAGTGTAGAGAGAGAGAGGCAGAGAAGAAACATTCGTAGTCAAACTGAAGTTCATGTGATGTTTACATTCAGTGTTGCCTTCAAGCTCAACTTGTTTGTGGGCTCGTTACCTGTTGCTGTCTGTTCAGGCCTTATACGTGAACGAACTATTTTAAGATGTCTATGTCATATTATTTATTATCGTGTAACAATAAGGACAAATAGAGATTTACTCAGTAAAGTATTTAGATCATAAAATGACACAAAAAGGCAGAAATAGCTCGTCATTATTATGAACATAGGTTGTGTTTGTAAGCGTGTCCTTCCTTCGGGTACGAATTCCACTATGTCCAATAAATGATGTATGATGTTAACATCTCGTATGCAGTAACGAGAGATCATTTGCTCACTTTTAGTTCAGTCCAAAACGTAAACACACTGCTGTAGAAGATCTTGTTATAGTGCCTAAGTTTAATTAGATTCTATTCTGATTTTCAAAGTGTATATATCTATATTTTAGTAAGCACATGTGAAATCGTTTATTAAAGATGTCTACTGTTAGTTGTGCAATTTTTTTAAATGTCTACTGTTTTTATGACAAATAGGAACCTTATATTGAGGTTTACTGCATAAATTGTCATAAAAGCCATGTCACAATTGTTCTTCTAGACTTTAGCTGTTCCATTATTTCATTTCATGTTTGCTTTCTGTTTTTGTGACGGTAGGAGCTATAAAACAGGAGGTCTGGAGAAGCAGAATGTGTTTATGCCTTATAGAGCACATCTAACATCTCTTAATTAGATCTGAATTCGTAAGCATGTAAAATGTATGGTTAAAGCAGTGTGCATGCAGGGTTGCCACACCCACTGGCAATTTAAGCTTCTACGAGACAGTTAAATCATACAACAATTAAACTTTATGCCAACTGATTCCTAGATAATTTAAAAAAAATAGTGCTACAGTACTGGTACACACGTGCACGGATGTTGATTATACCAGTGAGAGACTAAGATATATATATATACTAAGACCGAGCAGGGGAGACGATTACCCACAATTCCGCAGCGCAAGAAAAAGCAACCATTGGCTCAGTTGTGATCACGTGATGCTCGGCGTGAAAACAAGAAGCACATGTGTAAAACATGATATTTGGTACTCGTGAACCAAGACTTGTTCTTTTTTCAAGTCAAAATTTCTTGAAAATCTTAGCTTGTCTTGCGGAACGCTCGCAAACCGTGCTACTCGCAATCCAAGGTTCCACTGTACTGAGCTGACCCTGGGACACTTCCATGTAAAATTTTATATATGATCTCAAGGTTCACTTATTTACAAAATGTATTGAAAAATATGACGGCTGTACCAAAAGGAATGCAAAAGTAGGCCATTAAAATAATTATTATTAGTTATTATTATAATTATCTAACGTAGGTCATTACATTCAAGCGGTGCATTTGCTCCATTGCTGAACCCAAATCTTAAGTGCTTTTTGAAAATCCAATTGTTGGCCTCCCACTGCACTAAAGAGTGGCACAATTTACAAGAGCGATGTGTACAAATGGAAGAAGTTGTTTAAAGAAGGGGTAACTAGCATTGATGAGAAGTCACAAAGTTTGAGAGCATCACATGTGATTTTTATAGAGCATTTGAGAGTTGTTCATGTTTGAGAAAAGTGCATCGCTTGTACGGAAGATTGTTTAATGGTATCTTTCTGTGCCCAGGAAGAGAGTTACTCTACAGTACCAACATGCTATATTCTAACCACCTACAATATGTCAGCTAATAAAAAAAAAACATTATGCCCACTTTTGCCTTACTTTCAGTACAGCCCTAGTACTTTTCTGAACAAAAATATCAGCATGGCAAAGCACCTTCATTTAAAATAGTAAACAGTATACGCTGGCTATGAAACACTGAGCTATCAAATCGTATCATTAAAGTGATATAATCCTCTTGAAGTGTAAAGATCCATACTCATCCTGTTCAATCCCCCTGTGCTGATTTCCCCACCAACCTTGGATTTGCTTGCACAAACAATAGAGCTCTGCTGTATATTCTAGCCAATAACACTGTTACAGGTCTGTAAGTGTAATTTACTGTATAAGGGAATTGGGCATGTGTGGTCAAGATAAGGATCCAAGTATACTCAAACACCAGGACGTATGTACTGTATACAGTATTGGAGATACTGGGAATTTCTGGTTAAAGTCTATTTTGGGTCAGTGCATTTGTTTCCTGTCTTGCCTTGGTAGTCAGTACAGTATCGATAATCTATCTAGCATTTTACAAAATCAACATAAAAGAAATTGATTGGTTACATTATATACTAATATCATATTTGCATAATTGGGCAGTAATGCATTTGCAATCATACACGCCTTATGTAAGCTACGGTATATAGCAAGTTTGAACAAACTGTTCATGCATATTCTATTCTACTTATAATTTACGCTTACAAAATAAATGACAAGTTTACAGTTTTATTAAATTTAGCTTGCACACTGAATGGAAACCGACACCCAAGATTCTGCTGATTATAGTAAAGGTTTTTTTTTCTATTTACATACATCATATATTTCCACCACAACCGATTTCCAACCGATAAGAATAAAAAAAAAATTGTGTGTACTTGATTTTCTTGTCCGGAGATTGTCGCGTGGTTGACATTGCGTGTGTATGTACCAATGTCAGTGTGTGTGCCTTTATTCATGTGTTTTCTGTGTGTGTGTAAAATATCTCCTTAAGGCCATGGAGAAGACCGTTTTGTATCCTGTAGAAGGTTTGGTAGTCATGATCATATAAGGCTGTAACACTATAGGGTGTGTACATAGTTGTTGGGAGTATAGGAAAAAAATAAAAATAAATGTTGAATATTGAATACATTTGTGGAAGTTGTTCTTACTTTTCCCTTATTTCAAATACATTTACAGCATTTGGCAGACGCTCTTATCCTCAGCAACTTACACTTATCTCGTTATACTGTATATTTGAGCAGTTGAGGGCTCAAGGGTTCTCCGTGGCAGCTTGGTTGTGCTGGAGATTGAACCTCTGACCGTACGTTGACCAGTCTAATGTCTTAACCACAAAATAAATGTCACAAATTCTCTGTTCACTTTAACGTGCATGGGCTTGTGCCATGTGTTAAGACACATGGATTCAGTGTGTTTATCTGATGCTCTTTAATAATGGGATGAGCATCTTTAAAGTACAGGCATTAATATTTCTGATGTGTTCAGTGCTCAAGTTATATTGATTTGAAAATAAACAATTTATTTCCTTTATTAATCGGGCCAGAGGCTGGAAGAGTTGCATTTCTCATGATTGATCAACACGCCAGTCATATTTAGAGCTCAATAAGTGCACCGGTTGCCATCTGCTCACTGATCAATACATGTGATGATTTTGTTTTTGGCGAACACATCACTTTCACAGCATTTGAAAAATGACTCATCATGCATTTAAATCTAGGCAATGTCGATTGATACAGCTGATTTTTGCCTGCTTGAAGATTTGCGTGGCAGGCAACAAACCAACCATGAGTTTGTCCATGAACAAACAATACATTTCTGGAATGAATATCATAAAATTTACTGGTAAAACTAAGAATTCCTACTAAATTAAAACATTTTCTACAAATCATGATCATAATTTTAAAATTAACTAATGAATTAACTGTTTAGAGGTACAGTATTGTTCAAAAGTATTGAGCTACCCATCATTTTATCATATTTTGCTTCCAAAGAGCCAGACTTACTTTATATTTATTATAGTCATAAGGAATAATTATCCAGGCTTTCCAAAGGACTTAAATTTTTTAGTCCAGTCTGTCATTTTTATAAAAAAAATAATAAATAAAAAAAAACCACACAGTGAGTGACCTATGAATAATTTAAGCATTAAAAAGCATCTAATTAAAGGGACGAATCAGTGAGAAACAGGTGCAGATGATAACAGATGATCAGGCCAAGAATTAGTATACTGCTGATGCTGAATGGTTGGAACAGACGAGAGGGGAAATGAGGTTGCTGCTGAGGTTCTTACATATTGTAAACAACCAATTTTTTTTTTTTTTTTTGTATGCACTTTGCAGCTTGTCGCTGTAAAACATGTGTCCCTAATTCTTTAATATAATCTACATCTTTCAATTAATTTATCTTAATTTAATATAAAGAAGTAAGGGATGACTCAAGGAATATCTACACTTTAAATTCTCTTGTTACTAAAGTGATAGCAGCTATAAACACTTGACATTTACTCACCAGCCCTGCTTTTCTCTCTCTTGAACACGTGTTTCGAAGCTTAAATTCTGCCTCCCTGAAGACTGACAATGGAGACTCCTTCCAGAAATGTTAATAAAAAATATTTTATACTGAATAAGGGATTTCTGTAAAAATACATATTATAATGTATTTAAACAAGTGTATAAAAATAGTTTTTGAGGTAAACAACTGACCAATTGGGCTTCAACATGAACACTTTAAATCATGTCATGACTAGCATTTAATGAAAACTTGGAAAATAGTTCAAAATAGATGGAATATAGCTTGGAAGCAAGCAGTCCTTAGCATGCTAATTGGCTCAATCTAGTCTAGTTTCATGTATGTGATCGCACCCTGTAAAATCATGTTAAATCATCTATCACAACCGATAACATGGCTAGTCTCCAATTAGCATTGTAACAACTGACTGAAAGAAGTCAGCATTGATTTTTATGCTAGTGCTAATCCCAACATGCTAGCCACGCTGCCAGTTTTGTCCATATAATTCATTTATATAAGGAACAGGACATGAGGAACAAACTAACTTTTTTTTTTTTTTTTTTATAATTTATTTTTATATCTGAAGTGCATAAGCAAATATGATATGTCAGTGTGTAAAGTTCCTGCATCACGATACAAAGCTGTGCAGTACTTCAGCAGCTGTCCTCAAAACCACATTTAAAACACAAAACTTTTTTTTTCCTTTTTTTCTGAAGCAAATACGTCAACAATAATAATAATAATAATAATAATGAAAATAAACCAGCATACTGTGTATTATCAGAGAGGGTTGAGCTAGCGTTGACTTAGCAGCGACCATCTACGTTCACTTCAGGCTATTTACAATAAGGCTATCTTTACACAGGACCTTTAACCTTTTCTGCATATCAAATAATTATTTTTTTTTTTAACTGAACCCATATTCGCAGGCAGAAGCATCCAGAAGCTTGTGTACACACAAATCAGGTTTGAAGAAACGGGCAGGAACAAGAAATCGGATTAAAACTGGCTGCTTAAGAAACATGACTCGGCTACTGATAAGGATGGCAGCTCTTGCTAACGTTTCACCACAACTAGCTTAGCCACGTATGATCACTGAAAAGGAACACTAAAGAAAATGTAAGGAATATAGCCTCTGGTGTGTTTAAGGAGCACGGGGTCATTGTTACAGCCAATAGCTACGAGACACAAACAAGAATCACAAAGTTTCCAGGAACATTTGCCTGTGATGCTTTAGCCTTGGGCTAAAACAGGGAACGTTAGTGTGTGTGTGTGTGTGCTGTATTTTGAGAGAGCAAGAGCGAGTGGTTGAGAGATGAAACGGCACAAAATTCCCTTCTGTTTTTACTGATAGTGTGATTGACCGATGAATATATTGAGTGAAAGCTTGAAGCAGAAAGGGTAAAACGGCCTGAAAGGGTAGTGGGAATGCTCTCCATATACACAAGTATACCTACTTTAAATCTTCAAAAAGGTGTTCCCCTCAGTCCGTATGTGCTTCATTTGAGGATTTAAAATTATATCCACAAAAGGTTTTCAAACTTCCAGTTAATTTTACTCATCTGAAGATTGCATCAATGAATGCGTCATATATGTTTGGTGGTCTGAGAAAGCCCATTGAGGTGTTACAGCCAGAGAGAGAGAGAGAGAGAGAGAGAGAGAGAACTAGAGATCCGGTTTTGGTTTGGTTTTACAACTAAAAGAAAGTACATATATTTTAAAATTTTTTCATATCATTTTTCATTGGTTTTGAGGAGAGTTTTCCCAGACCACCAGATACATCAGTTCCGCAAATGGCAAAAAAGTACGTTTTTACATACATAATACACTGATCAGCCATAACATAAACAAAAAAAATAATAATACTATGCCCTGTATTGTGCTCTGTCCCCTTGGGGCATGACTCCACAAGATCTTTGTGGGTATTCTGTAATGCGTGGCACCAGGACCTTGGCAACGGATTCTTTGGGAGCACACCCTGTGTCCCCCCACTAAGGATGTGAGAAGTTTGGAGACCGGTCAGTGGCCTTGAGGTTGGGCCCCTGATACCAATGCACCACTGGGTGGTTCTGGTGCCTTTCTTTCATTGACTTTTTTTAGTTATTTGTGCTGCATTAACTTTTTCCAGAGGGCATGGGTGAGCACTGGGTGTCCGTGATCCTGGCACCAGTTTATCATTGATGATGTTAACATGTTAATGTTATGGCTGATTTGTGTATACGATATATACTGTACTGCGTTTTTATCATTCTTACTTTGTGTATTTTAACATGGTTACTCTCTCTATGCTGTTTGTTTGAGGCTCTTGTGAAACATCACTGGGCTCAGGAGTATGGCAATTCTTAACAAGCCTTAACAACCAGGACACATTATACAGAATTGTACAATAGTAAAGAATTTTCTTTTAAAACTACATTAGCCATGAGTGGCCTTCAATGTGATTAATTCTGTGTTTTTAAATCCTTAGTCTACTACTACTGAACCGGGGACTGAAGTAATGCTTTACCTGCAAATATGTTCTTCAGATCATTTGGACATACATTCATTAGCAAAGTATGAAATCAACTTAAACCAAGTAAAAAATGGTTTTATATGCCACTTTGTGCAAAAGTCTACCTTCATGTTCCTATTTTTAAAGGTGCAAACAAACTATTGTATGGATGTCCTGAAAAGACACAAAGAAAAAAAAAAATTCATCAAAATATATTACTTGTGATATCCAACATAAGAAGTAAAACTGTGGTGATTTGTCACATTTGGCATTAGAATACAACATTGGAAAAAGAAAAAGAAAAAAAAAAAGAAAATTACCATGGTCCCCAAATAAGGTACAGTATGATTACATTTTTTTCTATAATAATTCCCTTGTAATTTAACATAGACAGACAGACATATGAAAGGAAATGGCAGTTAAATAAACTACTCAGTTATTTAGAATAATTCAATAATTTGAGAAATTCAGTACAATACAAAGTGCTCAGGTTTGGAGGACATCAAATTTTGAAAAGGAAAATACAAAACATCAGGAGGTCAGGTGGAGCTCCACATGGAACCAATAAAAAGATTTACATTCTAGTACTTGGCGAAATCCCACCGCTTAGAAGCGGACAGTCAGAACTAAAGAGGTGCAAAGCTCACAAGAAAGCAGGGCGTCCTGGGATTCTTCAACCTTAAATCTTACTAATAACACTGATGCTACAAAATGGAGTCTACCCTTGAAAAGGGTTTTTATTACTACACAAAGTGGTGCTTCTCCTTTTAGCCAAGGCAAGAAAGATTGGTCGGATCAACATCAATACGGATAAACTCCAATACTGACTGAAAAGTATATTCGAAACATTGCATTGATGCACTATACTGACTGGATTGGAACCAAAGTTGAGACATGTTAAGAAGAAAAAAAAATCTGACAACCTCAACAAAAAAAATCCCCCCAAATGACCATTTTCATACATTTCTAGATATCTTGTAAAATAACTTATTTTGCAAACCTCAGATTCATAGTTGATACCAGTGCCAAACAGTCACATATAGTCCCCAGAAACCCCACAGTCTAAATTTCCTTTTGCATTTCTGTTACCTAACGTGGCAACGCTTCAACACAGATCTGTTCCTCACTAATATCATTTAGACTCACTACATCTACTGGGCTACAAACGTCACTATCGTATACTTCTGCACCCATCAGATCCTCTTCCAGAACCTCCACTTTTGACTTTGGAAAGCCATGCTGTTCAGACGGCGAGGTGCTCTCCAAGGATTCTAGGTCCTCTATGCCAGCACGGTAGTGGATCATTAGCAGAGTCAAAGCTTGAAGCCGTTCACCTGACTTGGCCAGTGCTGAGGTGATCAGGGTTTTGCGGCGTGCATCAGTTGCTTCCCTCTCTTCAGACATCAATGAGTTGTTGTGTTCCAGCTCTTGGTCAATCTCCTGCTGCAACTTATCCAGCATCAGTTCCAGCTTTTGCGATCGCTCATCTGTAGGGAGGCCACGGTAGAGGTCCCGTCCAATCTCTTTCACTGCAATAAATACGCTGTCATCTAACCCTCCCTCTTTCCGTGCAAGCTTTGTGCCACCACCAATTGCTGATTGTTTAGAAGGACTTGCCCCTGTGTATGTCTCGGTGTCACTACTCTCATTGTCTGAGGTGTTTGGTGTATGTTTTGGGGAAGGTTCTGCCACTCCAGGACCAACCTCTGCTGCTTGTTCTACCAGCCTGGCTTTGGGAACCTGCCTCAGGTTGAGCAGACGAGAGCTGGTGTTGATGATGTGCCGTGTGAGACCAGTGGTTGCTCGGTTAAGGGTGGACTTTGCTTCAGGGTCTGCGCTTCGGCGGTCTGTAATTGCCAAGCAGAAAGGATGCTCAGCAAGACACTTCTCCTGGCACTTTTTGTGGCAGACGTAGGCACAGGTGATGCACTGTGAAGCAGCCTTGGTCCAAACCTTCTTTTTGCAGTAATCGCACCAGGTAGGATTCTGAAACTGCGTGTCCTGAAAGTTGTGTCGGACCTCGAGCTGCATTGAGCTGTAATTTAGATCATCCCGGGTAATTGTCGGCACATGGTCCCGTTCTCGATCACGTTCCTTTAGCTCTTCCTCTTGTAAACTCCCGTCTCTTTCAAGAACACTACTGGACAGGTCTGCGTCTCCCTCTCCCAGATAGGTGAAGTTTAGAGTGATGTCTCCATAGCATAGCTTCTCATTGAAGCCTTTGTGTGTGCTAAGACTACGAAGTGCCGTACGGCTAACGCTGGCCCTCGGTTCTGGGGCACACAAACGGAAGGTGCTCTGATATTCCGCAGATGAAATACACAAACACTCCAGGGCTATATGCTCCAAATGCAAGCTAACATGCCCCAAGCATATGAGACTACCTAGCTTAAAGGGGTCCTTGCACCAGAGTGCTACATTAAGGTATTTATGGTGGCTTTCCACATCAAAGACCAATGAGGACTTGCTCCAACGTCCATATCTGTTGCGGAACATAGCTTCAGATGACTCCCAGAGACCATGCTCATCCATACTGTCTTTTAGGTTAGATGCACTCTCAACAATTTTGTCTTTGACCAAATCTTGCTTACTGCTAAGTGGGTTAGTTGGGAGTTCTTCAATGGGGTCTACAGGTTTGCTAACAGGCTTTGGCTCAGGATTTTTTGTTGGACTTCTTTCAGATGCAGGTTTGTCTCCATTGCCTGCAGCTGGCGGAGATTTTTCTGGTGCTTTTTCGACTATAGAGTCAGTGATGTCCAGATTTTGGGGTTCACAGGATGTGGGAGGAGATGTTACTTTTATATGGGGCCTAGGTGGAACAGGCGGGCGCACAGGTGGAGGAGGAGGGGGCACTGTTGGCCTCTGCGGTGGTTCTGAAGCTTCTGCACTTTTGATTGGTGAGGGCTTTGGTGACTCTTTAGGCTGGGGTTTGAGTGGCGATTGAAGACCAGCCAAGTTGAGCTTGCGATTGAGAATTGGGGAAATGGTACCCAGGGGCTTGGAGGCTAGATTGGCCACAGTTTTTTTAGGACTTTGGTTTACAGAGAGTAAATTATCCTCTTTAGCTTCTGCAATGACTGGAGCTCCAGCTGATTTGGACTCCAATATCAGTTCCTCAAACTCTGAGTCATTGTCTTTGCCATCAGTTATGTCCATGGTCGTAATGTGGACTGGGTCCTCCTCAAAACCCCCAGCCACAGGGTATGCAGGTTCTTCTAGGGGTCCCACCAGGGTGTCTTGGAGGGGTCCCAAGCTCATGGTAGGCACCTGGTGTCTAACTGGTCTTTCATACAAGACAACCACTCGATCTCCGGCTTGTTTTAGCAGCTTTGGCACTTGGACAGAAGATGTCACTTTGACTCCTAAACAAACATGAAGAAACATGTTGTCATTCATTAGAAAATATGACCTTTAAATCAAAGTTTGCTGATCACAGTCAATTTATAAAGACAGAAAACAAGCTGCATTTGTTCTCTAGCAATGACCACTAAACTCAAAATAATTATAGATACAGTATGGTATACAGTTTTGAATGCATTATATCGACACTGCTCAGGCACATAGAGCATTGTAAAACAAATTCTGACATTAAGACACCAACCTCCGATTGCAATTAAGCGATCTCCTTTTTGCAGGTCAGCCTGGGCAGCAGGGGAGTTGGGAGTCACCGTCTCAATGCTTACATGAACCACATCACCTTCAGTTGCTGGAACGTGTCGGAACGTCATTCCCACACTACCATTTGGACCCTTAATGACCTCAGTCTAGAAAATGGAGAGCAGGGAAAAGTTGGTTTAATAAGTAGTTTATTAGTACTTTCTAAACACACTTTAAATATTCATCAGACATACCAGTGTCTGATTTATGGTGCTGTATTTGATGACACCAAAATTTGAGCATTATGGATAAATCTACTTCTCAAAGCAAATTGAAAAAGTGTGCATTCTATGTCTGTTTGCTGTGAGAAACAGCAATGAAAGTGGTAGAATCAATAGCTATCTTCCAATCCGGTATAACGTTAAAATCACCTGCCTAATATTATCTGTCCCTATTGGAGGTTTCCAAATCCCGTTGGAGGCAAGTGCTGTGGTATCAGGTATACTGCACCCTGCACCATGTGTTCGGACTAGGGCTGCAGGATATTAGGAAAATATGCGATATGCAATATTGTTGTTGAATATTGCGATAACGATATTTACAATCTGCTCTCCCCCTACATTCCGACTCATTCACTACGCTCCTCCGATTCTGTTTTTTTTTTTTTTTTTGCTTTCCCTCGGCACCGCCTCTGTTCAATGGGCAGCAGATCATTGAGTGTTATTGCACCCAAACTCTGGAACTCCCTACCACACTCTCTCCGTTCTGTTAACATCTCAGCATTTAAATCTTTATTCAAAACTCACTTGTTTTCCGAATGATGCACCTGAATCCACCTGTTCTCTGAATGTCTGTGGGGTTTTTTGTTGTTGACCTAATTGTTTTCTACTTTAGTACTTCAGTTTCTGTCTGTTTTATTCTTCTTTTGTTTTCATTCATTGTAGTGTCCTTGAGCTCTGGAAAGGCGCTATATAAATAAAAATTATTATTAAAAAAGTATTATTCTTGCGATATAACATTTCCCTAGAGAAATGCATTTTTTAAATTATAATTATTGGTTATTTTTTAAAAATCATTTATATATGTAATGATGATACTAAAATAAACAGGTAATAGATATTCGCCTAATTAAATCTAATTCAGGCTAAAAAGAAACTATATGTCAAGAAAGTTGCAAATATTTAGACTTCAAAACACTATGAATGACTTAAACCCTCAGCAGATATTCTGACTTCTGGTTTGCTGTTACTATAAACCTGCCAACACAATATGAATTACTTTCAAACATTACTTTATTATTTACGTGTAACCATACACTCATCGATTTCATTTATCGCAATTCTTCGCGATACAGATATTGCGTATACCATTATCGCGATAACAATGATATTTCAATATATTGTGCAGCCCTACTTCTAACTACTTTTTATCAAAAGCAACATTAACTTTTTAAGGAATCTTTGCTACAGTAGGATCCAGTAGGATGTGTACCTCAACCATACCATGAAAAGGAGAATAAGATACCATGAAGGTAAGTTAAAAAGTTTACAATTCGAACTAGCCGCAGTTTCAACCGAGTTCCTGGAGTTACAAACTCTTGTAAACTTTACTTTCCCTAAAACTACAGTACAATTAGCTCCATGTTTTGCTATAACTGATTGACTTTTTTTCCCCCCAGTTTGACATGTACTGTAACTACTGTACAAGTGTCATATTCTTTAGCTACTTAACAGGCACAAGTTTCAGTTTAGTACTTGAACCCTGAAAACACCACCATAAAATTCTGCCCAAAATAAAACAGGAATTCTGAGAATTTTGAAAGCCAAAAAATAATTTGACAATGACGTGTTTTTTTTAATCATGAACTGAACATAAAACTCAACTTGGAAGTGCATTCTGCCTGTACACAACGACAGCATTAAGACATCACAGCAGACCCACATGACAGCCCCAGCAGTCACAAGCCCACGGGCGGGTGGACAAGTTTCTCTCTCTCAGACAGTAAATACTGAATAATAATTATGGAGGGAAGAACCAAAGCGTGAAAGGCACTCGCCACTCAATGTAAAGCAGGTTTTTTTCTCCCCCTCCCAAAGTACTAAACCTATCATGGCGATAAAACAATAACGGCAGGCGTTACAGGAAGAAGCTCTACAATTATAACAAATCCTTGTGTGGGCTTGAGGCAGTGCGTTTGTCAGAGAGTCCATGGTGCACCTGCAGATGTTCCTGCTAACCATGTCGGAGATTCAGATGATGTCTGAGAAGTTCCACGTACTGTATATCCATAGCAAGCTGAACAACAAACTAGAACTAAGTATGTACTGTACTGTACCTCTCGATCTGGTGCTTCCATCCTTTGTATACCCTGTATTTTTTTTTTTTTTTGTCCAATTCTGCCATCTCTTACTCTTGCTGCAAGTTTCGTTCCTCTACCTTTGGTGGGTGAGAATAAAAACACTTCCTTGACGCCTGCTTGGAGATGGATGACTGTAATTTTGTTGCTGTCATTTGTTATAATCTTGAGAAGGGCACTGATCAAGTTAAACAGGGAATGAAAAAGCAGGCAATCTATGCATGCTGGCAAGCAGCGAGAAGAACGGCCAGCCTCTGTTGAATGAACACCCGAAAGAACCTTTGTGAATCTTAGGGTGTTTGAAACACAACAGATGAAAAAAGAAAAAAATATCTATCTATAAAAACCCATGAGCTACAAGTTGCACTCAGTGTCACTACTGAAATATTTGTGACGTGTGTATATACTGTGGAGGAGGGTAGAATATTCCGTTACCTTTTCATCTTTCAGTTCTAGAGCTCATGATCATCTGCCTCTACATACCTGCTCCCTCCAGCAATGGTTAAAAACTCACCAGAAACAAGCAAACTTTGCAGTGGAAGCTCACGTTAAAGACACATTGACTTGATTATAATTCTTAAAACCCAATGTTAAACTATTTTACTTGGCAAAATACCAATGCAAAGTTGCTCCTGTTTTTGTAAGAACTTCAGCATTGGAGTGCTCCTTCATCCAGATCTTCGTGTGTTCAACTGCATCGTTCCCCTTTTTACTGGAGACAATACAATCAAATAAAAGTGATAATTCATGTCAGGTGATCTGGAAGATCACTAATCACAAGGGGTGCACAAGTCAAACCAGTGACACTATACTTCAAGTACAGTACTTTCTACCCTGATGGTGTCCAAGCACTAGTGAAACACTGGGATAAGTGCACTAGTGTAGCAGGAGATTATACAGAGATATATAGAGAAATAAAGGGAGTTTTTAACTGTGTTCCGTTATTCTACACAAGCAAAAGTCGCAGTTTGGGTTGGGTCCCAGCTCGTGTTCTGGCGATGAAAAGAAATGGATGAATGAATAACTTTTTTTCGTTCGTGATCATGGCTGGATGTACTACTGCAAACTCTTTGTGTTCTGGGTCGTCTAGAAAAGGGGGATAAGAAAAGCCGGAATCTAGGGAGCACAAGACATCTGAAGCTGCATTTTACCAATTTACAGCGAGCTTTTTTTTATTGCATCACGACTACAAGATCAAAGGTTTGTGAACGAGGCAGAACCCTTTTGTTTCTCTGATAGAAGAAAAGAGAATGCCATGAAAACCTACGATAATGTGAAAAAGTAAAAACAATAACACATTATTTTCCCCAACACACACACACACACGCAATGCTGCCCGTGAGAGGGGAAAAATGAATCGACAGATTTTTTCCCGGCACAAGAACAAGTCAGAGACACTGAGCGGCAATTACAGATGATTTGGGAGACTGAGCCGCTCCAGGATAATCACACGACAACAAAGGTGGCTGTGTGCGTGCGTGTGTGTGTGTGTGTGTGTGTGTGTGTGTGTGTGTGTGTGTGTGTGTGCAGTGCAGGTAAACGGATGTTGACATTGCTCTGGCTGGTTCATGATGATGTGACCCATGTGTCAATTTAGAGACACACACACGACAAAACAATATATCAATAAGAAAATCCAGAATATTGACCCGATCATGTGCTTTTAACAAAATGAAAAACTCCTGGTGACAGAGTTAGATGTGCACACACAACTTTGAAATTAGGAGATTGTTTTTAGCAAGTCCATAAAAACAGAAATGATGCTAAAATGGACACACACACACACACACACACACACACACACACACACACACACACACACACACACACACACACACACACACACACCAAAATTACCCCATGATGTCAACACTCCTATATTAGTGTAGACATTTGTTCCTCACTAAGATATACAGTAGAAGCATAATTCCAGTAAAGGTAAGAAAAACACCACAATAACAATAAAAGTAAAAATTTTTTCTCTTAGTTTAAAAAAAAAAAAAAAAAAAGATGTACATCATGTGGAGCAGCTGAACTCATTAACACCTGATTTAACACGGATGTAAAACCACGTGGTTTATTCGTCTCGCACTTCACAAGCAGCAACATTTAGTTGTCTCTCTCGCTCTCTCTCACACACACACACACACACACACACAAAACTCCAAAACAACACACACAGTGCATGCTTGGTTGGACTAACATCGCCTCTAAACCGAATGCAGAAGCATCAATTGTCCCTGTGCACAGACGGGAAGAGTGAGGGGACTGAAATTACCCTCAAGACGGCCCAAGCAAGCCATCCTCCTCTCCCTCTCTCCCTCGCTCTAAACCTACGAAAACATACAGTACCAACGTCACGGAACGGTTTCTGCCAGCGCCCGTGCCAGCTGTGCGCACCGGGGCCGGGCGTGTGCGGAGCGTTTCTGCGTAAAGCCCACGCTCCGCTGTGCATGGTGACAGAAAGCCATTGAAGCCATTGTATGCAGATGACAGTTGTCTTGTGTGTACACCTGTTGCTCTTTTCCTCCCTCTATCTCTCTCTTCTCTCTCTCCCTCACACACACACACACAGAGATTAGGATATGGGAGTGTTCATTTTTGTGGGCGAGTGATAATCTTAATCAATATAAAAAAAACAAAGACATACAAATACCAAACCTGGTACCAATGGCAACATGTGTGTGTTTGTGAGCACAGTGGAGGACAGATTAGACCGTTTCAATCTGACAGTTTTGATAAAGTCCGAAGCACAAAAAGCAGCCCTTCATCTGATAAGCGGGTGTCAACATTAGAGCAAATCAGCCGCTTGATCAGTTTAAACAAGGATGGAAATGAGTCTTGGATAACAAGCGCCAGCGCTCCCGACTGAACAAACAAGCGTGTTGAGGAAACATTATTCTCAAATTCTCGTTTAATTTCATCTCTGAAATTAAAAGGCTATGAGAAAAGAAGATGCATCAAATGAGAGGAAACCTGACTGATGCTCAAAATGTTCTTAAAATGACCAAACTGACATTCTGGTGATTTATTTTATAATCCAAAGTTTTTTTTATATACATTTTTTTTTTTATTCTACCTGGGAGCGCTGCTGTAATAAAGTCGATAAATTTCGATTCAACAGCACTAACGTTTATTGTCTGATTTGCCTTAAAGCGATTCTACTGTACATCTTACAGGTTATGAAGTATTAAAACCTAATAAAAATGTCTGGTGAATGAAGGCGTAAAAGTGATTGACATTTACAGAAGACTCGTAGACAGTACGGTGATGAGACCCTTAGCCGCAGGAAAAACATCTTAAATCAGCAAATGTGATGAATAAAGACTGAGCTTAAAGTCTAACTTGTTCGCAACCTGCAGAAGAGATACACCTAGGCATTTCAAGGGAGTTCCTGGGAGGCCAGCGTTTCAGAATTGAAGCAGGCAATCCAATCATGGCTCTGGTGTACTGAGAAAAATTTATGCTATCCAAGTGCTAAATGTAGCACTGAGATAAGTACATTAGTGTAGGAGGAGATTATATACTTTTTCAGGACTGTGTATTTCAACTATAATGTTGTAAAAATCCAAATAACTTTACAGATCTTCATTGTAAAGGGTTTAAACAATGTTTTCCAAGCATGTTCAATTAACCATAATCAATTAATTAACCTGCACCTGTGGAATGGTCGTTAAGACCTTAACAGCTTACAGAAAGTAGGCATTTAAGGTCACAGTTCTAAAAACGCAGGACACTAAAGAGACTTGTCTACCGACTGTGAAAAACACCCAAAGAAAGATGCCCAGGGTCGCTGCTCATCTGCGTGAACGTGCATTAGGCATGCTGCAGGGAGGCATGAGGACTGCTGATGTGGCTATAGGGCAATAAATCGCCATGTCCGCACTGTGAGACGCCTAAGATGGCGCTACAGGGAGACAGGAAGGACAGCTGATCATCCTCGCAGTGGAAGACCACGTGTAACAACACCTGCACAGGATGGGTACATCCGAATATCACACCTGCGTGACAGGTACAGGATGGACACAACAACTGCCCGAGTCACACCAGGAACACACAATCCCTCCATCTCACAGCAAGAACTGACAAATCTGGTCCAGTCCATGAGGAGGAGATGCACTGCAGTACTTCAAGCAGCTGGTGGCCACCAGATACTGACTGCTACTGACTGATTTCGAGCCTCCCTTCATTCAGGGACACATTGTGAAACTCTTTTAGTTTATGTCTTATGGTGTCGACTTTCTTAGTGTTCATACAAATATTTACACATTAAGTTTACTGAAAGTAAAAACAGTTGAAAGTCAGAGGACGTTTCTTTTTTTGCTGAGTGTGTATAGAAACTCTCAGATTTATGTTGTTATTCTAATCAAAAGTCTTGGTTTGACTCGAACGCCCCGCATTAAAAAAATAATAATAAAATTACTTGTTTTGAGTGTTGTATAAAGTGAACATCTTTTGCTCCACACTCCAGTCCAACAGGTGGCGGTAACGCACCAAACTGCTTATAATCTCAAAGAAAAAGAAGAGTAAACAATGTTATTTTTATTTATTTATTTTTTTTTGCAGGTATACTTTGCAGAAGATGGAAGCGGCTTGTAATTTCTTTAAAAGCTGTTATATTTTCCAAGGTATTTGACAGTTTACCACAATTTAACAATATTAACTAAAGCAGTATACCTGAAGTACTAGTAGTAGTAGTAGTAATTATTAATAATAAATAATAATTATTATTAATAATAATAATAATTATTATTAGTATTCATATTTATTATTAATTATTATTATTATTATTATTATTAATAATAATAATATTTATTATTATTAATAAAATTTTTTATTATTAGTATTATTATTAGTAGTATTCATATTTATTATTAATTATTATTAATTATTATTATTATTATTATTTATCATTATTATTATTACTATTATTATTTATTATTATTATTGATCCAAAATATGTGCCATTTAAGTCCAAAAATGAAGACAAAATAATAGAAATATCATCTCAGCAAAATTAAGGTTTATAGGGTTGAAGATTTTATTACAGGTTTTTGTAAATCTAAGCTAATTATCAGAATCTGCCACATACATTATTATATTATAATTACTAAAACATTGTATATTAGTAAGACAATTAATATATAATTCATTTATAATTTTATCTAATGCAGAAAATTGAAAAGATTAAGAACGAATAGTAAATGAACATACATTAATTTTCTGTAATTCTTCAGTGACTTGGAGGTGATTTACGATGTTTTAAATAACTATTCAATGAGCCTTAAAGTGCCTGACTGTCAGACGTACTGTTACAGAAGATTAATGAATCCCTTTTGATCCATTACATACGAGAAACCTCTTCACAATAAATGTCTAAAAAGCAAAGAGGGAACAAATGAAGAAAAACATAAAAAAAAAGAGCAAAAAAAAAAAAAACGTTTTTTTAGCTTGAACATTTTTATTCAGCTGTAATACAATGAAAGCGCACAGCTCTCCATAGCTTCTCGTAATTCTCCTGTTCTATTCGCTCTGCCTCCAAATCTGTCCATTTATTCCTTTATTTGCAGCAGGGTTTATCTGAGGTCTGAGCTAAAGAGACAAGCTAACCGGTTTAAAATCGATCGCAGGAACACGCATGCCTTGCTCACTTGTTCGGGTGTTGATGAGAAACCACACCGACACAAAAGAGACAAAAGAGCAGGGCACTGGCTTGTACTTCATCGCAAAAATTGTCATATGTTAACTATACTAAAAAAAAAAAAAAAAAGATCAATTAAAATTTTTTTTAAAAAAGAGCAATAGATTTTCGAGCTCCACCCAGCTACAGTTCAGGGGATACTGCGGGGCAGGAGCGGAGAAACAGCAGAAGAAACAAAACACAAAGCTACAATCGTCTACACACACTTATATTATATATACACACACACACACGTGTGTGTGTATATATATATATATATATATATATATATATATATATATATATATATATATATATATATATATATATCTTTAAAAAAAATACAAATTTGGCAATTACTAATAGCAGTGATGTCAGAGTAACTCGTAAAGGTTTGAGTATAGTCAGGAGACTGTCCGGAAAATACACCAACACGAACACACACACACACGGTCAGGTTGATTGGATGAATGTAGCAGGGCAGTGCAGAACAAAAAAAAAAACACGTCTCTTGTGCGCTCAGTGCGCTGGACTTAATCTAATCATCTGGCACATGTCAAAGAGATTAGTGTTTCGGCATAGGGTAGCAGTCCCCCTGGGGCACATAAACACACACACACACACACACACACACACACTCTCCAACGACAAATACATACCCACAGACGTTACATGAAAAGAAACATGCGAAACAATATATATAATGCATTATCCGTTAAAAGAAATGGAAACAAAAAACTTTGAGATCAGAAGGAGAAAGAAACTGTTCCTAAAGCAGATGACATCATGTTAAAAGCTTCATATATCCAATACATGCACAAAAGTTTGCTGCCCACACAACTTTCACTTAAAAAAGGAAATCAACAAAGACGTAAATATGTTTTTCCGCTATCGCTTCCCATTCCTCCTTGTTCAATAAAAAAAAAAAAAAAAAAAAAAAAAAAAAAAAACACAGCTCTCTCATAATCTGATCATAATCTGTCAAACTCGGTTTACATGCACTTAAATGACACTTTTGTCGATATTTTTCCCCTAGATGCTTAATGTACGAAAAAATACATTTGTTTTGACAACTTTCCAATAAAAGCCATCAGAAAATATTTTATCTTTTGAATTATTTTATATGCCCCTCCCCCCCCAACAAAAATGGCCATTTTTCAGCTTAATACTGATCCTTAATCCAAATTATTTATATTTTCCTTTTGATCCTAAAATTGTTGTAAGCTTCTAGAAACATATGACCTGTAAAAATCTTTGCTTAAATTAAAGCATTCCAGTTTTTAATAAAGGTTAAAAAGCAAAAAAAAAAAAACCTGTAGTGTCCGTAACCATGTTAAATTCATGTTGCAATATCGGAACGATTTAGCATTTTAAAATAATGTTTAAGGTTTATGTCTGTTCATGTGAAATTCAAACTGGCCAAGTTTCATCTGAATGACAAGATTATTGAAAGATTACAATTGAAAAAAAGTTAGACACTACAGACATAAAAAGGCATGAAATTGTATTTAGCAAATGTGTTTCTTTTTATCTGATTAAAATATAAATGTGTGCATACTGTATTTACAAATTAAAGAAAAAAAAAAAAAAAAAGAAGTCTAGACCGGGGATGAGAAGCTTTAAGTATTATGAAAAGTAGTGTTATATGATCATACCTGAAAATTGACTTTTTCACCTACGTGAGACATTTTAGCACCAACACCCAAAATGTCTTTTTTTTTTTTTTTTTTTTTTGACTCTTTATACATTTCCATTTGCAGTGGAAAAATGTTGCAGGTCCTCTATAATCCTATAATCCCAGGTTGTGTACTCTAAACTATTTACAAGTTGCCAGGCAACACAGTGTCCTGTGTGTTATTTTTAAATTACCCACTACGTTTGTTTAGAATTGTAACAAAATCAGTAAAAAAAAATTAAAATAAAAAATAAAAAATTGGGGGAATTTGGATATTAAAAAAATCGTGATACTTATAGAATCGCACTACAAGTAGAATAGGTATCATGATAACATCGTATCAAAAAAGCCCTTGTTGATTCCCATCCCTAACTGTAAATTAGATAACTGGCAGGAGAGACATAAATCCAAGTTTCGTCCTCGACACTAACTAAACCAACCATGAAACTAGCCATGTGAAGGAAGTGAAGTTTGCACAAGCAGGAAGTGGATTAATGCACGTCATATTTCAGGTGTCTGGTCCGAGTCAGACGTGCCAAACTGACTGATGTCAGTGCTGCCTTTTCCTTTCTTAATTTAATCACATGGCCCTCTCCTCCATCTCATCCTGCTCTCCAAAAAACACACGTACAGTATTCACACGAGTGCATTCACAGCCACTGATGCATTTCATATAATCCAAATGGACCTCATGTCCTATAATTTGATATTTTAAGAAAACTAGACCGAACATCTTGCATATATTATACTTTGAGCTTTGCTTTTTCTCTCATTTCTTTTTATGAGCAGCCTCGTTCCAGGAGAAGTAGTAGAGCCAATAGAACCAATTCAAAGGCAAGAACGCAGGTCTCATTGTGCACCATTTGAATTTTCATGTTGGTGCTCTGCTTTGTGACAGGAGAGAACTCTTTTCACTGATCGTCGCACAAAAGCAGGGGGTCGTTATGGAGACGGGAATATTAAAAAACACCCCCCTCTCATTTACATTTGGAGGTTGGAGATCTCCTTTAGCCACCGATCCATTTTTAGTGTCCTCATTGTTGCTCGTCGGGCAAAAGAGTCGAGCGTTCATCTGCATAACGGTCGGTGGAGCAAACAAGGGGAAGAGGAGGACGGGGAGGAAGAGGAGGAGGGGGGGGGAAGCCAGAGAGGTGTAGGTGGAATTTTAGAGCTCCTGCTATCAGCTATCCTGAGCACTTCACTTTCCTGCGAAAAGGACAGGAACGAGATGCTCCATCTCCTTATCACTGTGACATTTAATTTGTCCATTTCGGGGCGTCTTAAGCTCCCTCTTGCTTGTCACATGCGTACCTTCACAACAAGAGGAAAATCTTGGTCTTGTTCTAAAGCGGATTCTAATCAACAGGTGGCATTTATCTTCAGAAAATGCTTGGCAGCGTAAGAAACGTGCAAATACCTTACAATGTTTTATTTCTGCAATTCACTGGCTTTGATAAGAAAACTTGGAAAAACCCAACGTGAGCACTGGAACGGTCGGGTTAAATTGGGGTCAACTTTGAAAACTTGGGAAAACCCAACCTGTGACTCAGGACAGGTTGGCAAAAAAAACAGGTTTACCATCACAGGCCAAGCATCATCATTACAATAGAATCAGCGATGAGCAATATTATGGAAGCACCTGCAACAACTAAAACACTGGTAAGAGCCAACAACCACCACAACCACAATCATGAACTTGGTGAAGCCTGTGGTGGTGACAAAGAAGTTTACACATCTGTGGCCTCATTTGCAAAAAATATTTTCAGGTGTTCGATTCAAAGATTCTTCCTAAACGTAGAGGTGACTCTTATGCCTATGGAAGGGTAGAAGAAGATTAGTGCGCATTCATGTTGCAACAGGAAGGGGCCGTCCTCAAGCTGTTCCCAGCTGTTGGGAGCATGAAATTGTCCGAAATGTCCTGGTATGCTGAAACATTAAGAATTAATTTCATTGGAAGTAAGGAGCCGAGCCCAACTCCTGAAAAACAACCCCACACCAGTTCCACCATGACACAAATCAAGTCCATAAAGACATGGATGAGCGAGTTTGGTATGGATAGACCCCATAGAACTCCTTGTGATGAATGGGGTCAGGGGTAGCTCAGTGGTTAAGGCATTGGACTATGGTTCAGAAGATCCCAGGTTCAAACCCCACAACCACCAAGTTGCCACTGTTGGGCCCTTGAGCAAGGCCCTTAACCCTCAACTGCTCAGATGTGTAATGAGATAAAAAATGTAAGTCGCTCTGGATAAGAGCATCTGCCAAATGCCTAAATGTAAATTAGAGTGGAGCCAGGCCTTCTCATCCAACATCAGTGTCCGACCTCACAAATGCACCTCTGGAAAAATGGTCAAAAATTCCCATAAAACACACTCCTTAATCTTGTGGAAAGCCTTCTCAGAAGATTTGAAGCTGATATAATTGCAAAGAGTGGACCAACATTATATTAAACCCTATGAATTAATAAGCATGTGAAAGCAGATCAGCAAATACTTTTGACATCATCAGGATCAGAGCTGAAGCTTCAGTGGTGTTCTTAGCATCACACCTTTTAGTTCCATATACTGTTTCAGCTCCTGAAGTGTTTACGGGACCTAATTAGTGCTTGGCTTATATTTTAATGCAAACAATCAGTTTTGGGGTCATTTTAAGAGACTCCATAGATGCAACCAACCTTCTTTAATTACTCGTTGTCCAGGCTCGTGTGAACAGAAGATGAAACATGACTAGGATCTACGCACTGGGTTTCCAGACCTGGCTTTTGTTTCTCAACAATACCCCAGGATGTCGATGCGAAACAGGCTTTGGCTATTATAACACATCAAATCCCACCCTCACAGATACCAGGGCCTCAATCAAAAACCACAGAATTTCACCACGGAGAATATTCCGCATCATCACCATCATCGGTCAATCACAGTCAAAAGAACACAAAGCTCCATCTTCTTCCTGTTTCCCTTTCGCCTCCCCATCTTCCTCTCCATTCCAGCAGCAGATCCAAGGCCCCCTGCTTCCACTCAAGCAAAAAGCAATAAAGTGCATAAAAATGAGATTTAGTCTCCGCACACTTCAGCCTGGATCAAACAATAAGAGGGCAGAGAGAGACCAGCTGCCTGTCGGAGAAATCGGCCATAAACAGCAATCAGCTAAAAATACAACCTGCTCCTTACGCGCTCCTCAAACTCAGTTATACTGCTTTCATTGCCTTACACAGCTGGTGGAAACACAGGATTCTGACAGGAGCCATAAGCATAACTTAAGTGTACAAGTTTATATCAAGTACTTATTATGTCTCGATACACAGTCTACTCGCATCTGGGCGCGTAGCAAGGATTGCAAAAGACATAATAAAGCACAGTTAAAAGAACCGACATAAAATAAGCTGTTGTTGGGTTTAAATAACATCATGGATAAAATGAATCATTCTCGTTCAATAATAACAGTAATAATAATAATGATAATAATAATAATGATAGATCCCTCCATGTTGAGGATGCCTTCAAAATAAATAATACAAAAATGGCCAGTGAACAATAATGAATGAAAAAGTCAGTATTTGGTGTGAGGCCCATTTGGCCCATTTTGGCTTTAGGCTCATTTGGTCTCAGGTACAATTTGTGCGGTTTTGTATGTAAATTAGCTACTAACTTTTACTAAGCATCCTGCAGAATCACCCACAGTTTATCCGAGCACAATGTCTTTTTACCCCTGCTACTTTTTGCCATACGAATCCTGGCAGCTTTTTTTTTTTTTGTGTAAAAAGTGGTTACTTATATTATACGCTGCTTTATTTTCTGCCATACAAATACCGTTCGGAAATCAGAAATGTATCTATACTGATAAAGTCACACATTAAAAAAAAAATCTATAACAAAGTTTGCACAAAAAAAAGTTTGCACTGTACGTCACCAAGTATGGAGGGGGAGGGGGACATTGGGGGGGGGGAGACACTTCCCAAAAATTTGGAAAGTGATTTAGATGTTCCCAGAAGTCCAAATTTTAAACAATTTCCATCCAGTGAGATGAAATCTATGAAGTACCACACCATATAGGATACTGTATGAGTTGTTGGTTGGCACTTTTGGTCATGATGTAGATTCCCAAATTCCCAATTAGCGCATGGTAGATTAATGTATTGTCTCAGTGGTAGGTGTTTCGCCTGCCATGCAGAAGGTCCGGGTTCGATTCCCAGCCACTGGATACAGTGCCGGTCCCAAGCCCGGATAAATTGGGAGGGTTGCGTCAGGAAGGGCATCCGGCGTAAAACCTGTACCAAGTTGTAGTGCGGACTGGGTATTCCGCTGTGGCGACCCCTTGTCGGGAGCAGCCGAAAGACCAACAACAACAAGATTAACGTATTGTCTGATTGGAATAATATTCTATATATTTTGAAAAACAGTCTTTTTTTTTTTTTGCTTTGATTTTTATGACGATATATTATTTATCTCCTAGTTTGAGATCCGGGAGAGGTCCGGGTTTGTGGTCTGATTGGCGATTTTTGATTGCACGGATGATTTGATTTGCAGGTGTTCCACCTCGATTCAGTTGGTAGGCAATGTACAGATGTGTTTCCAGCCCTGATTAGGTTGCTGTGCGTGTTACGTCAGGAGTGACGTTAACCGAGCTGGGCGTTTGGGATGAACGGATCCATCTTCAGCCACTCAGACGTACATAAAGCTCACTCAACCTGACATTCAGCCTGTAGCGCTGCCTGTGCTTTCAGCTCCGCCACGCTGGAACCAAACACGGCATCGGTCATACACAAGGCTGATTTGATCAAATTCCTAACAACTCGGGTGAAATATGTTTTATAGGATTTAGAAAACATTTAAATGTTCTTAACCTAATTTAAAGGTCTATCAACATCCTGCAGCTGATCTTGCTGAAATCCTGGGAATGCTGTATATTAACTATTAATTCTGATTGATATTAACTTCTCAATTTAGTTTTAACCATCGCACGCTGTTGCTAAAGAACGAGGCGGCCTGTAAATCAGGGAACGTGAGCAACAAAGACATCATGTGTCCTATCATGTACCTATTATATCGGCTGTAAAAAGATTGGAAGAGGGAATCGATACGCAGCAAGACACACACACACACGCACACACACACACAATAGAGTAAAGCAGACAGCAACAAGTTCCAAGCAGCAAGACCTACAAAGACACACACTTCAGGCTGCTCTCGCACAAACACTGAGACTTTGGTTTGGGATACACTCTTGTTTCTGGAGAGAATGTGAGCGTGTGTGTGTGTGTGTGTGAGCGTACAGGGTATCAATCAAAAGGACGAAATGTTCAACATGAAAGGTGAAAAGATCGCCACCACAGAGCTGGGTTCCCACATCACAGTCATGCCCTAGGTTCTCATCTCAAACACACACACACACACACACACACAGACTTCCTGGGGTCCATCCAGGATGTTCTCACGGGTTGTGATTTGACCTTAAAGACCTCGCACAGACATACTGTACACTCTGTAAATGTTCTACATTTGCAATAATGGAACATTCACACAAGGAAACATTAAAAACTGTTCTAGAACTCTCCACTCTGGAAGGGTTGAACAAGTTAACCAGAACCACAGTTATGGAACCCAGAACAAGCAAACAAGCATACAGTTCTCTCCACTATAGAAAGAAAAATCACATAAATCACATAAGATGAGAGTTATGAGAATTCGTACAAACGTTTTCTAGAAAATTCTTTCTGGAAAGTCTAAAAATCAAACCAGAACCGCAGACCTGCAAGTCCAAAAACACCTGTTTATGAATCCCATTAAAAAGAGAGAAACAAATAAATAAGTAGGACAAATCTCGATGTCGATATTAAATGAGCCGTCTTTGAGACTTGAATGAGATGTAGGCGTTTTCTGCATCTTCTCAAAGGTGTCTCAAATGTGGCTCATTACCCTTAAATCTCAGGGATAGTTCATATTTGTCTTCTGTGCGACTCACACATGCATAAATTATCTGTCTTTGAGACTTGGAGGAGATTTTAGCCGTTTTTGCAATCTTCTCAAATGTGTCTCAAATATGGCTCATTACCTTTTTATTCTTAGAGACTGTTCATATTTGTCTTGTGTGCGACATATTTTTTGTTTCCCCCAAAACAGTGTTTCCCCACAAAGTATACAGTCATTGTAAACTGTGCATTCGGGTTTTCTGATTTGATCCTTTGTAAAAGTTTTGCATAGCCGTGTGTGTATACTTAGTTAAAATGAAATAAAACGGAGTTCTTTATATTGAACAATATATTCAGCTGAAAAAAATTTCACTTTGTATTGCGCAATCCCGACTCCTATAAAGTATATTTATTAAAACATAATGCAAAGAATGACTAAAAGTGCTTTGGGCTTTAAGTGCTAGGGTTCTCTGACAGACAGTGCCATCTACACTAAAGTGTGTTTAGTACTTTTTTTTTTTTTAATACTTCATCTTAGTCTTGATATACGGGTAGATGGAGGGGAGGGTTAGTAGGTTGGATCTCTAACATGAAGATATATAGATATGTACAGTGGCTTGCAAAAGTATTCGCCCCCCGTGAACTTTTCCACATGTTGTCACATTACAGCCACAAACATGAATCAATTTTATTGGAATTCCACGTGAAAGACCAATACAAAGTGGTGTACACAGGTACTGTAGGTTAGTAACAATTAAAGTCAATTACAAAATTGCTTGTAATAGATAAATGGTTTATTTAATCTAGCTTGTATATTTTCTGAAAAAAAGTTAATGTTCCAGCATGATCAGTTTTTGAAAACCTACAGTAGTTACCAGAACATGTAACTTTAGAGACATTAGTTAATTATATTCTATAAAATAAGACCAAGAATCTCAACAAAGAAACTGCAAGAGAATGTTCCGGAGTGTCCATCAGCACCACATCACCAGCCCATGTGCAAGCTCAAACCCATCTCTCAACCTTCAGAAAGTGTTTTGTGAATTGTAAATTAATTTCCACTGTATGATGTTAATTGAGGATTTTTTTTATATGTTCAATAAAACCACAATATTTCTCATTTGTGTTTCATGCATCTCATTTATATCTGACTTT